>CM040745.1:17515405-18115405 GCA_022829145.1 Albula goreensis
AAACCTGCTCCCAATTTCTTCCTCTTTATCCCTTTCAACAACTACTGAACTCTCACGACCAGATACAACAGGTGTACAATTTACAAGCCTCGCAGCGGATGTTATGACTACAAAAACAGAAGCAGTCGTATCCACAATAACAACTCTTGCTTCGACTACGTCCGCCATTACCTCTACTTTTGCTGACAAACCATCAGTGTTCACTCCTTCAGGTGTAGAATCTTCCACACAACTCCCAAAAACTGTGAGAACAATGTTATCGAGAACACCCATCGCATATACAGCAGAATCTTCAACAGCTTTTGGAAAGAAGGAAACCACAAAACTTAATGAAACTCCCTTCACAACAACATCAGTCCTGTCCTCAATCATGCCTTCCACAACACCTCCTCTAACTTCTGAAGATTCACTGCCTGCTTATGAAGTTACACAATCTACAGTTATTCTTCCCAATATTGGTGTTATCTCTTCGACAACAGAAGCAGCCACATCAACTGAAAACAATTTTGTTTCAGCTTCCTCCACCATGAGCAATCCTAGTTCTAAACAACTTTCATTACTCACTACTATAGGCATTCAATCTTCATCAAGACTCCCAAAAATCATTTGTCCAATGACTTTAATAACATCTTCACCTCCTGCACAAAATTTTTTTCCCACCACCTCCATGACATCCACTGCTTTGATGACAGAAATTTCATCACTGTCTGGAAATGGTGCAAAATCTCCAACAAATTTCCCAAATGTGGTTACCTCAAAAGCTACAGCAACATCCTACTTACATAGAACAAACCTAGCCTCAATAACCTCCCCACAACACATACTACAACTGCTAAACATACACTGCCTTTCGCTGCAGATCCACAATCTGCAGCAATCCGTCCAAACACTGTAATCACAATGACAACAGAAGTATCCAAATCATCTAAAACAAATTTTATTTCACCCACCTTCGGCTTTACCACTGTTGTAAGTAAAATAGCATCGCTGCCTATTACTACAGGTTCAAAATTTAAAACAAGGCTCAAAAATAGTCTTACCCCAGTGGCTACAACAACACCCACCCTGAGTACAGGGAAAATGGTATCAATCGCCTTGACTATTCCTACTTCTGCATCAAAGACAAGGTCAGTTCTTGGTACCATGGGTGTAAAATCTACAACAACCCACCTTAAAATTGTTATCACCAAGGCAAAAGCAAAATCCTTACCAATTTCAACAATCCAGGCCTCAGATACCACGACCACATCCTCTCCTACTCATGCTGAAAATATAGTACCTGTTACTGCAGTACCACAATTTACAGCAAGCTTTCCAAATGTCATCATCACAACAACAACAGAAGCATCCAGACCAACTAAACGAAAGTTTATTTCAAGTACGTCCATGATAACCACTGTGATGACTGAGATACCATCACTGTCCGCTACTACAGGTGTACAATCTGCAACAAGCCTCCAAAAAATTGTTACCACAATGGCTGCAGCAACATCCTTGTCTACTACAACAAAATTCACTTCACCCACCTCCCCCAAATCCCCTGCTCCAACTACTGAGCCTTCACAGCTGACTACTGCAGTTCCACAGTCAACAATAGTTCCAAATCCTGTTTTTCCAACAACAAATGAATCATCCACATTTACTGACACAAATTTAGATTCAGCTACCTCCACTATGAACACAGCTACGATTACACAATCTTCACTACCCGCAACTACAGTTGTAAAATCTCCAACAAGCCTCCCTAAAATTGTTGCTACAAAGGCTACAGCAACATCCACATCAACTATAACAAACCTGGCCTCAATTACTTCCACCATATCTCCTACTACAAATGCTGAAAATACACAACCTGCTACTTCAGTTCCCCAATCTACAGTAAGCCTTCCAAACTTCTTCATCATCACAACAACAGAAGCATCCAGAACTACTAAAACAAACTTTGTTTCAAGTACTTCTGCCATTTCGACTGTGACAACTCAGGAACTGTCACTGTCCCCTACTACAAATGTACAATCCACAACAAGCCTCCCAAACATTGTTACCACAACTTCTGCAGTTCTTGTAAGGAACACGGGTCCCTTCAAACCCACAAGGTCCCCTCAACACATTAAAACAGCTGAAGGTGCCATTACATCAACATATTTTCCAGGACATACAAGTCCTCCCAGCTCTCCAATGGCTAATGCACAAGACAGACGGTAAGATACTTGCGCATACATGTAATTTTTAAACACCCGCATACAATTGGAACATTCATGATAGCCATTAAACACAATTACCAGTTTTCCTACACTCACACAAGAGTTTTTCTTAATTCAACACAACTGCTAATTAGATCTTTTATGTGCACTCTGGTTTGAGAAGGATTCAGTTAACCACCAAGCATGGACAGAATAGATATAATAAATGAATATAAAACTATTCCTGCTGTATCTTCACCATACCCAGCCAGCAGAAAACTACCCTTGGTTTTAGAGTCCTATCCCTCTTCATCAAGGCATATTGTTTTTGTATACATGTACACTGTTCATTTCAGATGTATATTTTCACAGATGTACTGGGTACAGTTCTGCCTCTTGTGCCTGATGGTGTTAATTGTTTTATACATTAATAAGCAATTGTTTTCTGATGTTTGCCTTTGTGACTTCATATTGTTAATTCTGAAAATGACCACAGTAGTATGCATAATGATCATTCATGGTCATTTCATTTTTACAACTGTAATGAAATACATGCAGTTTTAAAGAGAAAACAGCTGTTTTTCTACACCATAATTGAGTATTTTTGCAAATAATTAATGTTTGACAAAATAGAGACAGAAAGATTGAGGTTCTAAAAATATATAAATTGCTTACAGACAATACTCTCATTTGCAGATTTCTGGCAGTGCTAGTATTCATTAGGATAGTTTTTTCTCTACGAACACCGGTACCTTCAGAAGAGGTTGTACTTAATGCCATCAACCAGAAGCTGCCTTCCCGCCTCAGGATTCTGGAGAACACCAAGCCCACCTTCCAAAATGCATCCTATACCAGTAAGTCTTAAATAAAATTGAGCTTGGTCAAATTTAAGATTACTGGATAATTATTTGCTTTTCAGGTGACATCAACTTAAAATAAAAAGTTTTTTATGTATTTTTTTTGTCTTTATTTGCAGAACATGTTGGCTTTTCTGATTACATAAACATAAAATAAAACTAAACCATCTCACTTCTGATTGAACAGAGCTGCTATTCCTTATCTTTTACAACTTTCTCCCCACTTCTACCAACAGAGTTGTCTGACACCAGGTTTGCCATTGACCTCGGCTTTCGAATAACAAACGTTACCATTGAGGTGGAGCTACCCATAGACGAAAGGATCACATTCACCACCGAAATCATTAATCAGGTCCAAGATACCATAAATAGCCTGGTGAGGACATTATTAAGCATACTCTACCAAGGCAGAAGCTGGTGTCAAAATTACTGCTGGTCAAAGCAGTAAATTTGTACAGCATGTCCTCTGCTTGCAACTCCTTCTAATTCGCATTCCATTGAAAAATAGGTGGACTCTCCCACAGCATATTATGTTTATTCAAAAAAGGTTTGTAATTATGCTTACGCACATGTACAAAACCATAAAATGCATCCAATTTATAACTGTCCTCTGTTAATGCTTATATTGTAATGACTGCCATTGCAGGCCTCAGGAAAACCAACAACTGGTAGTTTGAATCTTTATAGTGGTTTTTAATTTTTTGCGAAACCGTCATACACTCACAAAATCTAATCATTTTTTACAGGTCCTTGATATCCTCACGAAACCAGGAAGCAAACCAATTTTATTCCCTCCTGCCAACTTAACGTGAGTAGCTTTTCCATTGGCACCCGTCAGACCTCATACTCCCCAAACCAATAAATAGGCACACAAAAAATCTTTGGAAATGATGTACTAATATGTGGAAATGTTGCACATTATTCGGTTATCAGTCTTAACATGCCTGCTTTGCATGGTGTGTTCATTTCAATAATAACTCATGTCACTGATTACTCTCAATACTATCCTGCCCTCAATGTCTCTTTCCTCTGCAGCATTGAGGACAACGTTCTCAGAGCTAATGTGCTGTATCAGTTCAAGGAAGAGGACATCACTCTCCCAAGCAGCTTCCTTATTGAGATCTTCAAAGTCAGCGGTAGGCAATTTCCTTTTGTGTTGGTCTCACTAAGCCTTTTTCAGCCCAACACTTATTAATGTACACTGAGGTGAATTGTCAATAGTTAGGCTGAACTGAGATTAAACTGCAGGAATTTGCATTAATTGAGAAAAATTAAGCCTGCACTCTGCAGTATGCACTCAGAACAAAGCATATATTCAATAGTATGCACTGGGGTTAAACCTGTAGTCATTAGCATGCACCAAGATAAAATCTCAGTCATTAAAGTGAATTGGGTGAAAAGCGAAAAGTGAACTGGCTTTTGGTAAAAACAACAAACACCACTCAAGCATTGATTTACTGAAAAAACCAGTAACGTACATGCCGCTTGTATTCGTCAAGCTTTCAGAAATGACTTCTACTTAACAATGTTTGTGAGTAAATGTGAGTGTATAATCTGAGCAAAGTTTTAAACAGGATTAATCATAGTTGTCTGGATTTAACTCTTCACTATCTCCACACTATTTCAGTTTTTTAGATCAGTCCATGTTCTAGCAGTTAACTAAAACAGTTTCCATCTAAGTTCTGGTAATAGGGATGCTTAAGAAGACAGAGATGAGAGTGGAATGAATGAACATTCAGTTATGTTGAAAGTTACTGTGATTATCAGAATAAAGTCTGTAAATAAGTTATTTTCATGTTCATGCCTTAACTAATAATGTTGGAAATGATCTGATTTTTGCAGGATGTGGGTTAAACACTCAAAATTAGGGTATATGCCATGGGTTGTGGGATGTCTGCTCAGCTTAATGTGAACTGATGTCAAACCCCAGTGACTAGTGTACACTAGGATCAAACCCCACAGTCATTATTATACACTGAGATGAAATCATACAGTCATCAATACTAACTCAGATAAAACCCCAGTCATCAGCACGCAATGAGATCAAAACCTACAGTCATTAGCAGGACGTGGGTTAAACACTCAAAATGAGGGGCTATACTGTGAGTTGTGGGATGTCTGCTCAGCTGAATGTGCACTGATGTCTAACCCCAGTGATCAGTGTGCACTGAGATCAAACTACGGCAGCACGATAAATCGTTTCAGAATCATCATTGCGGCGTGCGCATACACAATAGTGACATAGCAGGACGTGCGATGTCAAGTAAGGAAAATTAACTCAAACACGTCATGCTACAACTTTTTTGCTTCTTGATACTAAAGGAAAACTCGCACGGTTCTCATTTTCCATATCTAAGCAACAAGAGAAGTCGATCTGATATAATTTACTCCGTTTTAAGGGTTCATGGATACACGGCTTTTGTTGCTAGTGAGTGACATGCAGGCTCTGCATACACGGCGAACCACCAATCACAATCATTCCTCATCAGTTTATCAAACAACCAAAGCAGACCCCGCCCCCGCTAGCCATCGACCACAACCTGAGAATGTGCGAGGAACGAGAGAGAAACATCATAGTTCTTTACTTGATTCTAAAAGAAAAGCAACGTCAGTTGTATGGTATCATTTCGGCTACAGAAAGGATGATGTTGACCAAAAACAGGCACAATTGTTGCTGCAACATAAGGCAACATGACTAATTTGTTTGATCATTTAAGTTGGCACCGCAAAGCTCTGTATGACGAGTGCAAAGCCAGACTTGAATGCCATGCAAAGCAAAAAAAATCTATTTCGGATGCATTTTCCGACTTCAGAGTAAAACGTTTTTTTTTCAGCTGTTTTTCCATTATGCTTTTAATTGACTATGCAGATGCATTCCCCTACAAAATCACCCCACTCATCCTTGAGCTCTGAGCTCAAATCCTACAGTCATCAATTTGAACTGAGATCAAACCCCACAGTCATGAACTATGCACTGAGATCAGATCCTATAATCATCAGTATGTTTATCCCCCCCAGTCATTTTTGTGAACAGAGACCAAAATCCACAGTCATTTGTACGCACTAATTGCAAATGTAGTAAGTGTGCGCAGTCATCAGCATCAGCATTCAAGCCCATATCAGATTGAACAAACTCAAAAATTCATGGAAAACTGTGTAAGTACATTCTTGCTCTCTGGTCAGTAATTGCTTTATTTGTCCAATGATTTAGGTTCATTCTCTTTTTACATTTTAAGTTAAATATATTTTAAGATAACTGTGCTCTTATTAATATGCAATTTATACAATTTAATTAGGAATATGTACAAATATTTATCCATGTTAAAATTTAACTTCAGGTATTTGTCTTTCATTGAAAAAAGTCTATTTTCTGAAAAGCACCAAGATACATTTTTTCAGCTGAAAAAGCCATTATAATATAATTATGTTTGGGCAACTGGGTTTTATAAAAGAAACAAATAACAAGAAGAAAAGAAATGGTCTGTTTACATGAAAATGCGTTGTTTTCACCTACCCTCCTTGACATAGATTGATACACAGACACCTACACATATGTTCATACACATGGGGTCAGAACACAGTGAATTACAGTGAATCACCTCTGGGACAGGTGTAGGGACTGAACACCTTATTCAAGGGCACAATGGTGATAGTACAGTAACTTTGCTAGTAATAAAGCCAGTTAACACTTTACCAGCTTTTGTATGTTCAGTGAGTTTCTGGCTCAGGACATTAGAGTGGCAGTCAGGCAGGTGCTGGTCTGTGTAGTGTCTCTGCTGTTGATTCCTGGTCATACCTTATCACATTTAGAAAAATCGGTCCAGGAAACTGAACTGGCAACTCTCTGGATAATGGTCTGATTCATGGACAACAAGGTTTACACTGCTCCCACAAAGCAAATCTACCATTAGTAACAATGTCATCCTTCTGTACATGCTGTGCACCTCACAGGTCTCTGGGCAACCACCAGCTCTCCTGACCACGTCACTGTTCCTGGCTCCTCCCTCTCAGTGGCCACACCACTGAGTAACACCATTAGTGGACAAGAGGGAGGTAGGGGCTTTCCTGGCTGGGCCTTGGCCATCATCATCCCCTGTGGCATTGCCATCATCCTTGTCCCACTCTGGATTCTGCTCTGTGTGAGTACTGAACAGTACAGGTTTATGTATTACACTAAGATGAATGCATTTCAGTGTAATATACTGATTGTATATGCCAAACCCTGATCAAAACACAACATAGTCTGTCCTTTTTTCTATAATAAAATCAGCAGAAAATTGAGACAGCAACAAGTTGTGTCAGGTGATTTACCTTAATCCCTTTAACTGATTAATTCTGATTATCTGAATCAGTGGTTCTCTATCCAGGGCTGCCCCAGAGCAGCATGTGCTCATTTGTGTAAAAGGCATTCTTCAATTATGTGACAAAACTTTCTGGGTTGAATAGTTCAGAATTCTGTGTGGAATAATGAGAATCATTAAATCAGTTGAACTCACTACCCCTTGCCCTGGATATTGATCTGGGGAACCACTATCTTTGTTTTCAGCCATTTCCTGTGACAGGGGAGGCACCCCTAAAATATGTCTGCATTGCTTGGATTTATTCAAACACACTGCTTCTCTCTCTGTCTTCTTGTCACAGTGTATGCTGTGCGGATGCTGTGCAGCTTTAAGGAGGCGATGGCGCAGGCGCAGGCGCAGGTCCTACTATGTGCGGTACATCACACATGACAGTCTCTTATGAGGGATGACACTGAGCCTGTTCAGTGCTGGGCTACTTTTTTTAAAAAACAGTCAGTAAAGACTCACTGATCTTTATGGTGTCAGCACAGTCAGTAGACCAGATAGCACACTAATGCTGTTGAACTGGTCTTTAATGTGTTGCGCAATAAAGCTGATGTTACATATCAAATTTAGACTGTTACGTCAGATGTGAATACATTTTAAAATTCTGTAAATAAGCTCTAGAAAAAAATAATGTAAGTTTCTTTAACTGTTTGTTAAATCACAACCTCAAAATAATCTATTTTTGGTACACCCATGTCTGTGGAGAAAATCTAATATAATGCAAAATTACCACTAGATGGCATCATTCACATTTGCTGTTTTGTTCAGAGACGTAAACAAAATTATATGACTATAAACTGATATACATTTATTAATTAGATAATTATATCTATGGGTTAGTTAGAGAATTAATATTTACATATTTATCATCAATGACTTAAATTGTCTTGGTGTTTCAGGCTGTTGCTGTCCACTGAATATATGGGTGTAGTGTGATACATGTATGTGTAAACTTTCAAATTGTTATCTAGGATGTTTCTATTTGTTGTGCTATTAAAATAATGTATGCTAATAAAGCCTTTAACCTGAATGACATACTGCAACAAAGAAGTTGTCCTCAAGTCTATTGTAATTAGGTAAAAAAAAAAAAGTGATTAGTTAATAGGAATTTCATTTACTTACCTCTGAATATTTAATTCACTAATACAGGGTGTTCTCAGTAGATCACAACTCTGGGCACTGTCTATGCAAACACTGTATAAAAACTAACTGGAATATTTTCACAGTTTAAGTTCTTATTTCAAATCAGACATTTAAAACCAAAGTACAGATCACTGCAGTCTTCACTCTTTTGGGGAATTTTTTGACATGGATCATGTAACCACACAGGAGTGAAAAAAACATCAGAAAACTTTGCAATTTCATTGTGAGCATTCAGCAAAAGAGGAACTGAAATAACTACAGCATTGGTTTTCATTTTGCCCCCAACCAGGTGATTACCCAGAATGAAAGAATAAATAAATGACTGAAGCAACAGTTCATCCATTGTCTTTATTAATACATTGCATTAAGACAGTTGCAACTTAACACCTTATTTAAATTGTTAGGGAGTAGTTCATGAATGCATTCCTTCAAATAGTTACATATTATTGACAATTTTTCCCTAATTGTATAACAAGGCTGTTAAGTTGCCCTTGATTTCAGCTCACGCATTGCAGGAACAATATCATCCAGGTGATGGATATCTGTAAAAATAATAGGGACAAAATCATTTTGCACCTCTTGCTACAAAAATAATGTCACTTTTTAGTGTTTCTGCTTGGCAATCGAAAATGAAAGCCAGTTATAATTTAGCTAACCACAGAGTAACAGTTTGTTCCTCACACTAAATGTGGTATGTAGGGGCGGAAAATATACTGAGTGCCACCTAAGCACACACTCAAACTAGCAAGGACACTTAGATACCATTTTAGGGATAAACAGGGCCCTGATTTTGTAATGAATACAATGAGACCAAAGCACACACACAATGGATTCTGATAGAGATCAAACAAGCAAATATTTGAGTTTTGGCTCAAACTCAGACACAATGAGCAAAGAAGAGTGTCATCTCCTTTGCCTTTTAAAATTTATCTGCATTTACACTATGGCTGATACTGCCCCAAACAATAACAACAGAGAATTGACAAATTAAGTTTGTTCTGAAGTGGCAGTTTTGCTAAATAACCGTTCAATTGTTATTTTTAAACCTTTTCATCATGGATGGGCAAGTGTATTATTGTCACTGTATTATACAGTCACAGAGCTCAAATGGAGGAATTTGCTCAGTACATTAAATTTTCAATAAAGACCAAGACGCCAAAGAATTTCCAAATGGCAGTTTGGTAAGGGGTCATTTCCATCAGAATCAGAGTAACACTCCAATTAATATTGTATGGGATTGCATTAGACATGACCTTGTGGTGCATTACAGGACTGGTCCGTCAATGTCTAGGAAGGAGGATCATTGGGAAAGTTCAGTAAAGTCAGAGTTTATGCAAATGAATTCAGCTATTGCAATTAATTGTGAATGGATACCACATTGGGATTGCATGAGTGTTTGTGTCACATAAGCTCCGCTTACTGCAAATTCAATTAGTCACATCATGACACACAAGCTTATCATTAGTGTTTCAGGATTCCCTGTTCAGTATGACCCATCTTTGCCATTATATAAAGGCAACTGAAGCAAAACAAACTCTGCATGGATGAAGGGTGAACAGACTGTGGGTATTTCTGGTGAGATGGCAGTCTCACTTTACGAAAAATGTTGGGAGTTTTGTCCAAAATGTAGCTAGCTATGTAACACATAATCAAGTATTCAGGTTTATAAACGTTAGCATTTTCTAACATATTAATTATTGAATTGTTATGTATGCTAAAGCTAATACCAGCAGTGCACAGTGATTAACACCTGAAGTTGACTGAAAGGCTATTTCCCATTTTTTGCCCTTTTTATTTTACTTTGCATGTTTTAATCTAATTGGTGTATTCGAAAGAAGCCAATTTAAACAGCATACTACCAAGGTACATGGAAGACTGAAGAGGTATGTCATCTGCCAAATTTTGCCAGCTTGATTTAAATGTACAAACATCTACCATGCGATCAACATAAGGGAGAGACGTGACATATATTAGAAAGAGCTTTGTGTTTTGGCACTTGTTTTGTGCATCTGTTTATCAGAGAGAATGTCAGCTATGTACCGAAATGGAGTTGAAATGGAGGATTCAAATGCAAAATGTTTGCACTCTGAAAATTCGGATTGAAAAAAGTTTCAAGTTCATGACAAAGCTCTGTAGCTGCAAATGAAACAAGCCTGAACATCCCATTTATTGTTGAAACTGAACAAAAATCTGTTCAGTTTACTTTTAAAACTTTAAAAAAGCCCCTGAACTTGAACAATGCCAGTATTAAAGTTAAAACAGAGTTAAAACAGACTTAGCATAATAAACCTTACTGAGTGTCTGCAGCAGCTCCTGAACCAGCATACGGAAAGCAGGAAAAAACTCCTCATGTTCCTCCAGTCTTAGCATAATGCTGAAAATGACACAAATGATCTCAGATGATAAACAACACTTATACTACACAAACATTTCCCTTATCATAATACTCATTTACAGATGGGTACAATTTTTACTGCTAATGGGGTAAAGCATTGCTCATTCCTTTTAACGTTCCTGACTCTGCATGTTTCATTGAAAGGAGGTCACATTTGCACATTGTCATGAGAACCAATATAATCTTCAGTGAGTGAAGAAGTTTGATTATGATAAAAATGAAAAGATACCACACAAATGTGTTTATGAGCTAAAACAACAAGCCTTAATGATCAAAGCATATTAATGTATTCATTCTAAGAAACTTGCTTTTATATGGCAGTCAACAGTGTACAAGCCACATGCAGAGCACAGTCTCAAACATGACTCATTGTTTGTGACTTCAGCATTTGTTTAATGAGGTAATGACAGCAGGATCATGTTCAACATCCAGCAGGGGTGCCTGCTTTCATTTACTGCAGAATAAAAACAGAGTTTAACAAAAGAATAGTTTATAACTTGACTTAAATTACTATAAGTAATTGTGAGCAAGTTTAAACTCACCAGAGGCAATTCATATACTTGTATATACTTTGTCTCCCAAAGAGCTGATTGTAAGCATCCAGAAAATGACTTGCTTGGATGTGGACCATGATTGAGTTGTGTGAGTTCACCTCAAATTTGCTGCAGTGGCAACAGCTGTTTGAAAGATTATCAGTAGATATTTTACAGCTTTTCTGAGGGGAGAGTATTATAATATATGTTTTTTTCTACTTTCATTCATATCAAAATAGATTGTCTTGAGAAAATTGTAAAAAAATTTAAATTGAGCAATCAGCTATGATACCGGAGCTGAGCTCTGCCTGAGCCTGATTTGAACCTACAGAAATGACTCCGGATCAATTTAAGCCCTGCTCATAAACACCCCCATGCACAATTTATCAGAGCTCACTGCCATCACCAGGAAACTGAATGCACTGTTCAGTTCTAAATAAGATTCTGAGGGGCTCTTATTGCAATCCACTACTCTTTAACTTAAGAAAAGAACTCAAGCAACCAGACTGCAAAACCGTTTCTGCAAGAAATCTTTAGTACCTTTCTTAAATTGCAAATTTTCATTACCTAGCCTATACGGGATTCTAAAAACACTCTCAAATGCTCCCTTTAATCACTAACTTATTGTCCATTCAACACTTGCAGTAATTACAGTCTTGTTAATGTATCTCCTTGTCTCTTTATTTTTATTATTTTCCTTCCACATTACTTTTAAATATTGTAATTGTTTATTTCTTAGGTGAGGTCAGCTGTAAGTCCCTCTGTGTTCCTTTATACCTCTTGCATATATCTTAGTTGTCTTTTTGTATAAAATTTATTTATGCTTATCTGTGCCTACCTGTCAATGTCGCTGGTTCCCAGCAGGCGTTGAAGCCCCAGGCTAACAGTAGGGGCCGTGGAGGAAGAGGTCTTCACCATCTGATTTGCCACCTGATTCACAACCTCACTCGGGGGTGCTCTATCATCTGAGACAGTGCATATACAACTTATAGATATGACCACTGAATTAGGTCTGGCATTTCAAAATACACTCCAGGAGGGCCAATACTGGCTGCAGTATTATGCAGTATTTCAGCACTTAAGTCCTGTGTTTATGCACTTAACTGCTTAATTTAAGACACCTATTGACTACACCCAAGTAACAACTTGTTTCCTGCCAGGTTCCACTCTCCTCCACAATGAGATTTAAGATAGCTGCATAAATGTGAAATGTAAAAGTTTCTTATTTAAATTGTATTTATAGGAAATGGCCTTCTTCATTCATAACTTTGATAATATATTTAAGTGAATCCTACCTAGTTCCAGGACATCCCGAAGATTTCTCATAGCATTGGTCATCTCTGCAAGCTTAGTGTAAACCTCGTTCATTCGTGGGTACACTCCGCTGAGGGACGGGACATCAAACAGTTTCTGGAAGTGGGACACCATGGACTTGAGGGAGTTTTTTGTGGGGCTTTGGTACTCCTGACAAAAAAAAAAAAAAAAAAAAAAAAAAAAAAAAGCATGAATTCAGGCAGCTACAGCTATGTCACCAGAATCTTCACACATACATTATTATCATCATCATTATTATTATTAGAAGCTGAAGTATCATCAGTATTTATTTTCTTATTATTATTATTTCACCCAATTTTTACCCAATAACCCCTGCTTATTAATACCCTGCAGACACACCACCAACCATATGCTGCCAGGTCCATGACAAGTGACATGTTCTCAGTTTGTGCATTTCTATGCACCTAACCAGAACAATGAGACCAACAGAGCTAGCCGGCATATCCCTTATTATTCCCCAACGAGACAGAGGCTGACCTCTGGCCATAACCAGCAATGGCGTTATTTGGAAATCCAGAACATTGGCAGGGTTCATGCCTTGCTTTCAGAAGAAATGTCTTTACAGCATGAGCCACTGGAAAGTCTGTTATTTTTGTTATCATTATTAATTCTTTATTATTGATTTATACAGTGCTGATAGTGAAATTGCTTCAATTCAGTACTCACCCTTTTGAATTTTTTTGACTGAAATTATGTAGTAATTCATTAGTATGGTATACATGGTATACCCTGTTCAGATCAAAAGTGTTACCACTGAATTCCAGATAAGTGATGTTATACTGAATTTTCATACCTTAGAGACCAGAGGTGTTCAATTGTTCTGTGCTGTTGGTGTATCTATCCACAGTACATACCCCTAACAGGATGCCAGTCTTAGCTGGGCAACTATCCACTATCCAGCCCATTTATGGAAAATGGAAATTAAAACTGGGGGCAGCACTATGTACCTGCTCACATACACACCCCTTTGTTTTGCTGTCAGAACAGCAATTAGCTGAATTAACCCCTTATAAAATTGTATAAACAAATAAACACATCCTTGCTAACCTCCCTTCAGTCCTACCTTGGAATCACTCTTTGCAGTTTCTTCCAGTAGAGTATCAATCATCAGGAGCAGATCCTCCACTCTCACCCCATCTGTGGGGCAACCACTGTTCCCTGCTGGCTGCCATGGTAACAGCCTCTGCACCAGCTTTGTCAGTGCACTGTGCAACTCCTTTTAATAGTTTTAGAAGGAAAAAAACATGTAACTTCCACATAAATTTGTTAAAAATACCTAATGGTATGATTCACTGTTTTTTAACCACTAACTGGTTCAAAGTTTATCGTAATTTTTACTAAAAAAAATACAGTTACATATTGTTATTGCAAGTTATCTTTTTGGAGTCAAGACTGTCCAGTAAAACTACAAATGAACAGGGATGCTTGTCCCACCTTTAGGCACGACAGCTGTTCTGCCCACAACTCCACAGTAGGAAGGAGCTCCTCAAACTCCACCCCCTCTATGTTCTCACTGGGTGAGCAGCGGTTGGGCCTCTGTTTGTGCAACTGCAGTGGAGCTCTGGGGTTGCATAGAGTGGTCTTAATGGCACTGAGAATCTGCAGTTCAAACAGGGAAACAGGTCCATCCATCTTGGTACATGGATTCATATGAAGGCTGTAATACAGGCTGTTTCAGATGCACAGACTTCACCTTTACACATTTAATTCTAATTACAGGTGCAGCACTTCTGAAGTGATTTACAAGGTTGTGACACAGCTACAAATAGGAGATCAGATTGCCCATACATAGGCATACACTCCACTGATCACATAGGGGTTTTTGTGCTCAGGTGAGGTGACAGTAAGGGGGGTCTGACTTCATCCTATACAGGATCCACTGTATAACTTTAGCTGGCTTTGAGTGACCTGACAATGTTTCATTTTTGTGTTTTCTTTCTATATCAGTTTTTTTTTCTTTCTGTATTTTGAATATTGGTTTGTTTGATGGATTGTATTTTTTTGTCATATAGTGTTAAAAAAAGGACTTTTAATTTGATAGAAAAAGGGTGTCCTCCTATGGGGAGGATACAGGAAGTGGAAAAAAGATACCTACCTGGGTTAACCAAGGGAGGCTAACCAAAGGAGGCTAACCAAGAGAGGCTAACCAAGAAAGGCTAACCGGAGAGGCAAACAAAGGGCTGGAGAATTCCTGTTTTGGGCCTGATGCCAGTCCCACTGAATTGGTTGTTTCTCTCTTACTGGACCCTTTGATATGTTGGATTACCTTGGCCAAATGGGATGCTGTGGATTCAACTACTGAGCCCAGAGAAGAGGACATTTTTTGGGTGAGACCAAACCTTTGTTTTTGCGTTGTTTGGTGGATTACCAGAGCCTCACTTGGGAACGTGCGAGTTCTTCCCTCCTTTTTGTTTGATACCAATGGACAATTCAATGGACTATTATTTAAGTTAATATTGAATTAAGATTGATTGCTTGGAAAGGTTTTTTTGTTGGGTGTTGCATCACTAAAAAAGGAATTGATTTAAGTTGCCTCGTTATTCATTTTTGTTTGTCACATATTCAGTGTCCCGGATCTTGTGGTGACGGTTGTTTTTTTTTGTGTTAAAGGGCCAATTTGTTACAAGGTTAGGTATTTGTGTTATATTTTGCATACTGAAGGCTATCATAGCCCATGTACAACTGATAAACAAATACAGCTAGCAAGCTATTCATCATCAAATAACTGAAATAATTTAAATAACTGAAATCTCATTGGTTTAATGTATGAAATACCTGAACAAATTATACAAAATACTCAGTCACCCAATCTAAAGGTTCTAGAATATTGTTTTACCACATTATGACCCAATTCAACCCATGTGAGTGAAAAATGGTTTTGTTGAAAATGGCTAATTATTCCAACCCTCAGATCATTATATGGCCAAAAAAGAAGAGAAGTATCCCTACCTTGATCATCTGAAGAGATGAATCTGCCTGTCGTGCTCGTAATTTCAAAGCTGGAACAAGATGACTTACATCCTGGACATCCAGTTCCTTACAGGCACTCTACAGCAGACCAAATACAAAAAAAAATAAAAAACATTATTTGTCCACCTGTTAAATGAGAAACCCTGAAGAAAGCTACACTATTTCAACCAATGTATTCTACCCCATCAATTGACTGAAAGGATCTCAATGTAGAGAGAGTTAAATGGCAATTAATTGTTTGCCTGTAATGTTGGTCTTACTGAACCATTATTATACAAATGCTCATTATTAAAATTCCTGGAAGTCAGCATCCATACCTAAATACAAATTATAGTTTGTCATATTAATATTCCCCCACCTACTGAGCAGAATATTCAATTGTATTATGCTTGTTATCATAATCTCTTTATGCTAATAAAGGATAATGATGATGGTATTAACTTTAAAATGTGTAGCCTGTTCACATGGATAACAGTAGTTATTGACAATTACATTATGTAACTATCCTATTAATATGTTTAATAGCATGGAATAGAGTATATTCACCTGCTATGAGATATTTATCAAGTACAGACGCCCTACACTGGCACTGAAACAATGGTTGATGGGTTGTCATTTTAATTTGTATTCTTACTGCATCGTTGTTTGCTGTGGCAAGCTGGTGAAATGATACTGTAATGCCTTTGTGAAATAAAAAGATAAAGAAATTATATCTTGCACATATTAGCTTGCATATTTGTTCAACAGGGAGTACCTATGAGCACTGGTAGAGGAGTGGAAAAACCCAGTACATCCTGAGACTGACAAATGCTGTTTGGAATTATATGAATAAGAGGTCTTTTGATACAAATTTTACTAGAAGCAAGTGAGTATCCTGACTTGATGGCTCCTGCTGTTGGGGAAACAAGAGCTTGAACTGCTGTGCATTGGGAATGCCATTTATATCCTGGATGTAAAATGATGTGGTTAAATAATCATATTGAGAGTGACAGATTGCTCAATCTTCAGTCCAATTAACGGTCACAATTGCTCATGAGTGCTTTGCATGGCTCAAGTTTATAGTCATAGCAGTCTGTTAGCCATTTAATTATATATGATAACAAATGCAAAGTTTATACAAAGTGCTAGTTACCAAATTACTCTGCAGGAGCCACTGAACTAAGGCACTATATTTTGGTTGGCTTGCCTGGGGACTTGAATTTTGAACTGAGCTGTTTGTCATCTGTGCGGACACTCAGGATCATGTTTGCATTTCAAATAAACCACAGGTGAGGGTGCATGAGGTCACCTTGAGGTATGTCCTGCAGACAGCAGCCTGCAGGCGATCAATATTCACCACCTCAGTGCTGACCATGTCTGTACTGCCCTCAACCACACTGGCCGACTTTGTGGGTCTGCACACAGGAAAATACGGAAAAGTATGATATCTGTATTACATGCACACTAGTTTCACCATCCATACATCCCTTTTTCATGTTTATTTCTTTAAGTTCTCTGTACCTTGGTTCTACAAAAATGCGCTATCCATAGTACATATTATTGTTGTTGAATTAAATAAATAATAATGCTAATTTTGAGTTTGACAGGTGTACATAGCATGGCATAAGCATGCAGCACTCAAACACAGGCAGTTTGTGCATTAGGGGTTGTTGGGTTGGTGGGAGGTTGTACTGTACTATGACTTTAACACTAATGGACAAGTTTGATTTGCCAAAAAAAAAAAACACAGCTTAGTCTGCGTTTCTTACATGGCAAGAATCGTCTTACCTTGCTGTATGAACATGCCTACTTAGTGTCTTGATAAACAACTTTTATCTAAAGTGGGCAAATCAAACCCATCGTCATATTGATAATTGCTGTCCTTATAATAAATATGCTAAATTGTGTTATATACTACCTAAAGAACAGGAAAAGAGATTGGGTCTCTCACCTCTTTTGCTGGGCAATTCTTTCCATATGTTTTAGCTGGTGTTTGTAGGTCTTGAGCTCTTTCATTGTGGGCCTGGAGGAGCAATGAAAAGCTCAACTGTTAGACATCCCAGGAAGGGCCCATGGACTACGCATACTTAGACTGTCATAATGTGAGCTGTGTTATTGTGTGCCGCTTGCTCCTGTATATACCAATTACATTCTTTCAACATAATGCAATTTGCTATTACTTTATTTGAAAGCTTTCAGTGAGAGATGCTGGAAATAATTATTATGAGAATAGTTACATTTTTCCTTCAAATAAATGGAATACTTGTTATATGTATTGTTATTATGTTCCAAGAGTTTTTCATGAGTCAGAACAACTCTGTCATCATTGCACACACAATCATAACATTTATAGACCATACACAGTTCAGGTAGATATCACTTTACTTAACAAACACATTTTACATATGCATTGCTGCTCAGATTGCTGTAGAATTCCATACAAATACATCATTTAGTCATCCTACAACTTCAATTCTCAAAAATGACCACACACTCTCAACATTGCAAGATGTACTAAATTATACTTCGCTTGCCTGTATGGTCATTCCTGTTCTGAATGTGTCAATTAGGTTTTTTGATTGAATTGGGAGTTTATTGAGACTCCACTGAAAAATTACAACACCTATGTGAGGGTATGGCTATATTCTTCATAGAGAACATGGAGGGGGTCAATTTGATGCTACCAGTTAGTCTCAAATTGTTCTTGATGAAGAGGCAATGATGAAGATCTGCTCAAGTGACTGCGTTAATCTTTTTCATTTATTAGGAGGCCACATTGAAGTATAAGTCATTCCCTAACTCATGCAAAGTTTGTTTTAGTGTTTGGTGTTTCATTTCAATCCTGACACAGAGGTTATCATTGTTGGCCTCCATCAGGCCAGTTTATGACATAGGCACATAGGCTACTAGCAACTGGAAAACTGAATGCTAGTATTTACCTGGACTCCAGATCCTGTTTCAAACGCTGGATTTCACCCCTCAGTTCCTCTTTCTGGGATTTAGTCTCTTTCAGTTGATCCTGGTAGAACTATGAAAACGTGCCTCAGTTTAGTTTTTACCTGTATTCACCAAAACTGTCAATTCTCAGTTCTTCAAGGATTCAAGACTTTTTCCATTGAAAGGACAATTTGTTAACCCTAACATGGTAGAATTTTACTTGATGGGATGATACCTTCAGGAGTGCCTTTTTAGAAGAGGCATCTGTAGTGTTGTTCTCCTGATTTTTCAAGGTTGGTTGTGGGTCACTCTGGTCTTTTCCTCTGCGGTCTCCTTTATGTGCCCTACAGGTGCACAGGACGTCAGTGCTGGGTGGACTAAAAAATGTCAAACTTCAGGCAAAATAAAAATCCATTTACCTTAGTTCTGCTCGCAATTCCTGCATCTCGGCCTCATAGACACCAATAACATCTAAAACCCTGCAAGAGAAATGCAATTATAATTTTGTCTTTCATGCTGGTCATAAATACATGTTTGCAATACTTGACAATGTTACATTAGAAAGGGAAAGACAGAAATATGTCAATGTTCCACATTACTTTGAGTTACTAGATCAACAGCTAAGCTACTCCAAATCAGCTGTTGCATCTGTGAAATAAATCAGGAGATGAACTGTGTGTGTCTCGATCACTCAATCTGACCAAAGGCAGATGATGTCAACAAATCAATGTTGATAACTAATTATTTACCAATTTTCTATATAACACCTTGCTATATTAATACTCAGTACAGTGATACCCCGATTTAACACGCCCTAATTTTACCCAAATTCGGATATAATACACTGAGTAATTGGACAATTTATCTTGTTTTTTTTAGATCAAAATTGAACAAGCTGCTAGAAAAAGAAAATTATTTTCTGTGAAAGAGAAGCTTCACCTTTTTATTTCTTATTTTGTTTATTTAAAAGCTTTAGTAAAAAATCATATGTGTTTTAATTCATACTGTGAAAACAACAACCATTTATTTACAGAATTCTTTAATTCAAAGGTAATTTACTTGCCAGAAGGTAAATGTGCAAAAGACGGGTCAAATAGGGCTAAAATAGGGGTGTTTGAGGATGTTTGGTTAACATTGGGTCAGTTTTAACGCTGATTTTCTTGAACTCCGATTTTGTGCGACCCCACTTTTTTCACAATGACATTTTATGGACCTCAACAATCGCGTTATAACAGGGCCACACTGTATATTTAAATCTTTTCAATTTTGTGTTTCTTGTAACCTGTTCATGACACTCAATTTCAGTCAGACTGAACAACTCAACACTGCAACTGCTATTTAAATAATGCCCCTTATGTGCAGAGTCATGTTGGGTTCCACTTACTTTTATAACATGTGGCATCCTGGCCACAGCTACAAGCAAACCAAAGACAAGTGGAGGGAGATGGGAATTGGAAAGTGGAGCATGATGTGTATAGGTCTTTTTTATTTTGGCACTACGTACTGCTGGTCCAAAGGTGAGTTGGGCCATGCAGACCTCTTATGGATCTCCTGGAAGGCTTGGTTTTGCCGAGCAACCCTCCGCTCCTCCTCTTTCACAGCAAAGTAAAGTTTCCACTGAAGCTGGGTGATGACCTCTCTCTCCTCAGCCAGCTTCTCCTCCAGAGCCTGGTGATGCCTCTTCCAGAGGGAACACAAGTGCAGTCACACTCCACATTTTAAGTATAATTTGAGGCATATTTCTGGATAGATATTTGCTTTGGCATGACTGCATTGTAACCTGCAACACTGATTAAGTGTGTATTTTTATGTATAACACTGTAAGAGAAAATGTGATAAATAATAATGAACTCATATTTTCAACAAACATTAAATAGAGTAATAATCATTTACTTTTGCTCTGATTTTATTTTAGGGTACTTTTAGGAATATTAATGGGAAACAAAAAAAGCCTGTATAATTTCACATTTAGTTTAATCTCACATTACTACCCAGCCAAAATACCAAAGCCTTACAGACATCAAAGCTGAGGTCCTGTGATCCCTATCTAATGAGTGTTTTGTTTAGATCCTCTTCTCTCATGCTTTTAAGTGAAGGCAGCCCCCAGTACCTCTGCTTCTCTCTGGTCCTGCAGCAGCTGTTTGACTTGGACATGCTGCTGTGCAGCCTTGCTGATGTAGCTGTCCTCCAGCTCCTGGACCTTGGCCTTAACCTTATCCAGGACCCCCTGGAGCTCAGAGGCTCTCTGTGCCTGCTGTGCTGCCCGGGCATGCTGCTGCTGGACCTCCTCCCTGCACAGAAATATATAAAGAACCATTAACTCCCTGCCCTTCCCACTCCACAGCTAGGATGCCCAAGCACAGCAGTCAAACCTCTGCCAATACAGAGCTGCTTTTCATCTCTCTTCATGGTGTAAGCTCGGCCTATTAGTGTTAATATTACAGGTTTACTAAGCCATGGTCCAGAGGATGCACTTGGCATAGTACTTCCTTCTGCATCGTCATGAAGAATTGACAGTGTAACACACAGAAGGGAAAAAGGACATATTGGTTGCCGTCTGGAGACATATGTGAAAGCACAAAGTGTTATATCTCTGTGCACTCAAATTGTACAAAGGCCCAGTGCATAAGCCACCAGATAGAGCACAAACATTCATATAACAATGAACATTTACTATTATTCAGTTTGCCTACAGAGGGCAACATTTTGCAGTAACCACTGGTTAAGCCTAGCTCACAGTGCATTCCAGTCCCTGTCACCCAACCCTACAACTACACCTAACCACTAAAGAAAAAAAAAAACTGATCAAAGTTCAGTGCTTGAAAAGGAAGTATTATTCCACACCACCAGATGGGATTCCTCAGTCATGCATGGGTGAGCTCTACTGTTCACAAGGAGTATTATGTGACAGCAGGTGGCCGATTCTATAGCCACCATAAATGGGTTTTCTACTTCAAATCCAAAAACAATAGCATGACAGGGACCCCAGCTTCCTTGCCCACAGGAGGTTTTTTTTTATCTTACTGGATAACAAGGTGACTCAGCATACTTGAGGTAATGAGCTGATTGTGAAGTTCCCAAACCTGAAATAACCAAAATAATTATTTTTATACAGCTCTGTAATTGCTTTAAATGTCAGTCTACATGGTGTGTATCACACAGTCACCATTTTTCTCAAATACAAAAAAAACACAGATTTTTTACCATTACAAAGTTGGGAGCTAGGGTTGAGCAGGTATTAATTGTTTGTCTTATTCAAAAACTTCCAAACAAACAAGTGATGAACTGTACTATCAGGTACTATGATATGAGTACATGGAGATTTCAGGGATACATTAGCGCATCATACTCAAGATAGAAAAGCAGAGAAGAGGGCAAAGGTAAGACTTTACTTTAACTGGTTGTTGGACTGGATGAGCTCCTGGATTAGGGCTTGTCTTCTCTCAGAATCTGTCACCATTGTTTTCAGCATCAGCCTGATCTCTAAGGCAGACTTCTTCTCCAGAAGAACCAAATCTGAGAATGGCAAACAGATAACAGGTACAAACGTTTATAATAACAATAGCAATAATAATACGAATAATAATTATCACAATGATCATCATCAGTATTTTAAAAGTACAACTACTAGTTCATGCACTAAGCAAATACATCAATCAAGCTGGTTTTGGAACAAGAAAGTAAGATTTAATAGAGATTAGGAAAGACAGATGCCTGCTGGTCTTTCATGGGAAATTATTTATTAGGCTGAGTGAAGTGCTTGCTGGGTGTAATGGGATTGGCCATTCTGCCATCATGTAGAAAAGACAGCTGAAGCCAGAAAACGCACCAGGTTGCTTTTGTAATGGCTGAATAAGACCGAAGCCATACATGTTAGTCAGCAAAACCACATGTTCCTCATCACTCTTTTCAGTTTAAATAAGATATGCTTTAATAATATTTAAATACGTTATAAAATATGTATAATCTCTACATTTATTCTACAATGTGAATTTATGTGTATTAAAAACAACCTCATAATGCTTTGAAACTAAATCTTAAAACTGTTAATGACTGACAGACAAATTATATAAGTAAAAAAGAAATGGATACAGTGGTTTACAAATTGCTGGTAAAATGGTACAGGATTAAAAGTGGCATACACACTTTTGGCTTAATAAGAATGTTGGGAGAATGACAAGACACCAAAAATGGGTTGAGCAACCATATCCTTCCAGTAATTGACTGATTTGAACTCACTGTGTTTTGTTGTGCTGAACAGACCTTTTGATTGGTTCAAATTCCACTGACTGGACATACAATTGTAGCTCCACTCTCCACCAATTTTCAGTTTCAAGACAGCGTCATTCTCCCATCACAAGTACAAGATATTTTAAAAAGTTGCAATGGTTCAGTTTATAGTGCTGTACCTGTAGGATTCTTGTTCTCCATAGGATCACTGAAGTGGACTGGCTTAAAGCCATGGTGCTGCAGAAGCCGGTTCACTGCATCCCACTCAGTCTGCTCCTGCTGCAGGAATTAACAAACAAGGAACCCTTTTTTTATAGCTTTACTCACAGAAAATTCAGTAAGTTAAAGTTTAACAAATAGGTTGTGTTATTTTATAAGTGACAGACTGTTGAGGAGAACTAAAGTTCTTTGATTTATGCTAGCACTCCCTGGAGTGGAAATGAGTTTTACCTTGAACTGGCTGCAGGTCCATAAATATACGTAGGTATTCTCCCTTGGCTGCATAACACAATGCACGTTCTTCCTGTCCATCTCTCCCGGATTAAGACCTCTCACTTCAGACTATTTTTACTTTGCCAAATTAACTGTAACACATTAAGTATGGGTGCCAAAATAAATAGTACCAAATAAGTAACACAATAAGCTTCCTTCTCTTGTAATTCCCAACTGTTTGCCCACTGTTCTCCAGTCCACACAGTAGAGGAAAGTATCAGATTACTGGACACACTACTGAAACTATAGCTGGCTGGGCCGAGTTAAAATACTTTTTATCAATGCAGGTCAGGGGCTCAGGCTTTATTCACGTCTGCAATCCAGCCAAGACTAGAATTTATAAGATTTAGAGGTAATTGACGTTACCTGTTCCATCTCTCTCCCTCCACCTGAAGGCAAAAGAGTTATTTAGCAACAAAGAAATATAACTGAGCTAGTAAGTGCAACAGTACCTCATACATATGAGATAATCTGCTATATACACACTGACAAATTTACAGATGAATATGCAGATAATTACAGACGAAATACATATGTATAAAGTTTGATTAAAGTTCCATTTACTTGTTATTATGTACATAAACGAAAAATGGGTATTTTCTTTGACATGGTAGTTGTTGCTCACATTAGACCATTCGCAAAATCATTCATCACACAAACGGTGATGAACAAGAAGGCGTAATTAGCCAACACTAGCAATGTTTTGTTCACCATTTCATTTATGTATATTATGTTAGTACACAATTAAACAGATTACCTAAGCACAAAGACAGAATAGCCCATGAGATAGATCGGTCTTTAACTGTACAGTAAAATGATAACTTCAGCCAGAAATTGCATCAATCATTAGTTAAATAGAGGCAACTTGACAAAAGCTTCACGTGACTTCACATATCATACAGACAAATAAATATCAGGTAGCTACTTTGGAGTGTACATGGTTTATTTGCTTTGTTTAACTGAACGTCTACTTACGCGTCATATAGCTATCCAAACGCAGTAGCCGTTTCCTTTAACACCATTTTAAAACTAACATGGGAGGGAAGACTCGTTTGATTTCTACCAGTTAGCTCACCGTAGTCTGAAAAGGGCAACGCCTAACTTTCCTCTGAGTGGTCCAACTGTATGATTGACACACGATTGACCGAAGACGTTTATCTGGTGTTGAAAAGCTCTGATACTCAAATACAGTATTTCTCGAAAATAATAAACAGGGGAAATAAATATTTTCCAGCGAGCAAAAAATCAGGAAAAGCTAATTGGTCTTTTGATTTGTCTACACACAAACGATCTGGCCAATCACAACATCTATGTGCCGAGAGGAAACTAATAAGACTTTGGAACGCTTTACTTGTGTCTCGCGAGAAATGGTGATGTAGCGTTTACGTCGTCATAGGTTATCCTTCTGTTACAATTTCGAAACGACACTGTATCAAATTGTTTGAGTAGTCAAAAACAGATCTTGATCGAAATGCACGTTTAGTGTCAAAGACTGAAAAATATCCAGCAAACCTTAGTGTACATAATTTGGCAACGAGAAACAGCAGCGCTTGTCCGTTGAGGGTTTACGGTCCTCTTTGACTGGTTTCCATAGTGACAGTTTCTGTCGTTGCCCTAGAGCCCTTAACATTAGACAGCTAATATGAGATTGTAGGCTTGATGCCAACTATTCACATTTAAACTGAATCAGAATTGGATTGTCAGCATCAAACAGACAGGTAAGATTGTTTTACTGGTTTTCTGCGAGAAAGTTGCCTATCTTTTTGGCCGTTGCATGGTGGGCTTTAGTTATCTACCGTAGCAATCGTAAGCGTAACATTGCTGCTCTTGCTCAAAGTAGCTATCTGTTGGCCAAGGATAGCTATCTAGACTGGAGAGCATGAATTGCTAGCTTCTGTTATTTTCTGTTATTTACAGGCCGTACTTACTACATTTCTTTTCATTCCCCGGGTATGAAAAAGATAACAGCTCTCAGATTTAGCTGATACCTAATCCACTGGTTGTTAACATTAGCATCCAACCTAAGGTTAGCATAACTTTTTTTTGCTTGTAACCCACGTTTAACCAGACTATATTGTGCAGGTCATGTAACATAAAACTAGACGTCTGCTAAACTTCTGTAACGCCATAGCTAACGTGTTACTCTGTAAGGCTCGGGTCTTGTTCGAGTCTTCTTGCTAATCACTTTCCTATACACTGTCCCTCGTTTATATGTGTTGTAGAGAAGATTGTCTGAACTAAGCAAAACGTCAGCGATGAGAGTAGCTTTCATCGTCTCAACAGACCCTGGAAATTAAGGCAATTAAATGGCAGGATAAAAAAATCCAGATTTTGACAAAGTTATTGGTGGCGAAGTGATTGGTGAAAAACCCCTGCCCCATGACTTCTCCTTAGCACCCTACAATCATAGTCATTCTAGTATTTTTCTGATGAGGCTTGTGAACATGTGTTAGTCTGTATGAATGTTCAACTCATTCATGCGGTTAAGATGGAATCCTTTGTGAAAAAGGGGGGGGCTGAAGTTCCACCTTTGAACAACATACGTATATGTTGAAAAGGTGAAAAAAGGTTCATCCACGAAGTGGGACTGTACCCTCTACCACTTCCCTGCCTCACTAGCAGGCACCTCTCCCTGATATATTACAGACACTTTCAGTTTAGTGACACTCGGATCAGAGGCTGAGTATGTACAGGCCGAAGTGAAACTGTGCCAAAACATTATTGGAAGTTCAAGGGACTCTGTATTCAGTGGTAACATTAGTCAGGTAAATGTTCACCCACTGCCTAGCTTGCTTATAAGCCAGATCTCTTAATATTATTTATGTTGTGATTAGAGAATTAATAGATA
This sequence comes from Albula goreensis, assembly GCA_022829145.1. Classification (NCBI taxonomy): domain Eukaryota; kingdom Metazoa; phylum Chordata; class Actinopteri; order Albuliformes; family Albulidae; genus Albula; species Albula goreensis. The sequence goes on from CM040745.1 coordinate 17,541,654, forward strand.
CTTATTTAATGTAACTACTTCTTGCAGCCTTAAAAGAAAAGACATTCTGTCCCACAGTCACAAGTCTAACACTTGAATTGCTTCTGACAGTTAGTCCCTATATAGCAAGTGTGATGGCATTAAGCCTCTTAGCACTAATTTACTTTGTGCTGAGTGAGCTCTCACAGAGTTCATAATGTAGCTTGGTGCTTCCGCCCTGAATGGTTGTAGCTCTGTATCAGTGATTGCTGGTGGCAAGGATCACCAATGATGATTGACTGTAATATTGTGCCTAAGAAAGTAGGTACATCTGGAAAGAATTGTGACACCATTTTTTTTGTTCTCCTTCTTTGCCTGACCTGCAAGTATTGCCATCACAGAAGGATGTCTGGGGACCTGGTGGGTGTTTGGGAGGTGGCATTGAGTGATGGTGTTCACAGAATTGAATTTGAGCATGGGACTACCACAGGAAAACGAGTCATATACATTGATGGAAAGGTAGGTTGGAGGTGCCCTTGCACAAAGTATTGAGCTGTAGAATGGATACCTTTGTCCAGTTTGCCTTATAAGCAATTTTTGTGAGTACAGTTGAAATTTTATCACTGAGGGAAATGTCTATCTCCAAAATATGACTATAATGTTCAGCAGTTAACACAGCTTTAGCAAATTTAGTTCAGTGGTTTAGAATATGGTTCTATGATGATTCACCACAAAAGTTCCTTTCTTTGATCCAGTGGTTCAAATGTAATTTAAATTAATCAGGCCCATCATCCGGCGAGAATTTTACTCAATATGGATAATTAATATAAAATTGAACTAGCTATATAGTTCTCACTAATGAGGAGATATGTTTGATCCGAGCAAAACTGCACAAAAGCAGTCTTTGCTATTCTTAGTAACCTATATGTTTTGGCTGTTTATGTATTTCAGTCTCAAAATTAAAAGTCATCACTTTCATTTGTTGAAGGAATTTTGTTAAAGATTTGATTGTATTTGTTTGATTTAATCAGTAAAATTGTTGGTATTTCTTTGTATTTTTTCTACTTACAGGAGGTGGTTAGAAGGGACTGGATGTTCAAACTTGTGGGAAAAGAAACATTCACTGTTGGGGGTGCAGACACAAAAGCAACTATAAACATTGATGCTGTCAGTGGGTTTGCTTATGAGTACACCTTAGAGATCAATGGAAAGAGCCTCAAAAAGTACATGGAGAACAGAGCCAAAGTTACCAATACGTGGGTACTGAACCTTGATGGTGTTGATTGCAGAATAGTGCTAGGTAAGAGACATACCTCTGCGTTTATTTTATTTTACAGTAACAGAAATTTAATATGCAAATGAAACACAGATCCGGTGCAAAAGATTGTGACCTTTGTCTTATGTATTTTTGTTCATGATAACAGTTCAGCCTTTCAGTCAGTTTATGACTGTTATCATGTAATCTGATTAGTGAAATATTTGCCATGCTGTTGCTTATTCACTTAATACTCACCTGCATGGTTCCAGCAGAAATTACTCCCACAAATTCATTGTCCAACCAAATAAAATTAAGAGAAAAACCTCAACTGACTGGGGAGAATCAAGATCACAAATAACTGGACATGACATTGAATTAAGCCTTCTTTCACTTTTTTGAGCTATAACATGTTTGGTTTTAGCCTAAATATTTCTTGATGGCTTCTTTGTAATGTGCCGCTTTTCGTAGAAACTCTGCCTTCTGGATTGTCTTTATTTTGACTTTGACATGTTTTCCCTTGGCATTTTGAGCTTTTCCCAGTACACAAGCATATAACAAAATCAAACAGGATGGCCAAGTTTTTTTTTTTTTTCTTGAATGGCAGTATACACAGTCACAAGTCTAACACTTTTTGTAAAACTAACGTTTTACAAAATGTATTATGTATTGTCTTACTTATAAGGAGTTCTTTTCTGAAAAAGGAAATGTCAGACAATCCATGCAGGACTAACTGTTCAGGCTGAGGAAATACATATAGCCTGTTTATTGATTAGTGTTGTTGGATATCACTTTAAAAGGTGATTGTACAATGGGGTATTGCACTGAGCTGATGGGTACTTACATGCTGTTAAGCTGTGCAACATGTATAGGTGCTGTAAATACTGACGTTCAGGAGAATAAGTAGGTATCTCACATGCAGTGTAATAGTGCTAAGATGCCATTGTACATTAGACCTTTTTAGTCCAGTGGAGAGTTGACGTGGTGCAGGGTTCAGTTCTTAGAATGTATTAAACAGCTCAATTGCTCTCTCTGGAGAACTCTTTTACCTGTCGGCTTACTTTATAATTGTTAGAGGCAGTTTTCAGCTCCAGCTAATACCAGGAAGTCATGGCGTGTTTGCCATAGTACTATGCATGCCAGCATGTTCCCACTCAAATATGTATTTTATATAAATATGTAAGTGACAGTTTTAGGAGAAAAATGTATGATTATAAATAGGGACGCACATGTTGATCAGCCAGGGATTTTCAGCCAAAATAGAATGATCAGAATTGGCAGATCCATTTTATGTCAATCTTTGATGTTAAAATCTTTTATGCCAGTTTGATGCAGAATGGAGTTGTGGTTGTGGTGTTCAATATGGCATGAAAACAGCCTGCAGTGATTTTGGATTTTTATTACTATTTCATAGTACCAGATGATAACAGATCTGTTTTTTTTTTTTGTTTATTTTTATTTTTTTTTTTACAAGATATACAACGAAAATGTCTCCAGAGGAGTTAGTATGAAAACATAATTTCGACTAACTAACCTGATGCTAAGAAGGCTATGGATTGCATGCCAACATTAAGCCTGGTTTCCAGGCCACAGAGTTCCTGTTTTGCAGCACTTCCTAGACTAAAATGTTTTCTAGGATTTTTAAGAACTACATGTAACTTTAGGGGCAGGCATATGGTTATGAAAAGTCCACCTATTTAAATATCCTCAGCTGTCCATGCTTATAGATGTGTCTTCTCAGTTACTTTTTTGTTCAGGGTAAATTCTGTTTTGCAACCTTTTCCTTTGACAGAGAAAGACACGATGGACATATGGTGCAATGGTCAAAAAATGGAGACAGCGGTAAGCTTTCATCCATGTGTACTTTCTCTTGAATAGGCAAACACAAATGATAAAGACACATTATCCATTGGACTGAAACAAATATCAGTTTATCAGCCTTATTTATAATATGTTGTACATATAATGAGTCACTGGGAAATTACCCAATGGAAAATATTCTGTCAGGAATGTTCTGAAGTCTTTTTGTCTCCCTTTTATATTTGTAAAATTACGTTGTGCTTGTTTCACTACTCCAACTATAAAATGACTTAGATGTGGACACAGGACCAGAGGGACAAGTGTTCTAATACTTCTAAGATACTATTGATGGTTGTGCTTTATAAACCCTATACGGGTGGGGCTACCATGTGCTGTTAATCACTGACAGGTAGAAGAACATGATACAAACCAGTAAAAAAAAAAATCCAGCAAAAAGTCAAGATGTATGATTTCAGCATTGTGGCATCTTGTTTACAGAGCAAGCACACTGTAATGCAGCACTCCTGAAAAAGGAATGTAAATTCCAGGCAATGACAAAAGGCTGTCATGGTTTAACCCTTCCCCCTTTTGGCATGCAGGGTGAGTTTGTGGAAGACGGCACAGAGACACACTTCACAGTGGCAAACCATGACTGCTGCATTAAGGCTGTGAGCAGCGGGAGGAAGAGGGACGGGTTGATCCATTCTCTGCTGGTAGATGGAGTCGAGGTGACGGAGTCCACTGAGTGAAAAGGAGGGGACCACCTGGTGAACTTTCCAAGTCACAAATTAATCAAGACACTTCCTGATATTTTGAAAGCACGCCCCCCCCCCATCCATGAGAAGAGACTGATACAGACATCTTCCCAGCTGCATTTCACACCAACAGAGAGGCAAAGGGCAGTTCAGTTGTGTTTTTTTGTGTAGACAGGCATGTAGATGAGTTTGTATGTCATTTTGTACACATAAAACTCCTGCGAGAGGAATGGTCACAGTTGCTATTACATGCCTCAGCTTTGTTTGAATAAAACCAGCATGGGAACTTCAGCGTATTTGCCAATTAGAATGGCTCCACTTTGAGAACTGTACCTCTGTCAGACTCCCAGGTTTTTCAAGTTTCTTTGCAATATCCACCAACATTCCCAAGGAAGTGCACTTGCTGGTATGTTTTTTGTAATGTGAATAGGTCCTATCCAGGATAAGCTATTAAGCCTCCTGCTTTACAGGAGCTGTACACTTAACTAATCTTTGTTGAGACACTGTAGTAAAGACCATAGCAAAAGGACAAAATGGCACTACCCTGAGTTTTTAATCTGCAATCCCCTCTGGACAAGAGATGTTTTTATTCAACCACTATTTAACTCCTGTATTCCTTGCTGCTGTTAGTTCTGCGTGTACATTGGCACTATGCGTACTGTACAATCTATAAAGACCACCAATCATGTATAATGAAAATGTGATTCACAAATCCATTTATTCAAACGTTTTTAAACTGCCTCAGGGCATTGCTCCAGATGACTAATTCTAATTAACATGATTGTTGGTGTCTCTTCCCAGAGATAAGTTTCTGAATTAAACAAGTGTTAATTGATAAAACATCGGTTTCTGTAAGTTAAATAATTGTGTCATTTGTCATTTCTTTTGTGTGTGAGTGGGGTTCATTACTACCTGTTCATGCTCATAGCATGACACAAATCAAGCATTGTTCTTACTGTCAGTTTAGGCAGTGGTGTAAGGCTAAATAATGCACGTGTGATACATTTTTTTTCAAACCTTTAATCGGTTAAAAATCATTTAAAGACATGCAAGAAGACAACAGCTTAATGTACTACAGCACAAGAAAATCTGGTTTAGGAGAAGCAAACTATACTTGCTCCTCTACATTCTTTAGAAAATGTCTTGTCAGACTTGACATTTAAGGTATTATTTGAATAGGACAAAGGTATACAGGAATTTTCAATGCTGCAAAACAGTGTGCAGTAAAAAGTAATTGTGCTGTCCATCACAGAATTTTTTGTATGTTTTCACAAATGTAAAATGATTTCTGCATTGTCTTTTCATTACATCTACTAAACAACTGAATAAGAGGTGGTAATAAATCTTGTTTAGGCAATCTTGAATCACTTCTTATTACATTGTCAGTCTGTGTGAAAACTATCTGTTGTACATATGTATTTCAAATGGAAAGTATTTGTAATTATGTAAACATTAAGATTTAATGGTCACAGAGCACTGTTTGACATCTAAAACCAGTATTCTTGTGTTGTTTAATTCAGAAAATAAGAATATAAATCAAACTTCACATCAAGGATTTACCAAGATCAAGAAAACATTCAAAATAATTACAAACAAATATTCTGCATTTCATGATGTTGCAAGAAACTAAAAGTCCATGAGACTTTCACACTTACATTTTTAAAATTCATGAACAGAGAAAATTCATTTTTAAAATTATGATTATCAACTTCATACAAACTGCTGACCAAATGAGATAGTTATACTTAAAACAGTTCACTTGAAACATCTTATGAGTATGAGATGTCTTCTAAAGACTTGAATACTTATTTAATGGAAAATAATTGAAAAGGAACTTTAGATCTTGTGTCAATCAGCTGCTGTCTGAAGACACTGGATGTTCAGGACCAGTAGTGTGTAACATTGCTTCAGATAAATGACTCTGTTGATATGTTATTTTTTGTATTCAGTATGTGTGTTCTAATATTTTTCATTCTGCACATCTAAACATAAACCCCCTGCTGATTCTGTTATTTCAAATGTGATCTGCAAGCACTTTGTTTAAACATAAGGACTCATGCGAGTACATGTGAATATCAGCAGAGGGAGAGCCTGATGACTGTTGAAGATGACATGAGTGTCCTTACCCCCGTACACACTGTCATACAGGTAGAGTGGGTCAATCCCAACAGCAGGGGGGACAATTAGTTTAGGTGAGCCTAGCGTATCCTTTCCGGTCAACACCTTTGCCTCAAAAATGTAGATGTACTCTTCCTCATATCCTAGGTTCTTTGCCATCTTCATTGCTGTATGTACGCTGCCACCAAAATATATTCCTGCTCCATACATTTGATCTGAAACAAAATACATTTAACATAGCTTAATGAGTGAAGGGACATGGCAAAACCTGATAATGAAAATGGTTTACTGATACATTTTCTTATGTAGCTGTAATCTTCCTCTGGCAGCTGTATTTTGGCTTTGAAGCAAATGGTGATTATAAAATACAGGACATAAATCATTGGACAGTAAGCATATTTCAAAATGATATCAAATGCATCAAAGATTATACGCTTTAAAACATGGCATAGGCCTTCTAATGGATAACAAGCACACATATTGGGCCTCATTTATCATTATTTTCGTAAAACTGCATGTAAATTTAGGCGTCAAAAGATACGAACTAACAAATTCCGCCGGATTTATCAAACACGCGTAAACACAGCATGTGTTCTTATTCCGTGCGCATGTTGATAAATACCAATCCATCATAAAGGGCGTTCACAAAATTTTCGATTAGCATAAATCGACGCCCCTGAAATACCATAGTAGGAGCTTGAAATCCCATTGTTGGCAATATAAAGAGATGACAGTTAAAAACGCAAAAGAAAAAAACGGTTCTGAAGCGTTTTGAAGTTTTGTTAATAGAAATAGAACTAAAAATAAATGCTTTGTTCAGAAGTGTAAGTGGTGGAATGTCGGGCCGGGGAAGACCAAAGCCTGGCAAGAAATAACTGTTGCAGTATATTTGGTGTCAGAAGTTCCGCGTACGCTACAACAGGTTAAAAGGACATGGTTCGACATCAATTATGAAGGCAAGTTTTTTGTATACCAGTATTATCGTTGCCATAAATCCTGGGGGGCAGCTGCACACGGGCCCGCGATGGGGCATGGTTGGCCAAAGTGGTAATGGCACATGCGATACATAGTTGGGATTGTCATGTTTTTCCTAAATCAATTTGGAACGAATCCCAAGTAAAACAATTCGTTCAGATTAGAACTATAACGTATTTAGGATTCTCCGTAATAGTGTGCCCTCCCTTGCCTTTCCATCCACTCTGCAGTCCCTCTCCTTTTCGAACAGAAACTCTGTTGTCTTGCATAAAATAACGACAATTGGAATATTTAGATGTATTTTTCAAACACAGGAGAAAATTTGATCACAAATTCCACAGTAAATGTCTTAATCAGCTGGCTATATTAGTCCACAGCATAAGAACGTATGTTTATTAAATAAGAACGTACATGTATTATGGCAGTCCTATTTTGTGCTGTTTCGCAGACGTGTTGACTGCTTAAGTTTTTCTTACAGCAAACAGAGCGAGGTCAACCATAGCAATGAAGACCTTAGCAATGGTTTCTGCTCCTTATAGCAAACGTCCTTAACGTGTTTTATGGAATTCATGTAAAATTCCAAACAAGAACGAGATATACAGTTCCAGAAAAAACTCTTGCTTGCTGAGGGTTTTAAGAGTATATTAGCTACTCACTACAAGTTTTAATACACATATTATTAGCATATTAAAACTTTTAGTAGGTACAGTAAGCATTGAAGTAGTAGAAGCAGGAGTACTCGAAGCAGTCAAAGAACAGCAGAACTTTCTGTTCAAAACTTGAAATTGTCATTTAAGATCATAATACCTGAACAGCATTGCAGTGTCATATCCAGCAAGTTATTTTAAAATGTCAACTCCGGTAAGGTATCTAACCGGCAAGCATGCTGTTTTCTGTGGATGATTTTTTCAACCTTAAAATTGCAGCGGCAGTTATTATTGTTGCTTAGTAACATTAGCCACATTAACAGGCTTAACATTCCACCAATGTGAGGTCATTGGAGACCGTTTTGTAAAGCTTTACAGTTTAAAAACTATGAATCGTATAGCATACAAAAATACAAGCAAGCTGACCAGTATATTCATGCTAAGTTGGGTATGTCTAGCTTAAAAACTGTTGGTGGAGATACATCCGGAAGAACCAGAAATAAGAATAATAATAAGAAGTAATTATTCTATACAACAGTAGTTTGTGCCTTCGGAAAGTAAACTAATTAATTTTATTAATCAGGATTACACAAATGAAGCATCATCTTAATGTTGAACCCAATAGTATATAGGAATAGGTATAATATTACTATATTACTACCAAATAATTTGCTACTCATTTTTAATCCAATAAAAATGAGTGAATGGAAAAATAAAAGCAACAACATGAAGACACCCTTTAATGAATATACCCTTTGTGAATATACAGTCATATTTTTCCATTTACGATCACACAATATGAACAGTTTAGAGAACTCGTGAAATTTCTTCGGATCCTACGAACAAACTGAACAATTTACAATCAAATTCGTTCAGCTCACGTTTTATAAATGAGGCCCACTGAACAAATGGATGGCAGCTGTTATGCACAAAATATATATAATAAATTACAACTATACACATTGTGAAATTCTGAACTGAACATTATTGCCACCAGTGGAAAACTGTCCGGCTTCACAAAAAGTAATAGAAACTATATTCTTTCAGACATATTTTTTTAACCTCTTTTAGAGCAGTTATTGTACATTTGTTCATCCATTTCCACTAAAATTCAAATTCATCTCATCATCAAATTGGGAGTCATTTTATGAATTGTGCACATCCTTCATGAGAAGGTCATGAATTTATAATCTTGAGTTTCTGCCTGAGTTTCCTAATTCAAATACAAGCCATCATAAGATGCAACACTGGGGGAAAATATTTGTAGTAATAATTTCAAACTTCCTAAAATAATTCTAATGCAAGTACCTGATCAGAAGTACCGAGTCTGACTATGAATGTTTTCTTTAAAGAAGTGCTCACGACTTCATTATGATCAATGAGGTGTCAGTTCATACCATCTGGAGGAGAGAACTGCCTGTGGAACCCAACGCGGCACACCAAGTCACAGAACTGCATCGGAACTTGCTGGTACAAGAGCTTTGGGCTACTTGCCACTTGCCTCTCTTTCAGCTGGAAATGATGCTTAAGAAGGGGGTTCTCCACCCTCTCGATCTGAAACAACAGGGAGTAGAGGCCATGTGCACGGTTATAAGTTTATACTATAGTAGGTGCTAGAGAAATTGAACAGTGATTGCTGTATTGCCTGTGATGTAAACTTTAAGGTCAGGCCATATTTTACATTGTGTTCCAGTAGTTTTGAGCTGACCAGCCAGCCACTCATGGCATAAAACTGGAAATGGGTATGAATTTAAGAGATTAAAATTATTAAACAAGTGGATACAACTTTTAAAATGAATGTATGCTTTGTGGACTACAATCCAAAAGAAAAAAGTACAGCTTTTTAACAAAATGTTTAGTAAAACCATTTTCACCATTGCAGGGACTTATTTAAAAGCTTCAATGAAAAGCAGAAGTATAACTTAATAAGGTACTTATCATTGCACAAATTTGTTGCAAAAAGTAATGAGGGCTTACAAAAAACATAATCATTTACTGAACAGGTAAAGACACAACATTGAATGACCTCTCAGTGAGTCAGGGAGTACATGTGCATGTTCATGGAACATATGGATTCCACAGCTGGGTGTATGTGTCCAGCTGTGCCAATGCTGGGTATGGCTAGAGGTGCACACTGGCGATGCAGAGTTTTTGGGGAATTAATAAACTGTTTTTGGTGCTCAATCTCTCTAGCTGACCTTCCCAGCCATCTGGGTGCCTACAAGATGTATTTACTGTTCATATGTTGACTTTGTGTTCCTCTGACAGAATAGGAAGTGTGTCATTGGTATTGCTTTTGCACTTTGGAGGTATTGTTTTCATGATTGGATAATTAGTTATTACCTTAAGTTTTAAGACTGCAAAAAGGGGGTAGTCTGTATAAAAAACAAGGCTGCTCTCATGTAAATATTCAATCACAAATTAAAATCAAGTTATTCCATTTTAAAAATTGGTCTAATTCTAGATCACATTCAAGGTTAAAATCAATTTCAGTTCTGAACATCCTCCATTCTCAGTGCATGTACTTTAAAGTTTAAAAAGGCTAAAAACAAGAACTTTATTATTGTCACCTACCTTGTGGATCTTGAGACCAGGAAACTTATAATCAGTCCGTTCAGAGGGTATCCTTTGATAAAAAGACTTGTTGTCAAAGTTCTGTTTCATGGAATAGTTTTTTAAAAACCCTGGAAAAAGTGAGAGACACAGTTGCCTGAGGCAGTAATACAGCTAGAAACAGACTAGAGCTCACTTACATTCCCCCTCAGTCAGACAATTCATACCAATTAGATCCTGACCCTCCATTTTGTCGTTGGAACCCTGCTTATGAATTGCTTACCACTGGCCTGAGGGTCAACTGCTTGCATCATGGTGTTCTCCTCTGTTAGGGCAAATTCCTCCTGGGCCTGGCAGCATAAAGCCTCCACCCCAAGCACAGCCCCCTTCACGGATGATGGGGATCCTGTAATAGTCACTCCAGCCTGGCCATTCTGAAGGAACTCCCGGATGGATACCTTCCACTTGGACTGGAGGGATAGCAACTGTTTGTGTTCTCTCTGGCCAAATTGCAGGATGTGGTTGTTGATGATGGTGTGTTTGTCAGAGGCCATACAAATGTTATTTAACCATCTGCATGCTTCATGGCGATAACAATGTGAGCTGCCAATCAGCTCAATTGATGGTGGTCCTCCATTGGTTGTCTCATCACTTTCATAGCCTGAGACTTCTGATGAATAACCGAATGATCACAAGAACAATATCAAACAACGTGCAGTTTATTTAACGAAAATATAACATACAAGGGCAGGTCCTCCCTGTCACCTGTCTTCAAGAGTAGTGGTAAAACTGAATGGAATTCTGTCAACCAGGTATTAGTACAAAGGAACACAAGGATTGTTTGATAAAACCTTACTCACATAATTATAAACAGGTTTTTAAATTAAATGAAGTCATGGTACCCACTTGAAAATGTACAAAATATTCTATATTGTCAAATGATACTTGCTTTTACATACCTTTGTTGGCTATGCTTTGCATCCTGCTTATGCTGGACTTTGTTGTTTGTTTGTTTTCATGCTGAAGCATCTCTTCTTGAAAAGCCTGTGAAAAGTAGGATTTATGTGGAAGATATACAAATCCCTTGATGCCAGAATTTTTTAATGTTTCAAGATGTTTTTAATTGAATTCTTTTTTTATATTTAAATTACTTTGATTAAGTCATGGTAAGATAGACTGACGTACAATAAAATAATAAAAGGAAAGTGTGCAATTTTGTCTCCTACGTACATGTGTGTGTTTCCTTATAAATTAAATAATGTAGAAAGACAAGCTCAGATCATCACCTTTAGCCTCTCATATAACCTCTGAAGTTCAAATACGATTAACCTGTTCCTGAAGTGCCTGCATTTTTGAGGTATTGTTTTATCATTATCACTATTAGTAGCAGTAGTAGTAGTGGTTGTGGTACACACATCCGAATTATATACTTTGATAAATTGATATTCCCCTTTGAACCAAACACATAAGGATGATATAATATTAAATGTATTTAATATTAAATACTAACCAAATGAATACAGAAATGAATCATAAGAACAACAGTAGGAAAGTAAGGAAGTATTACCTTAACTGTGTCTTTGTTAGATGGATAAACAACAATGTTGATATCCATTTTCTTTCCATTATTCCACAAAGCAAAGTTTACAACTTCTCCTATCATTATTTTGGCGACTTCAGTTTTATCGAATCCCAGATTACCAGTGCCAATGGCCGGGAAGGAGATGGATGAGTGGTTCGCCTTGACTGCTTTGTCCAAGCATGTTTTCACTACTGAACGGAGGATCTGCAGTACAGAACAGATTGAGACCATTCAGTCCATGGGTCCTCATGGTCTCCAGCTGCATGACTACAGAATAGAATTATGCACCATAGGAAACTGTTGTTTGCTTGTCAAACCGTTTCTCAGTACAGGCCATGGTGCTGACATATTCCATACTGAACTCTGATGTCGCCCACTACTGACTTACCCTTTCACTTTATGTAGCAAAACCTGTTTCCAAGAAGGAATTACTGAAATGTACCTAACCTGTCCATGATCAAGCAGAATGGGGATCAGCTGACATTTCCTGCTTGTTACTTTGTCATAAGGTGGACAACTGTGATACAACTTTTGAATTATTTAAGGTATGACACTCATGAATATGGTACTGATCAACGGTGGGTTTCCCGAAAGCCTCTTAACGCTAAGAACATCGCTAAATGATTCTTACGATCGTTATTAAAATAACTTCGGTTTCCCAAACACGTTCGTAACTAAAGAGTCTCTTTAGTTCGCTCTTAACTAACGAGAGATCCAGACCACTCATTAACAGCAAAGAACCTCTTTAAGAGCCCGCTCGCAGTCGTCCGTTCTTGCAACGCACACAACACGCATGCGCTTTCGATGCACGCTTAGAATCACAGCCCACAAAAGGGGAAGTGGAGTAAAAAAAAAAAAAAAAATATTACTGAATAAATAAATAAATAGACTGTAAATACAGTGCTTATTTCACGGGTAAATATTTGTATTTAATGCACTGATTTGGAATAACAGTGTATTAAATTAACTTGAATATGATAATGTCACATTGATAATTTGATAATATTTAATCCAATTAAAATAACAAGAAAATGATCATGTAATTACTTTTTATTAATGACAAAAATGGCTGCTCCTTTATAATCTTATAAATAAGGACTTGGAAAACAGTAAATCTTTCTTATGTTCAATTTCATCAAGCAAGATGAGGATTTCTTCCTTTGTGAATGCTGACTTCCGTCTCCTTTTCCCCTCCATGACCGATTGTCAGACACCACATTGCCACATGGCAACATTGGAGCAACCAGACTCTGGGACTGAATAAAAATTAAATAAGCAGACAAAGTGAAAGGAGTTTTTTTTTTTTATTATTTAGCCTTTTCTAAATTATTTTTTATTCCTGTTTTTATTCCTTTCGTTGTAATATTTCTGTTGGCTTATGTAATTAAAACATACAGTGAATCAATTTAGTTGTAGTATGCTGATAACACTGTGTCTTTAAAATATTGTATTTCAGTGTTGATTGGTTAAAACGAGTGACTACAACCTCACAGCATCGATTATGAACTACTCATGCTTTAGCGAGGACGCGCTTGGCAAAGAAGCTCTTTGCAAAGTTCCTCTTCATGCTCCGTCTAAAGATTGTGTTTGGGAAACCCACGTAACGACAGAACGTTCGTTGCTTAAGGATGTCTTAAACACACTCGTTAATCCTAAAATCCAACGTTATCGGGAAACCCACTTGTTTCATAATCTTGGCCTTATTTTGCGATCATCATTCTCCCTATTTATGGATCCCACAGTAAGTGTAATAGTATATGCATTTTAAATGGTCAAACAGAAAACTGCCAAAAAATAACAGAAGATACAGACACTGTTACAGCTGTACATAACAGGCAATAGCGGAGTGCTGCTCAAACGAGAGTTTGGATGAAACTGTAATTAGAATTAACTATAATGGCATGATTAGTTATGGTAACCTCAATAACCCGAAACATTTAAGTGAAACATCTCAAAAATATCTGTATATATAGATGGCGAAACTAGCCACCTGCCAACGAAACTGTATTGATTCTATCACTGACATCAAATACAGATACAGTCGGAACTTGGTATCTGTGGATTCAACCAAACGCGGATCGAAAATATTTTTAAAAAATCATAAAGTTCCAAATAGCAAAACTTGAAATTGCAACGCGCTGAGCATGGAAAATTAAACTATCAACGTTTTACACAGTATTTACATCGTATTAGGTATTAAGTAATCTAGAGATGATTTAAAGTATATGGGAGGATATGTGTAGGTTATATGCAAATACTACGCCATTTTACATAAGGGACTTGAGCATCTGCAGATTTTGGTATCCGCAGGGGGTCCTGGAACCAATCCCCCTGGGATACTGGGGGAGGACTGTATTCTGCTGCACCTATCAAGAGAGATTACACTGAATATAATAAATGCTCTCAAAGAGAGGCTCTCTGAATAAATGAACAGAAATTCTGGCAGAGCTCTGATTTTACAAACTGAACTGTCAAAAAAAAAAGGCAGTTCAGGGCATTAATGGCACTGATGAATGTACCAAGCAGATTGATGACTTGGACAGATAACTGTCAGATATTCATTTTGAACTGCACAAGGTATACCTAACTGCTACGGACTATAAGATAAAATATAAGTGGTAGCTCAGTTTGTATTAGAACTAATAACTGTGAAGGAGTGGTGGTAACTGTTGAATTAGGCTGAATTATACATGTAAAATATGTATGAGAGCGTATGCACAGCTAATAATATCATTCTTACCTATTTAAATTACTCTGACAAGTTTTCTGCCTATGCTATGTGAACATTTAGTCATGTTCAATGGACCTTAAACTTTGCTTGTCAAACTAAATGTTATTTTTAGTTTTGGGCTCTTGTCATTTTAAAACCAGTTTGACTGTATGAAGTGCTGGCATGCTTCAAGACAGTTATCTTCAACAAATCAGGGGGGCATTCAGCAAAGACATGCAAATAAACTAAAATAATGAATACTTACTTGTGTAGTAGGTCGTGTACTTTGGTCTGCACATACAGTGTGGTACACATACTTGCAATTCAGTTTATGTCCAAGGGTTTCCATTACCTTCCCAGAAACACTGGGACAAGGGAATTTTTTTATTTCATGTTGAATTTTGGCACCAGCTCTGCTGAAGATAGCCCTTGAAATTTCCCCAGATGACAAATCAAGGTCATGAGCAATTGTATTCACAATCACATCAACCTGTGAAAACACGTAATTATGTGTGTCTCAATACCAATAAACATTATCATTTTTATGTATTATGTTCTTAAATGTAAATGCGAACACTAATTATACAGGTTAAATTATCATGGATAAAAAGGAGAATATCATTACTTTTATAATGAATTTTTATACATCGCTCCATTGTGTCAAAGCCTATGACATACATGTTGCTTATAAATAAGTAATGTAAATAACTGACGGCTAATCTTGTTTTATTTCCCATACCTTTGCAAAACATTTTTGATTGGGCACTGTCTTGTAGAGGGTGCAATGCTTTGCAGGAAACTTTAAACTGAGGTCCTGACTCACTGTAGTTATTAAAGATGTCATTGCAATTTTTGAAAGGACAGGGGGTCAAAACCCTGGTGTCCTCGTCAAGTTCCCATACAAAGTGGCATAATACATCTTGCTACCAAATCATCCTCTACATCTGCCTGACTACACAGTCCTGTGCAATTCCTACACATTTTGCCCAGTTTGCCAGTGCAGAAAAAAATTAATTTGACCTACACTGTTATATGAAGGTAAAATACAATATCAAAGTACAAGATCTGCAAAACATTCTCAAATGGATACTGGATTGTATCTCAGGCAGGGATATCCCAGAGGAGCATAGATGTCATTTTGAGAGTCCAAACACTACCCGTCTGACAGGTCTGCACAATGGAGTGTGGATGCTGCCCAGTATCATCACTCACTCTTGTTTTAGGCTTACCTTCTCCTGTTCAATGTTGCCTTGTTTCATGCGCAGGGTGATGCTGCCCAACTGCAATGAGGACACACCCAGACTGGTTCCAGTGGTGCTCACAGCTCTGCTGTAGGACATGTTTGATCCCAGAATCTCTCTGCAAGCCTTCTCCATTGCAGAGACAGTAGGATCATCATTATTGACCAGATGAACTTCTGAAAGCGGTGACTGTCTTCTAAAATTGTGATTTTGCAGGGTTTTCACGATAGCAATTGCACAGCGATCAAGGGGGAAGTTAAACAGACCAGAACTCAGAGCAGGAATGGCGACAGACTTACACTTGTTGTTTTCTGCCAAACTTAATATGTTATGAACAGCACGTTTCAAAAGACCAGAGGCTTTCTCAACTTCAGTTTTGCTTGAGTAGGGAGGAAGATATGGACCTACAGCATGGAAGATGAACTTACAGGGAAGGTTTCCCGGAGGCGTGCAGACAGCCTCTCCAGTCGGTACGTTCCCTTTTGTTTTAATTATCTGATCACTCAATCTCTGGATCTCAGGCCCACCTGCCTGAACGAGAGCTCTTGCCAACCCTCCCCCATGATGGAGTTGCTCATTGGCAGCATTGACCACAGCATCCACTCGGTGTGTGGTTAGGTCATCCTTCCACACAGAGACCTCCACGCCACTCGGCAGATGCACCGAGTACGTCTTAACCCCTTTCATCTGGGCCTTCCTGCTGCTTCCGGACCTGCCAGCCTTCTCCATGTTGTGAAGAATTGTGCGTACGCCAAATTTGCTCTGCATCACACTGGTCAAATCCTCACCATAAAAGATGAGGAGCTGCTCCTTGGCTGCATCAATAGGGATCACTACACCCTCACTCATGGCAGCTGAAACACCTGATGAGAGAAAGACGAGGAGAGCCTTTGTAAAATTAAAAAAGAAAATAAAAAGTGGATAATATAAATTATATTATCCACTGAAAAAATGTGCAAATGAATGTATTATTTTATGCCAAAAATGAGTAAGGTATACAAAATAACAGAAACACCCTATTAAATTGTTTCAAAAATTTTCAAGTATTTAAATCATGATTAAAATCCATTTACAAAAACTCTTATTCTAAAAAAAAAAATTCAAAATCAACACTTAATGAAGAATATGAGATGTAAACATTTTGAGACGTCTAATAGCTGGTGCAGATGTACTAGCCAAAGGACTAGCCAAAAGATTTAATGTGTTAAGGAAGAACGTGTTAAAAACTATTATGGTTTATGCACGACAAGGAAAAATTGCATCACGAAAGAGGAATAGCAGTTTCAAGTCAACAATCACCAAAAGGGGAAATTCACAGGACATTTGCTTAAAACCACAAAACAATGACCAGCGGTAGGTTTCCCGAAAGCCTCTTAACGCTAAGAACCTCTTCAAATGACTCTTACGATCGTTCTTAAAATAACGTATGGTTTCCCAAACACGTTCGTAACTAAAGCGTCTCTTTAGTTCGCTCTAAACTAACGCGAGATCCAGAGCATCCGTTAACAGCAAACAACCTCTTTAAGATCCTGCTCGCTGCCGTCCGCTCTTGCAGCGCACACAATTCGCATGCGCTTTGAATGCACGCTTAGAATCACAGGCCACAAATCATGAAGTTGAGTGAAAAAAAAAAAAAATAAATAAAATATATTCAGAAATACTATATACTGAATATATATATATATATATATATATATATATATATATATATATATATATATATATATATATATATATATTCACTGTAAATACAGTGCTTATTTCATGGGTAAATGTTTGTGTTTAATTCACTGATTTGGAGTAACATTGTATTAATTTGAACATTATAATGTCACATTGATAATTTTATTAGGCTCTTTAATCCAATTAACTTACGATAATAAGAAAATGATCATGTAATTACTTTTTATTAATGACAAAATGGCTGCACCTTTATAATCTTATAAAGAAGGACTTGGAAAACAGTAAATCTTTCTTATGTTCAATTGCATCAAGCAATATGAGGAGTTCTTCCTTGTGAATGCTGACTTCCGTCTCCTTTTCCCCTCCATGACCGACTGTCAGACTCCACACTGCCACATGCCAATTTTTTGGAGCACTCAGGCTAATTATTTAGCCATTTCATAATTATTTTTATACATGTAAACTTTCGTTGTAATATTTCAATAGGCTTATAGACACTCTGAATCAATTTAGTTATAGTATGCTGAAAACACGGTGTCTTTAAAATATTGTATTTCAGTGTTGATTGGTTAAAACGAGTGACGTACAACCCCATAGCATCGATTTATGAACGACTAATGATTTAGCGAGGACGCGCTTGTCAAAGAAACTCTTCGCAAAGTTCCTCGTAAGGCCCAGTCGAACGATTGTGTTTGGGAAACCCACGTAACGAGAGAACGTTCGTTGCTTAAAAATCACTTAAAAACACTCGTTAATCCTAAAATCCAAAGTTATCGGGAAACCCACCGCAGATTGAGACGACCCTTCCATTTATAGGCATGCGCACTTTAAACGTGTGCTAAACTATCATAAAGTGATATTTTGAATAAAACACGACAAGCACCTTAGCGACATGTCTTGCTGAAGTCATATTCGAATCTTAAGAAACGACTGATTATTTTCGCCGTCTTGGAAAGAATGTCGCACTTAGGCACAAGGTTCAACGTCGAAAAGAAAACGCCGCAGTAGGCATACACAATATGACATACAATTTTATTTTTCATTTATGTATATATTTTTGCGAAATATAGAGTTCGGAGAACTTACCACACAGATACCGACAAGTGAGTGTGTTGCAGATTCTGTTACAGTGTCTTCAACTGCGAAAACAAGTCACGCAACCTAGTTTTCAGAAAACGAAAGCGAAAGAATAGACAAATTAGAAAGAAAAAAAAATCCTGAGTTCCTGGTACGACTGTTTTTCATCGCTTGAGTTCAAAGTATAACCAACAATTATCAGACGCTTATTGAGCTAAAATAAATTGTATTTTGTGTAGGCTACTATCCAGTTGGAATTATATTACTTATATTTCCCCTATAGGGTAAATCGATACATTTAAGAAGCTGAAAAAATAATACTTTGTAATAATGTCTAATGGTATGTTCGCCTTTTTCTAGTTTATGATATTCGTAATTACATGTTCATAAATTACGTAAGATATCATTCTAGGTCACATTTCACAAGTGAAAAAGAAGGAAGGACTTTCACAGAAACAAAAGTGAAATTACACTATCAACTCTTGTCTACAGAAGTACGGTGACTATTCTAGAGGAGGAGAGCAATGGAGGACTCTTTCCCTTTCCCCATCTGGGTCGAGGGCGACTGGAACCCCGGTATCCCAAAGCTGAAAAATAAACTCAACATTTATTTTCAAAGTAAAAGGTCTAAAGGTGGTGACTGTTTGGTACAATATGAAGAATCAGACGGACAAAGAGCTGTTGTGTTGTTTAAGACCGAGGAAGGTAAATACAATTTAGTGAGACGTGATTTTTTTTATTTTTAACAAAAACGATGTACATGCTAATTCTAAATTGAATTTAGGTATATCAAGGTAATCTGTAAATACAGCTTCGAAGGCGTGTGTATTTACCTGACAACTGTTCTCAGCCAGAGGACTAACCCTGGAAAGTTCGCAAAAATGATCGGTGGCGAGCAGTGTAATCAAGTTTTCCTTTTAAAATTTTACTGAAAACTATTTTAATTTCCTTGCAAAATTCGGGTTTCAAGTTTTGGAAAAACGTAATATGCGGATATTTTTTTTTTATTGTAAGTATATGATTTAGGGTTAAGTCAAGCTTTCATTTTCTGTCACGCATGCGCAGCAAGACGAAGAGTTCTTGAAAACCAAGGACATGAACTGAAACTTGGCCAAGACGTGCTGAAGTTGGTCGTCAGGTTGCCACCATCTCCAGAAGAGGAACGCACTGTATGTAAACATGAACTGGGTATATCACAATTGTTGGTTATTGCCACAGCAAATGTCAGTGCAACCATGTTCCTGCAGAAACACAACTCCCAAAGACAATTTTTTCTACTTTTCCTTCCAAACAGGAGAACTTTTCAGAAACAGCAGATCAAACCTGTGAGTACTGGCCATTTGTTTCAAATTTGATACATTACCCAAGCTGTCATAGAAAAGGTTGTATTTTAGCATCATGTCACTTTTGCATATTTCTGACACTTGCAAGGGGAAGTTAAGAAAAAAGGGGCATTTGGTGATGGTAAAGATTTAAGTCTCAGTTATTGCAGATAAAATTGGAAACTAACCACTATCTTAAAGCTTATTCAAGGTAATAATAATAGTAATAAGCTGACACAAGTTGTGCCCTTTATCAGAAAAAAAACATGCATTAGAATTCAAGAAAATTCGGAGGAATTATATTGTAATTTAAAATCACATATAATGATCCTTTTCTCTCATCAGCATCTGTCGCAAAATTAGCAAACAGGTGGAGAGTGCACTCGATATAGAGATTGTTTAATAGTTATTAATAGTTATTTAATAGTTATTTTATAGTTTTAAATTAGTTTTTAAAGAATTATTATTTAATAGTTATTATTTAATAGATTATTAAATTATTTTTATAGTGTCATTTATCCAATCAGCTCCAATAAATAAATGGAGCTGATTTACTGCATATATGCTGCTGCACTGCATTACATACTTATTTTCTAGCATCCACTCGTGGCTTGGCAGAAGTGTTTGGTGAGGAAAGAGATGAGGTACCCTCCATGCAGACTGAGGAGGACAACAAGGACATGGACATGCTACAGGAGGAAGTAGATCCAGAGGCAGAGACAGTCTCTGTAGTGCTGGAAAATGTCCCAGGGAAAATGAGCAGAGAAACACTGGAGATGCTGGTGGAGAACATCAGTGATCTTTCTGTAGAATCTGAAGACTTTATTCTGGAGATAATTTCGGACATTAGTGTGGTTGTGGTGTCATTTAAGAGCAGCAAAGGTAAGGGTGACATTTTCAGTGAAGATGTTATATGGGGGGTGGAAGGGGGTGTCTGCCCAAACACAAAGAAGGTTGGGTATCCAGCTGTTACATGATCTGTTTTTTATAATAGTAGTGGCCACATATGGTGGAATGGTGTTGTGTCTTGAGGATATTTTTTGGTACCTGTATTATCAGTTATTTCATTGGTAAAGGAGAAGTAGAGATGAGCTTCACCCATCACTGTAAACATGTTGAAAGGAAAGGAAATCAAGTCTTCTTCTTCTACTGGTTATTATTATTATTACTATTAACAGTGTATTATTATAATACTATTAACAATAGTATTATGTACCACAGAGGCTCTGACATGAACTTTTATACTTTTACAGAAGTGCATAATTTCCTTTCAAAGTGCTCATGCAACAGAATGTTCAAGAACAACAAATTGTCTGCCAGGGCCCTTGAAGTCACAACATGTGTGAAAGTTGACAGGCTACCCCTAAGTGCCAGCATTGAGTATCTTCAGCTATATTTTGAACGAGAAGGAGAATTAGAGGATATAAAAAGACTGGAAGAAGAACAATCCGCTCTCATAACTTTCAGAGATCACAAAGGTAATGTGCAATGATAACATTATTGAAAAAGGGATATACAACTGTATGTGTGATAATGCTATAAACCAATGTATCTGAAAGTGTGTGACCTGCTGCTTATTTACATATGCTTTCCTTATTTTTTTTTATGTCAGCTGTGATCAAAGTGAGGGAAAAACAGCATTCCATTCAGAAAACCTCTATTGGAGTATATCCATATTATGAATCCCTGGGAACAGCTTTGTATGGTACAGAGAGACCCACACTGAAGTTGCCAGACTCATTTATTGAGAGAATGGATTCTGCGGTGTGGAAATACCTGCATGAGAAGAAGCAAGTTGAATTTATCAACAAAATAATGACCAAGCATTTCTGTACAGCAGATCTCCAAAGCCCTGAGGTGCTCATAAGCCCCTTACCCTCCTTGCTGAAGCAGAAAGGATTGAAGGCCAAGCACATAAATGACTGGAAGGAGAATGCTATCTCCACATTTCACCATGCCACCTCCAGGTTCCAGTCCTTTGAGTATAATATTCAGGCTTCTGTGTGGAAGGAATTGGAGATGGAAATTCATGGGAAGTTAACAAATGGCATCATTCTGGTGCCAGCCTTGGACAGAGGGGTTGTGACTCTAGCAGGCCAGGAGGAGGATGTCAGCAAACTCAAGGAATCCCTCATGGAGCTTGTGAGCAGAGTCACGAGCAGGCTTGAGAGGGAGAGGGACAGCATTACAGAGGAGGCTTCTGTGGCACCTTCCCTCTACCACATTTTGCTACAGAATGGACTGACACAGAGAATTGCTGTTGAGTACCCAGAGCTGGACATGACTTATGACCGAGAGGCAAAGAAGTTGATCCTCCGTGGCTTGTCCTCTGAGGTGTACAGTGTCAAGAGCAAGGTCCTAGAGCAAATTGTGGCCATGAAACGGAAGGTGGTAGAGATTGATGAAAATGTGCTTGCATTCCTATGTGAGGTGGACAAAGAGGATCTCTCTAAGTGTTTGTTCATGTCGCAGGGGATTAATGCCACCTATGAAACAGATGACAGAAGAGTCCAGCTTCTTGGGGGTACAGACCAAGCCCTGTGTGAAGCAGAAAAGCAGTTAAAGACAGGGTTGGGGTTCTATAGTCTCAAAGTTGAAGACCTGAATGTGCTCAGTAATCCAGAATGGCAGGACTTAGTCACCAATTTAAAGAAAACCTTCAATTCCCCAATGAAGACTGTAACAGTCAACAGTGATACCAAACTGGAAGTTGTGGTGTCTGGCTTTCAAGATAAAGTTAACATAGTAGGAGGACAGCTGTCAGATTTCATGTTCAAAAACACAATAATCAAAGAAACTATAAGTGTTAAAGCAAAGGCTGTATTAAAATTCATTCAAGAGAACAAGAGAGAGACATGGTCAAAGGTTGTTGAAAAAGATGTTCAAATCAACTTCAATGATCAGACAAGTTCACCAAATATCTCAGTGTCTGGCCCAAGGGCTGATGTGATGAAGGTCAAGAGTTTATTTCAAGAAATTATTTCCTCTGTTCATTTTGATACTCTGAGGGTCACTAAGCCAGGGGCAAAAAAGTTCTTCAAGGACAAGCAGGATATGTACATTAATGCAGCAGCCACTAAGAATGGGTGCATAGTCCAACTAGTGGATGAGGATTTGGGTGAAGAGTTTGGAGATGGCAAGTCTGTCCTCAAGCTGCAGGTGCCCAACGGAGTGACTATCGCTGTTTGCAAAGCTGACATCTGCCAGTATCCTGTCGATGCTGTGGTGAACGCAGCCAATGAACATCTAAGACATGAAGGTGGTCTGGCAAGCTCTATCCTAGAGGCTGCTGGCCCTGCACTGCAGGAGCAGTGTAACCGTCTCATTGCTGCTAAAGGTGTGCTATCCCCAGGGGATGCCATTGTCACAGGGGCTGGCCACCTCCCCTGCAAGCATGTTATTCATGCTGTAGGACCCAGGTTTGACCAGTCAAACAGCCAGAGATCAGTTGGGATCCTCAAGCAGGCAGTGAAGCAGAGTCTAATGCTGGCAGAGGAGAACAGCTGCCTCTCTGTGGCACTTCCCGCTATCAGCTCTGGGAATATGGGCTTCCCGCTGGATTTGTGTGCTGACACAATCGTTCTTGCTGTCAGGGAGCATTGTGAGGACCGGTATGTGGAGAACACCCTAAAGAAGGTCTGCCTGGTTTCCAGTGATGACAGGAAGGTTCAGTCTATGGAGGATGCAATGCGAAAGGTCTTTGGTGACTTCATACATCCACAGATGGCTCTGGCCCAAGTCAGGCCTACAACTGACAAAAACAAGTTTGGTAAAGTGGAGAGCAGACAAGGCCTGGTGAGGGTGCAAGTAAAAGAGGGGCTGACTTTGACCCTGACAAAAGGGAATATACAGGATGCATCGGTGAGTGAAAACAAGAGGGGAATGACAGTGACCTGTCTATTACAAATATACCTACAGTAGGTATTGGCAGCATTGGTATTTAGTTTTTCAGAAAGAAGCAGGGCACACTTCGATCAATGCTTTTTACTAGAATTAATTCAGTAAATAAAATGTTATTTTAATCTGGTAATAATTGTTTTATGAAGGTTATTTTGTTCTGAAAGAGGAATAATAACATCTTTGAGAAAGTAAAACTGCAGAAGACATCACTACCAGAAATACCTCAGTTAAAAAAACATCTTTGCCTCACTATTGGGTTGTGGATTGTACCTTTTCAAATAATATCTGTTGTACATGCCTATCTGTGATTCTTTTTCTCTCTCCAGACTGATGTAATTGTGAATACCTTGGGAAAGAACCTCAGTCTGGACGCTGGTGCTGTTTCCAAGGCCATTCTGAATGCAGCTGGGGCAGAGCTCCAGACCCTAGTTCAAGCAGAGGCGACAAATAGCAACCCGACAGAAGGAGAGGTCCTCATCACCAAGGGCTGTGGGCTGAAGAGCAAATATGTTTTCCATGCCATTGCTCCCCACTGGGACAAAGGAAAGGGCAAGGCGGAAAAGGTAAAACTCAGTTGGGTACTTGGTTTTTCCAAGGGAAGAGCGGCATTCATTATCCGTGAAGTCTAGAGCCTATGCTTGTTTTGCACTCTTGCATTTGTTGTTTATTCTGTTTTCCCGCACAGCATGGTAATTTAATCAATTTGATCGTAAATTAATGGTAAACGTTGATGATAAAGTGCAAGACATGAAGCCCAGGGAGATATTTAAATTTATGTGAAAATGAACATGAAATGAGTAACTATGAAAATGATAAAGTAAATATGAAGTGCTACCCTCTATATTTTATGGCACAAGGAATATTGCAATCTTGCACATTTTCCACATAAACACCGGAAGTAATCCACACTGTGTTACTGATCACAGGAATTACAAGGTATCATGGAGGAGTGCCTGGAGCAAGCAGAAAAGCTTCAGCAGCAATCAATCAGCTTCTCAGCCATCGGTAGTGGAAACCTGGGGTTTCCTAAAGACATGGTTGCCTCCATGATGCTGGGTCAAGTGCTCAGATATAGCAGCACAAAGAAACCCAAACACCTACAGGACGTGGTAATCATTCTGCACCCCAGTGATGCTCTGACCTCTCAGGTAAGAGATAGTTTTGTGGAGCATTGTGATAAATAACTAACATGTCTCCAAGGTGCGTTTCCAGGTCTTATACGAAAGGAAAACTGAGAGCCTACAAATATTGATATGGCCATGTGTAGCATTTGTGGTAAGAAATTTTGCTAAAATGGGGATATGTGTCTATATATTTTATACATATATTAATATCAAGTATTTTTGCTTTATTTTTTATTTCCTTGTTTGACCAACTAGGCTTGGTAATTGCTGCATTTGAATGGAATGGTTACTTTGGCTAACATTATGTAGTTTATACACTTTGTCACTTGCAGATATTAAAAATTATTGGTTTGTTTCCCCATAAGTAATTTATTGCTATTTCATTTTATCCTGTACCTGTGCTCTGTGGGTTAATCCCATTAACATTTGTATTTTGTATTTGTTTTGTCATCATCTCAGTTTTTCATCTATCTTCTCTGTTTCTAGGGTGCTAGGATAACAATAGTTTAGGTCTCCTGAACCCAAAGTGGTGCAAACACTGGATAAACCCTTCAAATACAATATTTGTGCAAATAAAAACATTAAAAAGCCCTGCCAAGATCATAGTACCTCAAAGAATCTACGGCAGACCTATTTCCTTCCCCCCCCAAAAAAGCACGAATGAAATGTAAACACAATTATCAAGAATGAGTTATTCTGGTATATGAAAGTAAATTGTCATGTATGTGTTTCTGTCACTAGGCATTTACTGATGAATTTAATAAGACATTCAAGGGCAATTCAACTGCTGGGACAGCACAGCCTGGAAAAGGTGATTGTTATCTTGCTCCTCACTGGGTTTGCCAAATAGTTTGGGAGTACTATGTTTTGATTTGGCCTCTTTGATTTTCCTCTCAGTTCATTCTTGTCCTTTTCTTGTCAGGTTCCTTTTCAAAGGTTTCTTCATCAAAGCAAGGGCATGAGATGCAAGTGGGAGGAGTACTGTTCCAAGTTGTTATGGGCGATATCACCAAGGAGACCACTGATGTCATTGTGAACTCCTCCAATGCTGACTTCTCTCTTAGATCAGGTCTTGTTTGGCTTGTGGGTCATTTCTGCAGTTTGGTACAAGACATTTGCATGGCAGATGGTTGTGTGGGCATAAAAATATTTTTTTTTACAATGACAAGATTTTTTTAGTGTGAGTGTTTTTTACATGTAACATATGCAAAACACGAGGAGTGCAAGTTATTTGATTGACCATGTTTATTTGTCTGTCTGTCTGTCTGTCTGCAAAGTGGTAAGGTACTGGATAGACATGGATGTAATTTACATTACTGTGTTTGGGATAAGTCAAAAATGATAGTGATGAATGTTAAGGCTTCTGTAACAACTTCCATAACAAATGCTAGTGGTGATGGATGCATGCATTTTACTGAATGATACTTTTGCTAACTGTCTTCCAGCCTTTGGTAGAATGAAGGAATGGCCATATTGATCTGACTTCCAAATCTTGAATATTAATCACTTATATGCTGAAGAATGGGTATTGAAATCAGTCTGTGTTGATGTAATTTCCAGGTGTCTCAAAAGCCATTATGGATGCAGCTGGGCAGGCTGTAGATGCAGAATGCAAGCAGCTAGGTAAGCTTTTCAGTACTTCTTTGTCACTCACAATGAATTTTAATTGTATTCTGTGCGATATAAGCCACACTGTAGAATGTTGATCATGCAGTAATATTCAATAACTTTTTTCTACAGAGGTCCTAGTGTTACTAGTGTAATTAGTTGTAATGCATTCAATGGTTGTTTACTGCCTACTTACATTTTTGAGAATGATGGCATAAAAATGGTATTCAATTATCAGTTCTTGAAGGAAGTGGGGTCATTAATAGCCACACGTTAGGAATGACGAGGTGTTCTGTGCTGCAGGTGGCCAGCTCAACAAAGGCATGATAACAACCCAGTCAGGCAACCTCAAGTGCAAGAAGATTGTTCACATTGTGGGCCAGACTGATGTTGGTGCAATCACAAAGTCTGTCAAAGCGGTGCTTGAGAGATGCACGCAGAACAAATTTACCTCCGTCTCATTCCCTGCGCTCGGAACAGGTATGCAGTAAAATAAGACAAGTTATCCATTGTAGAGGTTCCCAGACTCTGTTCTGGGTTACCCTTGTGCATGCTGTTCTTCATTCAACCCAGATTGAAATTATTAATGTGTAACAGGGTGTTATTTTCATCCAATACAACTATAATATTTCATGTTGGTTCAACATATAATTCCAACATTATATCAGAAACATATATTCATATCACAAATGATGCATTTGGATTGGATTAAATTCATACGGCACAGTATTGCCACTTTCAGCAAATGATCACAAGCCAGTAGCTTGTCTAAACATGCAGCTGTGATCTGTCAGTTGAAGAGTATTGTGTAAGCAGCCTTCCAAAAAGAACAAATTAGAAGAATGGCTTGGATTTAAGCACTGAGGGCTGCTGCAAAGACAAAGAGTTCAGTGATGAGCCAAAACTGGATTACGCTGAATTTGGTTGAAGGACATCATAGTTAAATGTATCATAGTTAAATGCATGTTTTTAATGAACCAACAATTATAGTTCATTATATGACTTGATGGAATGAAAACCTGCATATCCATTAATATTTCAGGACAGAAACTCCCAATGGCCACTGCATGATCATGTGCTAAAGCAATACCCTAATAATTATGAGATCTGCATGTACATGTTTTTAATACAGAGTTTATTACAATATGCATTTTTATTAAATACCTTTAAAATAGAGCCGTCATGTGGTATTAATTATTGATAAGTAATTGACCTTATCAAGTTGGTAAAAACATATGATAACAAATGGCTGTACCAATTTAATGGCTTTGAAACCTTGACATTTATGAAGTCTCTCTCCTACATATGCAAAATTCATGTATTCAAATTTTGAAATATTTTTTCACACGTATTCAATTCTGGATGATCTCTTCTGCAGGTCAGGGTGGGGTAAATCCCTCCCAGGTGGCCGATGCCATGCTGGATGCATTAGCAGACATCACGCAGCAGAACCCCACTACATCACTGAAGTTGGTCAGAGTGGTCATCTTCCAGGCACCCATGTTAGTTAACTTCTGCAGCAGCATGCAGAAGACAGAGGGAATGGTGACGCAAAAGAAGGAGACCTTTTTGACCAAGTTTAAATGTATGAATAAAATACCAAAAGTCTTAGGGCTGTCATTCAGAATTTAGAATTTAATCCATGCTTGAATATTTAAAACTAGTTTCTGAACTATAAATAGTCAATATATGTGCAGATTTGAAAATGAAAGACAAACATTAGAACAATTTCTAAAAATGTACCTGTAATAACAATTAAAAAAGAGAATTAGTAAATGAAAATGTAGCAGCAACTTTTAAAGTAAAAGGATTGCAAAAAGAAAAAAGGTATGCATCTTTCAAAGTACAATGAAGTTCAGTTCCTCAGAAAGCTGTCTTCAGATAAATATTAATTGTGCTGACAAATTCCCTTTGAAATTAGTGTCTAGAATCAGAGCTTTAGAGAGAGTATGCCACAACAGTTAAGCACTTCATAATTTTCAAATTACCTGAAACTCTTATTGTATGGGTTCTTACACAGATATTAGGTTGTGGCACAGGTAATGTATACATGTTTTATCAAGAAAACAAACATATTTTAATTACATTGTATTTGCCTGGTTTCACTTGTGAATTCAGATTAGAAAGATAAATTAAAATTAAAACTACTTGCCCCTTTCTCTACAGCATTTTGGAAAGGAAGTGAGAAGGAAGACAAAAAAAAGCCAAAGAATTTCAGGCAAGAAGTTGAAGTTTTGGACACAGCGGTCATCCATTTGTGTGGGGGTTCACAGGCTGATGTGGAGCACACCAAGCGCTGGATTGAGGAACAGTTCCTGCAAGAGCTGGCCTTCCAGACAGTCACAGATGAGGCCATTCTTGACCTCTCAGAGGAGGACCACCGGAAGATCCAGGAGCTGCAACAGAAGCTCCAGCTTAGTGTGAAGCTTGAAGAGGGTGACCTGGAACCCTCCATTACAGTAGAGGGGCTCAGTCGGGATGTCCTGAAGGCTGTTGGTCACATCCAGAACATGATCAAGAAGGCCAGGGACAAAGCAACCAAGACGCGGGATGCAGAGCTAACCAGGAACCTGGTAGAGTGGCAGTACCAGCAGGGGAGCCAGTTCCTGCCATTTGATAGCCTGATCAACCTCCAGCTGGAGCAGGCGCTGGGTACCCAGCAGCCAGATATCAACATCACCATCCAGGGCATGCCCTACAAAGTCTCCCTGCCTGATGGGCCTGCTGTGGACAGTGGTGGCAACAAGCTGCAAATTAAACGCATAAACAAGCTAGAAGGTACTGCTCTTACCTGAAAAATTAATTACACAATGGGTAAATAGGAATGCAGAGCATTAAGCCTATGATACATGCTGCTGGATTATACTAATATAGGATATAATCAAGATTATTCCATTTGTACAGTGCTTGCAGGGGTATCGAAATATATGGTTTTGATGCAGTCATGTTTAACAGAGGATTTTTTTTCAGCCCAAGAACCAGAGAGCCTTCCAAAGCATTGGGCTGCAATGAAGGCAAATGAGCAATGTACGATGATTGAGCTGCAAGTTGGAACACCAGAGCACAATGAAATCCAGGGCTTATTCAAAGCAACCTGTCCAAGACAGGTCTTAAAGGTATCCATTAAATTTCTCCTCCAATTATACCATAGAGATACACCTGTACACACACACACACAAACTAACTGAGCAGTAACTCTGAAAGTTCTATTTGTTTGGGGGATAATCAATATGTACTAATAGGAAGTTTTTTTCTTTTATTTTGCAGCCATTACTTGCTACATGTGTAGATTTGTGTATATTGTTCTACTTGGTTTCCCCCCCTCAAAAGTTCTACTTTTATTTTACAGCCATGAACCTTAGTTTAATTAACCAGTAACCAAACCAGCAACAAGATCTTGTTGAGAATGTGATGTCAAAATACTTTTTGAGAACTTGTTTGCATTTGTCAAATGGCAAAAATTATACACTGACCTGTATTCTCAAAACTAGAAATACTTTGAACTATTAATGGCAAGACTAAACTTTTTGGGTGATTATGACACTAGCAAGGGATGATTGCTCATATGGCCTTGAGCAATGTTAATTAATAGCTGCAATAGACTATGAATTGAAAATATGTTTTATTGTGCTAATGGAGACACTTTGGTTCATTATGCTATGCATTTGAAAAATTCTCTTAACAGTCTTGTATCTTCTTTACAAACATGAATTATAGGGGAGAGTTCATTTAAAACTTTGTATCATGACAAAAGCGGAAGACTGTTTTCTGAAACACCCTATCACTTAAAATTATAGCAAGATCCTTAACTCAGCCGTTTGCCATGTGACCCTTCCCATGCATAGATTGAAAGGGTGCAGAACCTCTGCCTGTGGAAGAACTTTCAAATCTTGAAGCAA
Organism: Albula goreensis; assembly: GCA_022829145.1. NCBI lineage: Eukaryota > Metazoa > Chordata > Actinopteri > Albuliformes > Albulidae > Albula > Albula goreensis. The sequence goes on from CM040745.1 coordinate 17,571,861, forward strand.
AACATGGATTTGAAGAATAAACACCAGAATAATGAGAGGAGGTTGTTTCATGGGACCAGTGCACCCACAATACAGCACATCAACCTTCGTGGTTTCAACCGCAGCTACGCTGGAAAAAACGGTATTGCTTACTTGGTTAAATTCATTTCTGTTTTGCAGAGTGCCCTTTATTACACATTTTTACAGAATGTATTTTTCTGTTGTTTGCATTGCAGCTGCAGCCTACGGGAATGGAACCTATTTTGCAGTTGCAGCCAGCTACTCTGCCAGTAACACATACTCTGTGCCTGATGTCCAGGGACAGAAGTACATGTATCTTTGCAGAGTGCTGACAGGTGATTTCACAAGAGGGGCAGGTGGAATGATCGTCCCACCAGCCAAGAGCAACACTTCCCCAGAACTCTATGACAGTGTGACTGATAACACTGGAAACCCCTCCATGTTCATCATCTTCAATGACATCCAGGCTTATCCAGAGTACTTGATCACTTTCCGCTAATTTTGTTGCAAAAAAAGCAGTGATTATGTTTTACAATACACTGAAACTGCCTGACTGGAGCATTTAACAGAAATGTCTTTCAGAAATTCACCTGGTTTACTGTATTTACTGGTTGGCAGTGCTGATTTTTCCACCTTTAAAAATAACGTTTTATCATATTTAACTAAATGGAGCTTTGAACTTATAACTAATTCTCAATTTTCTGTGTATGTGTATAGTGTCAAAACCTCTTCTTCCTGAGGTATTTGCAATTATAAAATAAAATCTGTGAAATTATAATTTTGTTTGTTTTATCTTTATTTCTATTGGTTGTGGCAATATAGAAAAATCACAATTTTAGTTTAGTAGCATTCAGTTATTGACCCATAATTTTCTTTTGGAAACATAATGCATGTTGAAATTGAAGTTTGTCTGTTGAAGTTTGTCCCCATTTCTTGCTCAAAAAGCTATTTTGAAGCATTATTCTGAAGCTACAAGTAACAAAGTAACAACAGCGAAGCAAGGCTTGAGCAGATAGAGTTCAATACAATAACCATTTATTTTTCACTGAAGCATAACTGTAAGAAAAAGAAATACAAGACAATGAAATAATCTCCACCTACGGAGGGTGCAGGGTAATGCAGTTGGCCTTCCTCTGTGAGCTCAACTTTGCCAGGGACATTGAGGCAATGTTATTGCAGTGCATTGAGGATGGCATGCATTTGTAAGGAATGTCCCTCTCCGTCTCACTTGCTCTCTTCCACAATTCTACTCTCCACTTTCTTCTTCCCCTCTCTGTCCTTTGCCCAAAGGACACTGGCTTACTGACAGAGCTTTCTGACATCTCAGGACAGAACTGAGAGGGCAAGGTTTGGGTTGGTCGCTTTTGGGTGTGCAGGGACTCACGCAATCATTTCTTGGCAACAGTGGAGCGGGCGCGGTTCAGGCGCTCCAGAAGGGCGCGGTCAGTGGTGGGTGAGCAGCGGGAGAGGACCAGGCTTATCTCCCCCTCGTTACGCCTCTCTATGGCCACATCTGCTGCCCCCTCCAGCTCCCTGAGGTGGAGAAATGTATAAATCAACAATTCTGCCAAATTCAGGATGTGATTGTTCACCAAATGAGGTCTTGAGATTGTCTTTAAAGGTCCCAACTTCTAACACTGATACTTTCATTAAATTCCCAGTTGTATTTATATCCACCTGCTGAGCATTTTAGCAGCAACTATCAAAGTGAAAGACAAACACATCCAAAACAATCGAGAACAAAAAGTACAGAGATCTGATCAGCAACATTCCCAGGCAGTAAAGTTCAGTTACAACATTTTTACAGCACTAATATAAATAACTAAACCGTCCCATAATCCAGATATAAGCTGGATATAAGGTGCTACACTGCTTCACTTTGTGTGCAGCTGGCAAACTGCTGGTGCTGACAAGTTACGGTGTTCCTTTTTATATTGATATTTTTTTCCTGTTCCTCCAATTTTCCCCAACCCAAACTCAACCGAACTTGTTGACTACAACGCAGCACTCCCTCTGCTGGCTTTGGGAGGGGAGGATGAGCATGTGACTCCTCTGATTCACGTGATGACAATTCTCGCTTCTATACACACTGTAGCCGCACCACTAATCGCACACTGACTATGATGTCGGAGGATGACGTAGTCAGCGTACCCTCAGTTTGTGCCGCCACAGCTGCCCAGCATGACCAGAGAGGGCGCTATCTTGAAGAGACCAACAAACTTGGCCGGCTTACCCCCATCATCCCTGGGGAGCCTGGGGATGATGGGGACCTCTGTCGCCGGCAATGGCGAGACCGGGATTCGAACTGTTCCTTTTTGAGACAGAGATAATCAGCTCTATGTAGCACCATTTTACAGCCAACTGTATGCTTCCCATTGGTGAAGTTTGTTACATGATTGTGTTCATCAGATACAAGTGATGCAGAGGACTAGTACAGTGAAGTCACAAAAACACTTACCCTACAGCTAAGTGTGCTTTCACTCTTTGCTCTGGGGTCACCTTGGAAACATACTTCTTGGCCTCGTATTTATTGCGGTGCTTCACACAGACCTCCACAAAGGGCTAATGGAGACGGACAAGAGAAGGGGAAATGTGTTTCTATGTGGCACATGGCTGCTTCAGAACCAAACATTCTGAATGTGGATGGAGGTGATGTCGTACCAGGTACCCAATGGGGGACTTCTTGCTCTTGGCAAACTTCTCCAGTTCATCCCAGTCCTCTTTCTCTGCCAGGGCTGTCAGTTTCAACCACCAGTACCTATGCAAACAGACACAGGCACTCTTAATCCACTTTACAGGGATACTCTGAAGTCTCCACCTAACTTCATTCAACATTAGTCTGACTTAACTTGGTCAAATGCCGCTCTTTTTGTATTCTATTTATAGGCAACATCCAATCATCCCTGTTGGTTGAAACATATCACATAGACCCCTAAGGCCAAACAAAACACCACTGCATATTGCTAATATACAGAAGAGAAAAAAACCTGGTCTATGCTACGCATTCCCCAAAACCCTTCCCAGGCTCCCCTACCTCTTGTCAGGGACACGGAAGTCCTTGTACAGCTGCTCTGCCTGCTTGTGGAGGCCTGCAGTGAGCAGGCAATGCATGGTGTCCTGCAGGGAGCTGCCCAGAACGCGCTCTGCCTTCTCCTCTTCCACTCGCCGCTGGAACCGCAGGAGGCGCATCTCCTCCTCCGTGGCCTGGGAGAGGAGCCCAAAGGCAGTCCACTGAACTAGTGTAGCATGCCCAGATCTCGAACCTCACATCCAACACCTGCTCTCATCTCACTGATACAGAGTCTAATGTAAGGCCTTGTACCCAGAACGATACCAGTTAAAATTCTGTGCTGTGCCCTGTGTTTGGGTCAATCTGACAAAGTCTATATGTATGAATGTATAACATGCAAAAAATTGGAAGACATGTAGGCCCTGAATAAGGATAGTTTGTCAAGATAATAAATAATGACAATGGTACATTCACAAGAGCCACTATCATGCCTGTTCTCTGTGTGTATTAGCCCCACAGAAGTTACAGTTCACTCAAAACTATTGCAAAAATAGCATGTTGTTTTGAAACCTCTTACATCATTGTAAAAGTGTGATTGGAACTTGAGAAGGATACAGATGCAAAAACAGGCAGACATATCTAGGATTTTGAGGCACCAAGAGGACAACAACCCCCTCATCTAGCCTTCCTCCTGCACTTCCCAGGGTCCAACCACCCCTTACGTCAGGTCTGCCTCACCTTTGCTGCAAATTCATTCTTGGCTTTGTTGTACTCATCCACAGCACTCTGGAGAAGAGCCATACGGGCCTCCAGCTTCTGTGAACACACATACATACACCTTTAAAAACACAGGTGCAAGATTCAAAAAAAAAAAAAAAAACAGCTGAGCACTAAGGTTATATTATTCAACTTCGCAGACTACATTGTGATGAGCTGACCAGGAATTTCCCTCAGCTGAAATCTCCCCTAACCAGTTTTTTTTTTTTGGTGTACTCACCCCCTCCTGGTAACTGGCTCTGACGTAGAAGTTTCCTAGCTCTTGGTGATCATCATCCTGATTAAAGAGGTCCTTCAGAGTGTCCTGCTCCTGGTATTTACAGAACTGAGACACAAACACACACACAGTGAACTTATATAAACCATGAGAGAAAAAGAAAAAAAATCATAAAGGATCAAGTATTCTCCTGACTATATTGAGGCAGAGCACAAACAGTATAACAGAGCTTTCTCTTTCTCTCTTCACATCCACATACATGCGTCATTCCCACATGAGCTAGAGGGGCACGCAGGTCACCCTGGGGGGTGGGGCAGTGTAACTAACCTGTCGGTATAGACTCAGAGCAACTGGCTGGTTTCGCAGGGTCATGAAGAAATCTCCTCGATTCATTTCATTCTTTAGGTATGTGACCACTGTGTACACTGAGGCAAAGGGAGGAAGATGAGCTTCAGTAGAACAGTGTCAGTTGCTACCTGCTTCAGACATTTTGAGTATGAATTAGTGTTCATGTGATGCACTTGGGTCAGCGGTAGTAATGGCCAGGGGCTGTATTACCAGAGTAAAAATCTGGAGGAATATTTGGATGAATGTGCTGTTCTCTGAACAGCGTTACAATTTGTAAGCTGGGAATGTAAGTTAAGTGTTTTTTTTAGAGATTTAGAGCTTTATGTTTAAGATAGTATGCTGTACCTAAGTCAGTGTCTCCACTCTCGATGGCTTTGCTCAGGGCCAGTTGGCTTCTCTTCATTTTCAGCAGCAATGGTACTTGCTCCCCAGAGCGAGGCTCAAACTCCAGGAGCTAAGAGAGTGAGAGGAAAAGGGAGAGATGGCAGAGAGGGAAATAAGCATAAGAGCACAGTATAGATTGAGTATTGGAGGCCTCCATATGTCCATGAATGCTGTGAGCTTAATGAGAGCAGAGGTGGTACCTTGATGGCCAGCTCTGTCCTGCCACACTCGTAAGCCCTGGCTGCAATCTCAGAGTATGAAATCCCTGCAGCCTCACCCAGCTTCAGACTGATTGCTCGGGCAATGACCTCATCTGCCTCCTCCTTCTGCTGGACCTGGGAAGCATACCCAGCAGCAGAGCAGGATGTTATTGAGCCAAGCGTACACATGCACCCACGCACACACATGCACTCACATTCACCCAGGGCCACTGCAGGGTATGTGTGAGCCATACATATGTGTGTACATGTTTATATGTTTATAAACATATACACATGCACACACAATGATCAAAATGTCTCTCTTTTATGAAAGGGTGCATGTATTTATGTACTCATGCTTACAACTGCTTTTCCTGGGGCAGCATGAGTGTGTCTGTATTATGTAGCTTGCTATAATATGTGTGTGTAAACAGACAATTGTAGGTGTTCATGTGCGTGTCTGTGATGTTGCAGGAATTTCTGTATAACCATGAGTGAGTGACAGTGTAAATGTGGGTGTGTGGTCTATTTGATGATGTAATCTGTTAGTAACTGTTTGTGTGCCAATGGTTTGCCTGTTGCTGTAGTATTCGTGTTAGTGATGTGCAGTACTTGAATGAACAGTCATTTTTGATTGACTCTTTTAAGCAAGTCATAAATGCCAATTCACCACCACAGCCGAGTCATCCCTACATTATTTCCATTTAGTGTCATTAACAAAATAGTCTGACTGTATGCAACTCAGCTCAATAAGTGCAGACATTCCAAACACTGTATCAGCACACACTCATTATATCAACCTCTACATTGTATCATTTCCTTCATCATTCAGTGTATCAGAACCTATCACTCAAGGCATTCAAGTTGAGCTTTCAAGTAACATTCTCAGAAATCATAGCACTGTGTTTTTGTGTCCCTTAACACTCTTTCCTTGCTCTGTCTGCCAAAACAGAATATTTATGCTTTTATTAATATTAATCATTTATCCATATTTCCTTGCTTGTCCAATTGTTTGTGGTAAAGTTTAGCTTGCGTGCATGTAGCCAAGTATATTTGCACTGCCTTTTAGTTGCAGTAACTGTGGGCAAGTTAGTTGTGAGAAGGGCAAGGCCACCACAAGAATCATGATCAGACATTAGAATAGGCAAAATAATTAAGACTTCAAAAGTTTTTTTTCCCCAGTATCTGCCACTATTCAAAGACTTTGGCATATTGAAAAGAGGCAAAATGCTCACTGTTAACGTAAGTTTGGGCGAGTTACTGTGTGCATGTCTGATATGTGTTGCTGCAGCATCATTGTAAATGCCTCACCTTGCAACAGGCCCAATGTTTCAGCACCCTGCTCACTCCCTGGTACTCTGGTGTCTTCAGATAGCGGCAGATCTCTATGGCCAGAGGATAAAGCTTACGGTACACCAGCCTATACGTTTGTGAGTGACAGAGTGAGAGAAATAGAAATATAGAGAGATAGAATGACATTGAGATATAGAGAGAAGGGGCAAAAAATGAGATAGGAAACCTTTACCCAAGTAACATTTATCTACATTATTCAAAAGTCTGCATATGAAAGAGTGTAAATCCAATGTTGCATGACCAGTATGCTGAAATCCACCCATACTGTATCATACTTATTCAAAGGCTTATCGTACCTGTCAATCAGCACCTGTACTGTCATCTGCTTGTACCTGAAGAAGAAGTTGAGGACTGGCTTTGCCTGTACATTCAGCCTGCTCTGGTAATTTGGTTTACATGTCTGTGTGTTCTCTCACACTGTGAAGGAAACGGATAGCATCTTTGTGTATGTATGTGTGTGTTTCATTTCACACCAGTAAATGATACTGGTTGTATATGTTAAATGTACTGTTACACTCAAAGTATATGTTAAAATGCTGAAGATACTAAGAGGGTGTGTTCTCTCAGGGTCTACAGCAGCTGTTCTCAAACTCAGTCAGACATTTTAGTTTTCATTAAAACCACAGTTGAAACCCTTAAGCTGTAAATGTACATACAGTTAATTCTTCTGTAGCCACTTTAATGTCTATTGAAGGATGATTTAATGATTTATGGGTGCCATGAAACAAATGTCCTATATTCACTTTAGGACTGGAAATAATTTTGGTGGGCAAATGAGGACATCTTCCATCTGGGAATAATTAACTATGATGCCACTGTGCTCAGCATAACATCTCTCCTTTCTGAGGTCATACAAGATCCTATGGTGCTTACAAGAAACAGTAGGGCATTCCACTGTGTTCTGAAAAAAAATTACAAACTGGCTTTTAAAATGTGCCACCTAACCTCGTGGAATAGATTTCACCCTCTCCACCCCAGCTGATATGTGACTATCATTCTTCTTTAAAACAGTGGCTGTGCATCATCCACATGTGTCTTACATTTTGGCAGTGGCTATGGTGTTCATTGCACATGAAGATTTTAAAATGCATGTTTGGCTGAGTATGCGAAGGAAGATAATAGCTGCAACAAAACACACAAATTTCACTACTTATTTCTGATCTTCTTACCTCCCAAAACAAGGATATTAAAAATGAGTAAAATCAGTCCTCAGGACTAGGAAATGCACACCCCTCATTTACAGGATCCTTGGAGTTAGACTCCCTGTTACCTTTTTTAAAAAGGATACTGGGGTTGCGTAAGAGGGATTCCCACCGTGTAGTCTCTCACTGCGTTGAGGACGCGCAGGTCTCGACACATACTGACAAACTGCTCTGGAGGGAAGTTACTCAGGAAGCACTTTCCGAAGGATGCTGCCTGCAGTATTCCAACAGACAAAAAGACGAGTGTGTTTTCAGAGCTATGGGCCCTTTCACCCCATACTAAACTTTTCTGTTTCTCTCCATTAATCGCTCATTTCTTCTACTGCACTTCATCAACCTATCACTGTGCCATCATCTTCCTTACTGTCAACAGTCCAACAGTTTTCAATCTCTGCTCTTCCTCTACTTTTCTTCTCTGTACCCTTCCCTCCCTCCCCCTCACTCCCTCTCCCTTACGTCCCTCAGTTCCTCCCTCCCATTCCTTCCATTCCTCTAGCATGCTTTCTTGCACACAGCCTCATGCACTCTTATCCCCTCCACTTTAAATCTTCTTACCCTTAGCAGAGTTTTCTGAGTCTCGGGTTCATGTTCGTACCCAGCTGCCTCCACACACTGTCTAACGGCCTCTCCCAGTAGACTCTGCTCTTTAATCTCACGCAGATACTCGTCTGCCTTCTGACTCTCTTTCTGTTTGGAGAGAGACATGCCCATGCACACATTAATAAAAATTACACACTAGCATTGTTGAAGATTTTACATGGATATAGGGATGCTACCTAGTGAAAATAAAGAAAAGACCAACTTCAAATGCAGCCAGAAAATGGTACCTCAAAAGGAGAATATATTTCACTTTGGCTGGGGTCATGCCTTCAAAGGACAAGTATGCTTCCTTTGAAGACAGATGCCTACACTACAGCAACACAGATACCAACACACATACACAGACACACCTCATACTCCTTGTGAGCCTCCAGTAGTAGGGCACCAGGAGCCATGGAGGCAATCTTGAATATCTCCTCACATGCCGCTGGATACAACACACAGAACAGCGAGCACAATACATTTTAGCGTTAGTATCATGTGTACTATGATTGTCTATGTTCTGCTTCTTGTTATTCAACTGGCATATGCCTCAATCCAGGGCAATATAAACAGCTATTGATAAGGAGAATTATGACTTATCACAGACTCTGCGTCTTACCCTGTGATACAACTTCAAATTATTACTACAAACTGACATAGATAAACACAGAGCCAGATAAATGCATGGGGTGTAATTGATTCATTAGCCCTAGTGATGACTAAGTATTCTACTGCTCTCCATGATACCAGTGTATCAGTGTAAGTAAAGCATTGAAATAAGTGTATAATAATGAGTCTTGTTTGCGATTACAGTTCTTTATCTCAGTGATGACAGACTACAAATGTGACTAAAACGAACTTGGTGATGGCAGGGTAACAGCATGATTTAAACATTACTGTTACACATGACAGTCTCACTTTGTGTACTGTGGGGATGGATGGTGACTGACCAGGGACTTCCTGCAGCAGCTCATGGTGGGTCCCGCTAACAATCCTCACACCGTCCAGCTCCGGAACCAACACTGACTCATCATCCAGGTGATATCCGCATGAAAGGTCAAGGTCAGTGACCACAACTGATTGAGACCGTTAGCACCCACTAGTTTTTGTGCTGGACCAGGTCAGAACCAGACCATTGTTTGTCCCAGTAAAACCTGCTCCTATACAAAGACTTTATCACTAACTTAAATACTGAAAATTACTGAACGAGTTTGTTCTGGGAGAACTACGACTTGGGGGACAATTACAGAGGATCAAATATGGTCAGACCACCACAATCCTTTGGGGCAGGATACTGGATGGTGTCTTTACACTCTCCTGCAACAAGGAGATGTCGGTCCCACATGATCACCACTGAGGGCTGGTGGCTCTTGGGTCTGCGACACCTGAGCGTCAGAAAAGTTCAAGTGATAACATCGCACTTAACATTTTGATGCTTTATTCTTGTATTGTTTTGATACAGTTGTGTTTTTACAACATAAATTAAAAAAACCTCAACCCACATAAATGTGCATGTGATCATTATAGAATATATCTACATACCAGGCCATTTGTTTGGGTGGGGTCCTAACCTTCGTTTCCACCTCACTAAGTTTGTCCTATAAGAACAACATTCATTAGTTACATTTTTATTGTTACTTACTTTCTCAACTCAATTAAATGGCTTGACAGGTCAAGAATATGACAAGACAATAAATGTTAACAATGTGGGGAAAATTCCTCTCACTTTTAGATTAGCCGAGCCCATCCACACATGTCCAGAGTCAGTGAAAAGGGCCAGGTACTTGTAGCTGAATGAAACAGCCATATGGAAAATGCTGGTGGCCTGGGGGGAGAGCCCTGGTGGGGTCTAGAACACACACACAAACACACATATACTCATTGCTGTCTTTTTGGATTAGAGTGCGGTTTAAGAAGAGCAGGCTTTCCTAGGGGTTCTGAAAGTGTCTCATGTGTTACCATTTAATTATTACTGAGATAAACTGATCAAATAAATCTCTTCCTTCTTCCCAATCCAAAATTCTGCTCACCACTAAAATACAAGCTGTGTTGTCCAGTATATAGAGCTCTGCCCCGCTGGCCAGCAAAACCTTGCTCTGCCTGTCCTGAGTCAGTACTGCCCAACACGTTGGTGCTCCCTGTAGTCCTGGAGGAATAATGAAAATAAATCACAAAAAATTGCACAACACATTGTACTGCACGTCTCAACTCACAGACATGCAAACGTTTTTGAAGTTCTAAAACATGCATTTTACAACTGATTTATATTTACATTAAGATCAAGTTGTAATCAGCGAAGGATTTAAAAAAAATATATACCCAGCACTTTACAGAAGCAGCATACTCAACCATATATATAAATATACATATATATATATATTTTATATACATATATAAAAAACCTACCTGGAACCTCTGGCAGGCGCCTAAGCTTCAGATCATCAATGTTTGTCGCCAAGGTGAATCGGAATGCACCGGTGACAATAGCAACCCCAGTACCGTAGGGTGAGTGGAAAACCTTGGCTTCCATTACGTGATTCTGAAGTACTTCCTGTCAATTTACACACAAACAGGGAGAGTAAAAAACCAAATAACTGTACATAGCTTTAGAATGTGATGAAAGGGTCTGTTGGTTCATGTGAGTGTGCAGACATATGTACAAGTAAGTATACATGCCTGTGCGCTGTGAGTTTGTCTGACTGTGAGTGGCATTGTATGAATTAGTGTAGTATGAAAGGGTCAGTGGTTGCCTTTTTGAACAACGTGTATGCACAGTGATTTCATTTGTATATGAGAATACTATCTCTGTGTGCGCAGAATGTTTCTATGTATATCCTCACATTCCCCATGCTGAAATGCCTCTTGAATCCTCCAAATAGGTCATAGATGAGCACAGTGCCATCCTCTTGCACGCACAGCAGGTCATCACTTACTGTCCAGCCGAGTTGCTTTACGGGGCCACTCTTCCACTGTGGACACAAAGAGACTATTAACTTCCTGCCAACCTGCTAATCACTACTGATCATCCACAATTCCTTCTCAATATACACAATCAGTGGATGGGTCCCTGACAACTCAAAACTAGTTCAACTGTAGTCAACAAAGATTAGAGCTGGGAAACTCAACAATTCCTAATCTGAACACACAAGTGGACACACTAAACACACATAAGCTATGGGTTTAATTTCATACAACCCCCAAGTTCATATTATTAACCAGCACAGAGGCAACGAAATGCCCCCTTAAATATAATCACAGAAAGGCAGATAAAAGGCTTACAGGGAAGCTGGCCATGGAGATGCCGGATGAGGAGTAGATTTCTAGCTGAGGCCGCGCACTTGGGGAGCGTCGCTGTGGCTCCTTCAACAAAGCTGCAGGCAAAGTTAGACAAGCCTTATAAACTGAATTTTTGCGATGATTGGTTGGTTCTGCTGCTCTGGATGCAGACCTGTCTTTATGAAGAACACGCTTCCCTACTACGGTAAACTCACCGATCGGGCCCCCGTAGGGAGCAGCTGCGAACAGACAGTCTCTGAGCCCGTCTCTTAGGTTCCATGACATTTGGTAAAGCTCAATCTTTCTGCAAAATAGATCATAGTGGCCGGTTCAATTTGGGCGCAAGCTGCAGTTTTTTTAGGAGCAAGACGTTAATATTGTATTACGCATCATGGGGCAAACTCGACTCAAACAAGGTACTGTTAGCTGTGTGACAAATTAGTCTTGCGTAGTAACAGTTCATGAAATACGTTGCAGCAATATACATTTTTAAACCCATATCTCAGTTGGACAAGCCGCAGTAAAACAGTACTTACAAACAATTTCGCATACGCTATTACGTTTTAATTCTGTATGTATATAAATGACACAGCAAGCAAGTCTGTCACATGACTGACTGCTTAGGGCGTTAGCTAGATTGCTATTCAACTTCAGTTGCCAAAACTGCACTGGCACTGCGGTTAGTATCGCTAAGCAAGCTAATGTATTGCAGCACAAACCTGCATGCTGTTAGTGCAACAGTGCGATATTGCCTTATTCATGTGTATTCTGATAGGATTTTATTTTTAGACAACAGCAATGTAGCTTGCCAAGTTAGCTGGTTAGCTGTCAGAACAGCTTTGCATATAGCCATAGTAATGTTTCGCTTGTTCTAACCTGTAGAAAGCCTCTCCTAACGGATTCCAGTTTGCGGTAACAAACGCCATAACCACCGCGAGTTTTCACTCTCATTCGGAAGATCTCTTGCTTTGAAAGAGCTCAATGCCCTTTTGTTTCGGTCTTTAAGCTTTACTGTTTACTACTTACTTCCTCCTCATCATCATCTGACCAGCTATACGCTTCTTCCGCTTCCTTGAATGCCAGGCTTGTAGCTATGTTGCGGCGCTTGCTGTCGAAGAAGTGATACTGCAATTCGAAATGTAGCTTAGCATTAGCTTAGCTGGAACTATTGAAACTGTATTTGTATCGAACATATAATACATATTATATTGCAGATTACACATGCACACAGGCTACATATACTACACATTACGTTGCGTTTGTTCAAGTGACATAATGTTTTTGAAAGGCAAAAGCATTTTGCTTTATTTACTCGGATAAGAACCCCACTGATGCAGGAACAAGCTGAAAACATTTTGTATAATTTAAAAAATGTCAAATATTTTTAAAATATTGACAAAAGTTTACATTTTAACAACAACAAATGTTTGAAAATTGTTGAGGATATTCTCATGACTTAATCCAGCAGTAGTTCGTATGAAAGCTGTTATATGATTTATGCGGAGCAGCTGGTCAGATTAAATAACTGGACAATAAAGAGGACATGTTACAAAAATATTGTAATATTTTCAAAAATATTTTCAGATTGACATTGATGATTCCATAATATCCTATGCATTTATTATGCAGTACCAATAATCATGAATATAATACGCCCTCCCCAAGAACATGTTTGGTATTCACAGGACACATGATACCTTTGACATCTGTCTGATAGGCAACGTTCTGCTAACAGGTTGCGGTGAAGGAAATTTGGACACACACACACACACACACACACACACACACACACACACACACACACACACACACACACACACACACACACAAAATAAATAAATAAATAATAGACAGGTTTACTGACATTTATTTCAGCAGATAACCACACCATTATATGTACAAAATGAAACATCTTATTTGTACATTCAAGCATACAGTTTTTGTTTTTGAAAACTATGTGCTGTTTTTAAGTACACGTAAAAGGCTTGCGTACATAATAAATAAACATTATAACATTATAGTTGTTACATAAAAACAGTTTAAGAAAACATATTTTCCCCAACTACATAAAACAAAGCCTTTTAGACTGAAAAAACCAGATTCTCCACCTGAGAATGAGCTGTTTAATGTTCTAGCACGGAATGTAAAAGTATAAGTCATTTAGAGGGGCTTTACAGAGGAACTATGCATTCTACACCATGAATGAGTACAGCTGTTTAGCCCTACATAAGAAATTATATTCCAAAATATATGTGCAGTCTTCGTTATGAAAAAAAAAACATATGCAACATTCATTTAATAATCCTAACATTTTTAAGTGGAAAGACTATTCATCAAACTAAAAAACTGTGTTCCCTATCTGAAGAAATCCATGCTGAAGACTACAGCTCCCCACATACAGAACTGTTAGGGGTGCAGCTGGATGTTCCTTCAAACCAGTTCCACTGGTTAAATTTCAGTTAATTTTATGAAGAAACATACTACATTCATAACTTTACATTTACAGAAAATGCATATTTTCCCTGTAGGGTTAAAGTACAACCTTCATCTCTGTTTTATCACTTAGTATGACAGTAGAACTGAATAAATGACTAGAGTAATTGCTTAATTAAGAGCACATATCACATCACAATCCAGAAATTCCATTTGATAGACTCCTTCTCCCTGCTTTTGGTGCGCTCTCTCATTTATTATATGTATGTGGTACCCCTTTAATAGAAAATCTGGGAACATTTACCTCTTAAAATTATTTGTTTACATATCTATTTGTAGGAAGACTGATTAAACACTTGATAATCTCTTTGAAATTGATAAATAACTTATTTCTTTAATATATAATCTTTTGTATGCATCTTTTAGACTTTAATGTTGTACAACTGCCTGTACAACATTAGTAGTCAACATGAAGTAGTCAACAGAGCAATTCTCATGAGAAAAAAAATATAAAAAACTGGCAAAGGAAGAGCCCAAGATATTTTTTAGGATGTTTTTTTTTTCCATTTTGCTTTCACAGGAACAAGTTATTTTTCCATCTAGTTTATTTTCTTTAATCCAGGTATACTCAGTTCATACCTACAAGGAGAGAAAATAACATGTTATTAACAAAAGATGTGTGTATGTGTGTGTGTGTGTGTGTGCATATATAGTGAATATAAAGTAAAATCTGACACAGTTCATTACATATCCTGCAGATGTAAGCAGTACATAAGACCTGATAGCCAGCATGTGCAGTAATAGTTAGTAGTAACTAATTAGTAACTAAAGTGTTTAACCTGCTTTAATGACATTTAGGTAACAGTTTCTGTAGAATAATGAATCAAGTCACCCCATATCCTGACAAGACTCAAATGTCAACATTTGAGGAAATCAATTCTTCTAATACAGAACACAATGTGTAATATCAGTTATAATTCTTGTTCATGCTCAGCTAAATATATGAGAATTCAACAGGGTCATTTTACACAACAAGGCACAGGTATATTTGCTCTTCAAAAACATTAGTCACAAATAATATATTGCCACCTAACATTCCATATCATATATTTACACTATGTGGCACAGTAGAGTGAGATAACTCATCGGACTAACATGAGTGATTTGGCAGCCATGCCTTGGCTCAGAAATGCCAAGCAGAATGCATGCAGGGTGTGCGGTGGAGTTCAGAGATTCACTCACACAGTGAATGCTCAGGAATACAATCTGTTGTGGCACATGCTGCTTCCTTTCAGGAGAACAAGGACAAATGGGGAGGGGGGAATGTGCTCATTGAGAATGTCTGTCCTGCATGACTCACCATTCTGTAAACCCTTTGGCCAGATCCACCTGGGATAAATCAACCAGTACCTAAAGAGAATACAATATTAATATTAATATTAGGAGATAGCAATATTAATGCTATAGGTTACTGGAGACCACATTAAGGTCATATCAATAGAATTACTAAATGGATAAAGAATAAATAATTTCATATATTGTAATATAGTGTGCAGATATAATTAGTTTAGAGTTTTAGAAGTATTCAGATTCCATTCCTGGGCAAGACTTTATATTGTGCCCAAAATAGAATTTTTTTATCTGCACTTATCACTCTAAACTAAATACTTATGTTTATGCAAAAGAAGTATGTTTTCTTGACTTTCTTCAATCATGCAAAATCAGTATGTATTCTGGACTATATATAATCAATATAATCACAACTATCACTTCAGCCATTGTTACACTAGTCACTGTGATTTATACCATGCCAATTTCTTTCCGTTCCCGTGTATGAAACATTCTGTTGTTCTTAACTGCCACATCCAACTGCCTGGTCTTCGCTTCTTCCAGGGAAACAGAAAATTCAAACCTGGGATTGGAGGGAATCAGGGCTTAGTTGTAGTGCACATCCATCACAGGTTCCTCTGAGGACATTCAGAAAGTGGGAAAAAGGTTGTGCTCACTCTTTGTGGAAACTCTTACTTTTCATTGAAGACAGGATTCACCGTCTTCTTCTTCACTTGTGTTCTCATTCTATGCCTCCAGGACTGGTCAGGAAGAAGGTACAGACGGACATAGACATCTGAGCCATTCTCACTGCAAGGAAACAAGCCCCTACAGCAGAACAATATGCTTTAGTGAGATGGTTAAATATTGGTGACAGGTAATGCTGCCTTGCAGTATCTTCTGGCTTATTTTGCTCTTTAAGGAGGGAATGCCTGGTTTACAATCTGTCTGTCTCAGCCATACATAAACTGCTGCAGCCATTTAACAGACTGACTATAATCAGACAGAACTCTATATGGAGATTCATAGACTCCTCACCCCTCAAAAAGATGGACAGATTTTGGCGTCCCAGACTCACCTGCAGGCATCAACTAGAACAATGAGCCGGCTCTTCAAAGTGGCATACCGCACCGTCAGCTTGATCTCCCCGAAACCCCCTTGGTGATTCATAATGGCCCTGAATTTTACATATAAAGACAGACATAACACCAAAGCTGATGACAGCTCCCCTTACATTAATGCAAACAAAAACATTCATAAAAACTTATTATTACTACTATAGCTTACAGCAAAAATTATGAATATTCCAGTGCCCTTATAACTGTGGGTTTGATTAGTGGCATTGGTTTTATAGCCGCAAAATGAGAGTGACCTATAATGTATGAAGGAACTGTGTATTTATGATACATCCTGTCTCAGAGGTTGAACAACCAATTTGCAGTTCATATTGTAGTGCAAAAGACAGCTACTGAAATAGTTTTCATTTACCCCCATACGATACCCCAGGAAGCTCAACTTCCTTCCAATTGTGTGACTCACTCTGGAAATGGAGCACCATCAGACAGGTCAAAGCGGGATGAGGCGATGGAGTTCTCTGAAAGGAGACTGTGGGAGTCGTACCGGCGGAGATGGGACATGTCTCTCAGGACAGGAGTCCCAGGTACAGGGGTACGCCCCTCTGGTGTCCCTCCAGGCTGGAAACGGTGGGAGCGGTATTGAGCGTGGAGACCATTGAATGAGTTAGGATGTGGGGAGATGGGCTGGGGCTCACTATTAGAGGCTAGTGGTGTCGGGTAGGGGGAGGGGGAGGTGGAGGGAGAAGGAGAGTGGCTTAGCTCATGCATTCCCTGGGCCTGTGGATTAGTAGAGGGTGGGGCCTGGGGCCAGGCTTCAGGAGGTGGGCTGGACACCAAAGGTTTAGACTCCGGCTTCTCCAACTTTAGGATCTGAGGTGGGAGGAATACTGTAAGGAAAGCAATGGCATCCAAACCCAAATCATGTAATTGTGGCTAATCTTTATTTTAAAGCTTGGAAGCCACATATTTTCAATTGTATTCTCTCATTGCTCTTTCTTATTTTAATGAACACAATAGTAACCATACCAATCCAAAATCATGCAGCCTTTTCTTCTAAAAAAGATGAAAGGAAAGCATGGGTCTGTAGCAGAATTATACTTGTAGGGAGGAAAGTAGATGAGGAGAAGCTTGAAATAATTGTGACCTAAAATTGTTACATTTTTGTACCACAACCTCTCCAACCTCACTTAAGTAAATTGCAAATGAGAAGGTATGAATCATCCTGCTGAACACTCTGAGATTGTTTCCTCAGAGCCAGGTGATATTTCATTGTTGTTTTGAACTAAAGCATTTAATCAGCATTATATAAGGTGCAACTAAAATATCACCCAGCTTGCAAGTACCGATATTGGCAATATTCTTCCATGATACAACAACAAAGTATTAGCTTTGAATGAACAAGTTACATTCAACACCTATAGTCTGTCAACAACAAACAATTACAAACAGCCGCAACTGCCTACATCCATTTCAGGAGTCATAATTTTCATGTGGCCCCTCAAACAATACTGAACTCCTAACTGTCTGTAACACTTGACCTTGTGCAACACCCGTTCTCTCACAACAGCAATTCTTGAAGTAACCAGGACTAATACTCATAGCAACCTCTGCTCCATGGTTGCTGTTTATTATCTGCTGGCTATTGTTATTGTTCTGTTTCCCATAAGCACTGTGTTAGTTCAAAATTATGTAAATTGATGTAAATTGTGTCTGCTATTTCTTTGTAAGCACTGTGTTGTGTCTATTTAATTCCTTGCACTAAATTGTCTGTGTACGTAACTGTGACTCTTTGCACTGTTAGAACCACTTTTAACTGGGAACAAATTCCTTGTATGTACAAGCATACTTGGCAAATAAAACTCATTCTGATTCTGAAATGTTAACAAAGACATTGTATGACATTGGAAATATATGCTGATCCTTAACTGCAAGTGAGATGTTTATGAGTGCAAGTATGTTATAGTCTGTGTCTCATAAATCAACCATTTGTAAGAAGGACTCATGAACGTGATTATGGGTTTACCTACCATGAACCACCAATTACAGCTCAATACTCTGATGTTTACTACAGCACAACACTCTGATTGTTTCAACTCTTCAAGTCATTGATGACATGTAATAGCTTTGCCCATTTCAGGTATGTCAAAACCTCCTTCTCTTGACTCTGATTGCAGGACTTACCCGAAGAGTTGCCTTCAACTTTATCTGGCTGTTGGCTCCTGAGCGCTCCAGCAGAAAGCGCTGATCCAGAGTCAGGTCTGAGGCATTGAGAAGACGTGTGAGTGGCAGGGAGAGAACGCCTAGGGGCGTCTTCTTCTCAGGCTCTTTAATCTGGAGCAACGTGTCAACACAGAGGAACACAATGAATTTAAACATTAATATTAAGCTTACACATGCAGAAAGGTCACCTTCCATGCAATAAACAGTGGATTCATACACAATGATGTTATATAAGGTAAGCTAAAGTCTGGCAATTGGGCAGGTGGACCTGGTACATAATCTGAACCACACCTCTTGCAAACAAGCCAAACCCTGGACCTCACCACAGACATAACATGCTAGCAAGTACAGGAAACAACAGATAGCTTCCTTGTCTTGATAGTTTAGAGGTAGTCTGGTGACAGGAACTGGGCATGCATTCAACAGTGAATGAGGAGAAAAATATACCTGGACTTTCAGATGTTGATTCATGACACTGTGCACGAAGAAAGTAAAGCACTCCTCCCAGATTGGGTCTTTTGATGCATATACCACCTTTCCAAGAAGAAGACAATAGGCCACACTTTTTTCACACATTTTTCCATGCTTTTCAAGTATAATTTTTGTGAACTTCAAATGAGCAGACAGAGATTATGCACCTTGCTCTTTTGGGTCTGTTTATCAACAGAAAATTCAACATAGGAGTCTGGATGGTTATTTCGCCTTGTAAGCTAAGGGAAAGAAAAAAAATCATGAAATGTGAGTTAAGTACTTGTAATACATCCAGCATGTTTAAAGAGACAAATATGTGATGGTTAACACACATTCACAAGAAAACAGTACACAGACAAACTTATTTGATCTATCACAAAAAATGTGGCAACAAATTTTCCAAAAAAGAAAGTGTAAAACATAATCTCTTAACAATGAAAATATAACTCCTAACTGCCTGTTAATACTGAATACTGAGAGGCTTCCCTTACACAACTAACAGCCCAAAGGAACATTAATAGCAGTGAGCTCTATTGTTCATGGCCCCGTTGTGAGAATCTTTACAAAAAAGCTTTATAAACTTCCAAAGTAATACTTTATTATGCATTATTAATGTTGCTATTACTCAAGTGGCCTTTATATACATATATGGTTTTTAAACATTTTGTAAACATGCTTTCAGTGTTTAGTCCCCTCCAATGGATTGAGGCAAACACTTAGAACAGACCAGCTAATTGATTATGTTGCTGCATTCTTAGGAACAATAAGTAATGTCATCAGCAGGAATATGCTGTTCCCTGTTGTCATTATTTATGTGCTTAGAAGACACCCTTATCCAGGGCAAATGTAGGCTAAATTTTAAGAATATTATTGTGTGAAAAGAGACATTTCTTGGACCAACTCTGGTTAAGAACAATGCTGAATGGTACATTGGCAGTATTCAGCCCACCTAAGGTGATGAGCTTTCAAGTTTTTGGTTGCATACTCACTTATTTCCTAAGTCATACATATTGAAGATCACAGGAGAAGGCAGCATATCGCTATGGCTATGCTGGACATGTTTGTGAGACATGATCCCCTGAGACCACTGGAGGAATGTGCCAATTGGTAAAGAATGGTAAAGAATGGTGTTCCATTGGTAAAGAATGTGCCAATGCAAAACTAGTATGGCTGGTGGGGAGGGGAGGGTGCTTCAGAGGTGAAGACTTTGGAATGACTGGTATGGATCCAGTCATTTCCTGTAATGCCAGAATGCAGCCACCAGAGGGAGAGCAAGAGGCAGGGTGGGACAGGCACGTGACAAAGACGGGACAAAAAATAACCTGGTGAGTCAAGCTGAACAACTGCTTTGGTATCCAGGAACGCACACCCTGCCACAGTGAGATTCCTGCTGTAAACAACCCCGCCCTCCTGACCCACTCTCACCCCACCTTTGCAAGCTCTGACCTGCAGAACCGGCCAGACAGGAAAAAGGTCTAGTGAGCAGCAGTAGGTGGTACACTCAGCTCTCCATTTAGGCTCGATCACCAGCTGTGTGTCAGATCTTCACATACTGTATATGTGACAGCAACTGTGCACCTGACTGAGATTAGCACATACTCGACTGCTTTCGATTTGTGGCTTTTTATTTGTCTGCGTTTGTGCATACGTTATCGTAGATCTGGAAAATCTAGCAGTGAAACTAACAGCTATCCCATATTGTCTCCCTGCCTCTGACACAGCTTACATAGATAAAGAGCAGTTACAGAATATGCTCTAATTTTATTTTCATCACAAATTTGTTCAGTAGCAGATAACAGACATAGACTGAGGTCCTACTTCTTTTCATTTGCTCCTTACCCTGGCCTCTTTTCCAGCTTTCCCAGGCTTCTCATTGTGACTGAACTCACTGTGGTCTTTCTGCAAGGAAAGAAACACATTGATAATGGATTCATGTCAACATTATTTTTACCACAGCAACTTCTACTGCAGTGATTATTATTCTCTTGTGTGGTAATATATATGAACAAAAAAAATTATATATATATATTTTCATGTTAATATGTAAAAACTATTTCTAACTACATTTCACTGCTTATAATAGTCAACAGCTATTTTTATTATGCACAAATATTGGCAGAAATGATTGTGTTTAAAATGTATTTGACTATTGTAAAACATTACATTTATAACATGTATAGTGATGATAATGCTATCATGATGGTGTTGAAAAGAGTAAGTCCACTCACTGGCAGGTTGGAAGCGTTGTCCAGGTACACAGCAAGCATTGCACAAGCACAGCCATCCTGAGTCTGTAAACCAGCAAGCACAGGGAACAAGTGAGAGGGGGGCTGGGAGAGGTCGCATTTTGCCACCAATGATACGAAATAAAATATCAATGTGAATGTTTTTTGTGAGCCAGTAAAAAAAGTAATTTCCACATCATACAAATAGATATACTTTTTGAAGGATGATGCTCAAAAATCAATCCTTCAGGAAGAATTCCTAACTTGCACTGTTCTGTCTAGCTCTCCCGAATGGACCTTCATTCAGTAAGTAATGTGGATTAAGAAAGACTATCTGACTTACAGGAATTCAGTGTGTAGCTGTTATAGGTCCATCCAAGAACTTCATTATTACTTAAATGCATAAGGAGAGTTTCAAGTGTACTTAATTTGATTTCTCTCTTTAAGTGATGTGTTATTCTTATCAATGTATGAGTGTTAAATGCTTTGCATTTCATACTATCAGGGTTGCTCATAGTTTCACATTCCTTTTTTGTAATGTATTGCACACTGCGAAGGTCCCCCAGCCAATTTCTGTGTTAGTGACGCTATATTAGGATAATTACGTAAATTTGGATGATTGAAAGCAACTGCTTTGCTATTTCTTTCTCTATTTATTTTATGACTGTTACAGATAATTACCTTGCCTTGATCATTTTATTTTAAAGTGGATAAATGTGGAGATTTTGTCATGTGATACCACATACCAAAACCAAGTACAGGAGCACAACCTTGCTGAACCAGAGTGCCTGTCTGCTTGGGTGGAAAGTACAATTTGCCTGTTCAGACTGAGAGTAGTGTGAGAGTGTAGTGTGAAGGTTCAGCGCAAGTTATGCTGACTGTCTAGTATAGAGTGCAGTGCGACAGTAGAATCCAGCGTACTGTGACACATTACAATGTGACCAAAAAGTGTACAGCAGAGTGTGAAGGTAGAGTGCAGAGTATAGTGACAAAGTGCATTGTGACTATATTGTGTATAGCACAGAATATTTTGTTTATGGTAATAGACAAAATACACTCTCAGAGTCCATTGTGACAGCGTACTTCAACAGTATAGTATATAGTATAGAGTATGGTGTGACAGTGCATACTTCCACAAGCTCTGCTGGGTCCTTCTGCAGAGACAGCCACTGCATATTGAGATGTACTTTCCCTCTCTCCACGTCCTCCAGGGTGTACCACTGCAGAGAAGAATAAGGATTAAAAGGTTTTACATAAATACCATCAGCCACTGTACTTATCTTCAGAAACATCTGTGGTACAGCAGCAGTGAAACCATGCAGTGCATATATGAATGTTGTGCAGTGGATTATTTGTGAGGAGGATTGTGGAGCCATATATTTAATTATAATTTCAGGAAAATGCTTTATAGTTACATATTTTATACTTATTTTACCCTATGTTTCCACCTTTTTCCTCAATCCAAATATAAACCTAACTAGTTGATCGCCACAGCAACCATGCCTGCTGATTTCAGGAGGAGGAAATCTATGAGTATGTGCCTCCTCCGATTCATGTAATGACAAAACCTCACTTTACATACTGCAGATGCATGCTGCCCATGTTATTGACGGATTACAAGGCCAGCATATTCTTGTTTTGTGCATTTGCAGGCACCTGCCCTGACCAGACATGGCCACTAGAGAGCAACAAGACTAATAGAACTAGTTGGCTTACCCCCATCACTCCCCAGTGAGGCTAGGCCAATTTTTGAGCTTGCCAATGGAGTTCAATTCCCATAATTGGCAATGGCGTGGCTGGGACACAAACATTTGATTTCAGGGTTCACACTGTACATACAGAGCAAATGCCTTTGCAGTGTGAGCCAACTGGAGGCACGATTATAACCATATTTGACTATTAAAATATATAATACATGGGCTACTGTTGATAATATTTGATAGTGAATCAGATCCGTTTGTTGTGTAAAGGAGCCTGGACATCTTAACATAAATGTAATACTCTCACCTTATCCACAACACGCTCCTTCATCACATCACCAAGGTCCAATTTAAACCTAGACAGCAGAAAGAAAATAAAAAATAGAATGTCATCCAGTGAATGAAATACATTGAAATGACAATCCCCCAACGCTACCCCCACCAACTTGCTTCTTTTGCTGCTGCCATTTCTACAGTAATAACAATGGTTAAGTAATTTGTCTGTTTCTTTTATTCGTATTACATAATCCGTGGGTTCTTACCTGCCCAGAAAATCGTCTTTATCTGTGTCTTCATCAAACACTTCTACCTCCAGCTCCTGACCTGGTGCCTCATGAACCACAAACTGCAAACAGTAGCCCATTAATGTCAGCAGCGCTAACTATGGTGTCGTAAACACCCTCTCCCATCTAAAGTGTGAATGGATTATTCATGTAGATTTCATATCTGCATGATAGAAAATCAACAGCAACTAACAGCCATTTACTCTCACCAATAGTATTTATGTACGTAAAATTGCATCACTACATTAGGAATACAAAAAATGGTAGGGGGTAGGTAGGTATTGGAATAGCACATTTATTCATCAGGAGTCTCCATTAATTTTCCCAGAAATATATTCACTGTTCATTCACATATTATTAATCTGAGACACTATTCATATAACATTTTATATAATTAGAATATAAATATATGATTATAATGTATACTTATAAATGGCATTTATTAACAGTTTAATATTCTATTTTTCATTAGGTATACTAGTCAGATGCCTGGAGTTGTTGCATCTACACTGACTTTTGAAAACTGAGGGTTCTGTCTTAAGCAAAATCATTCGCAAGAATTTCTGGAATTGAATTGCTGGGTTAGGAAGCTTGTGATAAGTTGTCACCCTTTCTGTCACCAACATCTGTACGTCAACCCACTTCTTTCCACAGAGAATTGGCCTGACCTCATACACCTCATTCCAGCTTGGGTCCAGGTTCTCTTTGATGGTCTTACTGCGGAATTGGCTGTTGCCCACCCTAACGACGGCATATGGGTCTGACTTTCCCTTCACTATCCCCAGCATGTAGGTGTCCTTGGCAATCAGGTCCTGCGCTTCATTAAGGTTCACCCGTGCTACCCCCTAAAAACCAAGAAAGGATTACAACAGTCCTCCCAATAATATAACTTCTTTAAAATATATTATTATCATTTAAATATATCAATAGCTTTTCATATACCCAAAGCACTATACAGAGTAAATAAACACTCACATTTAATCAGAGACAAAATAATCATAAATCCCTTTTTTCTGCTGCTAAAGACAAGGGAACTTTATTTTTGGCAATGACAGATTTTTTCAAGGTAATTGTTATGGCCTACTTTGCTAAATGTTATCTATTTATGTAATAGGATATTTACTGAGGATGCCTCAGAATGTAACATATTTCCTTTATGAGATTATAACGAAGAACATTTGAGTAAATATTTATTGCAGATTTGTGCCATTTTTTACCTTGCCATGAAAGACTGGGTTTGAATAGTACATGAAGCCAAAACTTTGGCCTTTCAGAAGCATGATGTAAAATGGTTGTGAGCCCAAAAATAACAGTTTTCACTTTTGCCTCCAGAGAAATAACTGAGGATGCTTAGGTTAAAGTTGCTGGATGAATGAGAGACTTGAAGATGCAGGCATCTGGTCACTTTCACCTGGTCTCTCACACTTTAGGAAGCAATGTTTGTCCAACAGCCTAAATCCAGGCATCTAATCTCTTATTGTCCTTAGGGAAACAGTGAAAACACCTGCTTAGGTCATCCTTTTGCTTGGCTATAGTAATATTTGCCATTATATTGGCCAATGAAATGGCACTTGCCATGCTACTGTGGAATGGCATTAGCCAGCCTGGAAACTGAACTTGCCACATTCCAGCTCCTCAAAAACTATACCATACCACTTCCCATTTACCATTTTATCATCGTTCCCACTCCGCTGCGTTAATAAACAACTCAACTCACCATTTCAATGACTGGCACCAGCTAAAGCTGTCTTATACAATTTCTAAATGAGCTCTGGTACAAGAAATTGCCATCACTAGCTAAGTCTCCCCCATAAGGTACTATACACACCCGAGGGAGGGGGAACCTCATCTGATCCACTTTGACCTGGTCGATCAGTGGGATGCACAGACGATTGGGCAGCACCATAAAGGAGGAGATAATGTCCATAATGGCCGATTCAGAAAGCTGACTGCAGGAAATGGGGAGGAAGCAGATCACAAACACAAGGCTTGACAAACCACTCCATTAAGACTTAGGTGATTTTCACAATGCCTCAGCCAGCAAGAGCATTTGAGTTGCATGCTTTGCCTAATGAACAAATGCATGCTTAGTATGGAAATTCTGAAAGGTGTACTGCAAAGAGCCAATGCATGTATACCTCTTTAAAATATATTGTAGTTGCTGACATTCTCTGAAAGCCATGTGTAAACGTAGTCATTGTAAATCCTTTATTCAACACCTTTCCAATGTCTATTATTTTGAAAGGTTTTGCATTCTTTCACCATTTCTATTAATTAATTTGAAGTAAAGTCAAGATGGGTTGAATGAGCTGTTCACTGCAAATGCTGTCATGATGTAAAGTACAGAGTCAAACAAGGAATACCTAAATGCTGGAGAGTCTAATAGGTTGGTCACTCCAGTCCAATTGATCTCCAGTTTCTGAAAATGAGAAGGAAAAGAAAATGTATATATTGTAAAATTGACCAAAAGCCTCTGGTGTTCAAATGATCTTGTAGGGCAAAAAATATTGACCTCAAAAATAAAACAAACTAATGATGGGTTGGTTGTTAAAAAGGGAAGGTAAAATAAGCAAGATTACTCATTCTGGACTTACCGGTCGGCGAATAAAGAACATAGTTACTCCTCCCACCAGAGGGGACTGACCAATCAGGGGTTCCAGAATCACACGCATCATTCCCTCCAGCTAAAGAAAAACAAATCTTTGGGTAGTTGATAAACATTAGGGCTACATATGATGACTATTAACAATTAAATACCTGTATTGCTATTCAAGATTTGAAACAAAAGGCTGCTGTATGTATCTTCTGATCATTCTATACCTCTGGCTTTTTTCAGGTTTAGTATACCTATTCTAACAGATATATGATGCCATTGATGTAACTTGGCCATTCTCTCCCAGGGAAAATGGATATGAAATGGGTCCGCTCACACCCAAGTAAAACATGCAAAACATCTAACTGTTGGCACAAACTAAGAGCAACAGTAATGGACCTCAAATGAATTATACATTTCCATTTGATCATAAGGTCTCCCAAGGGCATTATGGGAAGGGACTTGTTTTTCCAGTTTATGACTAGGAGGAGATTCAGGGCTTTTGAATTATAAACTAATGTTTTTCATTTCTTGCTGGCATGAAATTGTGTTTTATATTTGCAGTCACTGTGGAGGAGAGGCTGGTGTGGTGCGCATGTACTTATAGTCACTGAACTCACCTGGAGTCCCTTGACTCCAGCAGTGATGGGCTTCTTCACTTCTGTGTCAATGTTCACATCACCCACATATCTATGACACACATGGCATGCACAAGCTGATTGCAGTAGTGACAGGAAAAACAAAATTCTTACAGATATATTTCTCTGTGTAGTATGAACATAATTGAACATTTTAATACTTACTATAATGCTGAAACCTGAACTAGATTTTGGACCACAACCTAGTTCAGTGCAATTTAGCCTTTATTTATAAATGACACAACATCAAGTAAAACAAATTTTAATATGGAGTGAATTCATTATTTAGATGGTTAATTAAGAAATGAATCATCTGTACACCATCATATACAGGTGGATACTGATGTAAAGAACAGATTAAAAAGAATAAAATATTCTCTAAATAAGGAATATGTTCTGAGGATGCTACATTTACCAGGTACACACAACAGTGTTTGCTAAGGGTTAAAAGTAAAATTTGAGGACAGGACAAAAAACACAAGCTGTTAACAGCGGCAATTGCTTTGCATGTAGTTACCACCTGTGGCTGAAACTGCACACCCGGAAAAGCAGTATGCATGGTTCCTTAGGGTGCGGCCAAACAAATCTTGCCATATTACAGCCAATTAGAGTCCAATGTATGTGTAAATGTAGTAAACCTTTAAGTTGTGAAGTTCCCACCTCAGATTCAAGTCTAAGATAACCTCTCTCTTGTCCACTTCATCTGTATATGCCTTAACCCCTGTGATCTGGAGGGGCTAAAACAGAACAAAAAAACATTTGTTCATTTCAGATTTTCCCAAAACCTTTATGCATTGAAAGATTTTATGGAGGAAGGAATTTAGAGATACATTTGCATTTTATATCTAAAATTACTATTGAAAAATATTTAGTTGCAGCTGACATTTTTATTCTTCTCAGGGTTACCACAACACATTGGAATTTTGATCTATAAATCTCATTAAGAACAACATGAAAGTTGGGTATTACAAAAATACTTTTTCTTCAACAAAATTTGTAGTGTATGTGCAGACTGTTTCAGAGTGTGATCTCATGGAGTTTCTACGCTGAAGTACTGTCAAGGAATCTCACACTTTTTTGGTATAAAGATGCCCAAATGCAATCAGACCTAAATCTGCAGAGAGGTCACAAACATTACTCCTTTTCAGTGTTCTTTCCATACTGAAAGTGTTCTGCTTAACAGTGAGGCTAACAAATTAAAAAGAGAAGACTGATGGGAGATGTGTTGTGACATTTATGAGTGATATGGACCTACCTTCTGACCAAAGTGGACCTTGGTGAAGGTAAAGGTCTTGAGGTGTGGACTGGAGGCCCTGATGGATGGCTGGATCTTTTCCTTCAGGAGTTTTTCCATGAACATGCCAAAGAATGGCCAGGCCTGTTGTAAGATCTGGAGAGCCCACAAACAGAATGCGGTTTGTGGTGTATTTTTGACAGTAGCAAGCTCAAAAGTCTGTACTATGGATGTCTTAAATCTGCTATAGATATATATTGAAGATGCACTTGAATAGAGTAGTCTACTTTGCCTTTTTCAAACTGAATTTGTTTCAAATTTGTCTAAAATATTCAAGGGGAAAGGAATTTGGGAAAAATGTGAAAATCTGAGTGTAGGGGAAAAAAAAGAAACCCATAGCACCTTGTTCAGCCAATCAGCCTTTTCTACATCTGGGAAGTGCACCTGTAGAGAGAGAGAGAGAGAAAGAGAGAGAGAGAGAGAGAGAGAGAGAGAGAGAGATTTATGCTTTATTGATTATGTCCCTTTTTTTGAACAATTGAAAATGGTTTTTCAGACACAATAAAACCATGCAGTTATCCACAGCGATATCAAGGCCACATCTACTAAGGAATAGTCGCAGAGCAAGAAAATTCGCAATACAGCGACAAGTTTATTAAACACCGAAATATTAAAGACCGATTTACTAAGACTTGGCCTAATTACGCAATCAAAATTAAAAGCCCTTATGTCGCAAAAAAAGGTCAGATAAGACATACTCACGTTTTCAGATAGCAAGGCGATGCGACATAGATACGGAACAACCAGGCGTAAGTAGTGAGAGAACATAAAGAAAGATGAAACCTAAATTTAGTGATCAGGTAATAGATAAGAGAACGGCCAACGAAGCAAAGCTTAATAATGCCGTATTACAGAATAGGAATTAAACACCAACCGAGAGGAGAAAGTTAATCATATAGATATCATACTCAAGGTTAATGAATTAGGTATAGGGCTGACCAAACGAACAGTATAGGAAGTTAAGAAAATATGGCATGAAGTTAGGCGGCGTTTACTACAACATGATAAGGGCAAAAAACCCAGGTGGTGGAAGAATATTACTTCCAATTGGAATAAGGTTTTTACACATTCGGCGCAAAATTTCCACCAGCTTTCAGAACTCGTCAAAATTCCTACGCAAAGACGGTCGTCGCAGTTACTGCAATGTTTACAAATTGGACGGAATACTAAATTGGCCTCATTTGCAAAATCTCCACCCTGTTTTAGCGCCTTCACTCCAAGTATACATATGCATGAACTGATTCTACTACTACTTTGTTATTAGAGCTTATGAACATTCTGTATCACTGTATGTGTGTGAATATGTGTATATGAGTGAATGTTTGTCTGTCCATGTGTTTGGGATGACAGGGATATGGATTAATGTTTTGCATCATTTGCAAGTACAGTGAAAAGTCCTGACAATGGGATGTGAGATGAAGCAGAATGTGATAACCATCACATTTTGTTGTGCAAATACCTATGCAGTCTTCAGTGATAACAGCATGAATCCCAGGGTATAAACTCATCTGCAAAAACTTAGTCTTGCATCTAAACTGGTACAGAAATTCCTACATTACTGCCTTTTCATGAAATCTTCAATCTCAAAAGTATAATTGTTTTTGAATACATGTTTGCTTCTATATACTACTGGCAAGAAGATACAGTAGTGCCAGCCTAATATCTATCCTTCAATAGTTCAAATAGGTTGTTAGACTGAATGCATAATAACTACAAGTGATGATGTAATTTACTTTAATCCAGTAATCCATAATCCAGTTTTTTCCAGCAAAATATGTCCTCTATCTCATAATTCGTACCTTTCTTGGAGTATCTTATCTAGTAATTGTCATGTCTTTAATGCTGCCTTCTAACCAGCTGTTAGATTGTCAAAAGAGCAATGAGATTTAACCAAGATTCAATAGAGTTCAGTAAAATACATTATGTTTTTAACATTCAATAAACTCAAACTTAGTGAGTGCCTTCAATTAAAACAAACAGTGAGCTGAATCTTTATTTAATTCAGGACCATTGCAATGCTTTCAAAAGCATAACTGGCATTTCTCATCATGTGGATTTCCTTTTGTTGAATAGAAACAGTAATGCTACTTGTATATATTCCTACGCATATTATATGGGACTAAAACACCCAGTCACAGGACTCACACCTGCTTCCAAGCTGAATATGTCTGCTTGAGCTACCCAGAAGCCCTTAATTAAATGTTTCTGAAGTGTGCCGATATTGACACAGAATAAACTGGAGTATGTTGGGGTTTTGTTGTTTGACTATTAAACTGAGAATAATGGAATGTTGTATCACTAAATTACTCTCAATGCGTATCCCTTGTAAAACTGTCCCTTTCCAGTGATCTGGCCAAAAGGAACATTGCAGCCTAGGAATGAAAGTGGGGGGAGTGAAAGTGGGAAAATGTAGTGGGTGTGCCTCAGGTAAATTTATACAATTTATACAATTATTGACACATGCCGACTATGCCTGGAACTCTGCATGGTTAGATGCTAATGTCAATATACTCTTGTCTATAAATATGTTTTGTGGTATTAGCTATATATATATATAAATATATGATAATTTGTATATGGTATTAGCTATATATATATATTAGCTATATAAATATATATTAATGATGTTGCAATGTTGAATGTATATATATATATATATATATATATATATATATATATATATATATATATATACATTCAACATTGCAACATCATTAATTGCTCAGAATAACATCATTTAATTATTGTAAAAAATATTAACCCAAATGTTTGAAGCCAAACAGGGTTCAGCACAGAGGTGGCAACTCTCACCTTTCTTTGGTACCCAGAGGAATTTAAAGCTAGCCACCTTTTCTGCCTTTATATCTATGCTGCATGTTTATGGCACATTCAAGAGGAATAGCTGCACCCCTGGAAACAGCTGTTAAATTAGTATGTAGGTGTGCCAACACCATGCAGGTATGTTGAGAAAATTCTTGAAAAGGTTCTAAAAGAGTTTCTGAAAAGTTCCCAGCAGTATGCCTTATACTTATTTAACATGCCTCCCTTGAACATGATATTAAACTTTATGAGTACATAATATTTTCTGAGTTAATAATAATAATTAATTAAAATATCAAGAAACTGAACAGGCTTTTCTGAAAAAAAAAAAAAAAAAAAAAAACAAACAAAACACACACACACACACACACACACACACACACACACACACACACACACACACACACACACACACACACACACACACACACACACACACACACACACACACACACACACACACACACAATGGACTGTGACTGACATAATGGCCACAATGCATGCACCACAAAATAATATTCCAGCAAATGTTCCAGGTACAAACCAGACAACAAATTCCTGTTGCCACTGGCCTTCATTATTCCTTTTTTAAGCAGTTTCCAGCTAAAAGGAGACTCTAGTGAAATTTGACTTGCTACGATAGCTATGAGAATTATGTCTTCTGTCCTCTTTTTTGACCTTTATGGCTGATACTTCCTCATCCAATTTGAGTCTGATACGGCACAATTTTATTTCTGCTGTATTCAAACGCAATCCATCTCATTTGAGTTATGTACATCATATGTTTTGGTTAAGTTGACAAGCAACATTCTTTAATGGTGTTAATTAATATAAGCTAAACAAAGCATGAATATTAATATCATAACACTTTGTGATTAGTAAGACAGTAATATTAACAATAAAGATCAAGGTAATATAAACAATTTGTGATATAGATGATTTGTTTATAGGTAGAATCATCCTAAAGTGATATTTCAAATGTGGTTCTGACACATTTAATGTCAACATCATAGAAACTTTTACATTTCTCTTCTACACTGATACACTGATATGTTGACTGCACATGGGCTTGCTGTCATACTCTTAGAATTTATGATGGACTTTGATGGAACTGCAGATGGACAATTAGGAACGATAAAATCTTCAAATTGAGCTATGCAGCTCACAATTGCTGTAGTACATGGGAAGGGAACGTTCTGTAACATGAACTGCCTGTCCCCTTGAAAGACTTCCCCCAGCAACCTTAAACTGTATACACCCATCTTATAACAATGGAATGCTACAGATTTTGCCTTAGCACAGTTTTGAGAAACGTAAACTCATGACAATGTCAACAGAAACAACAAAGTCTTTGTGACAATATTTCCCCTGCAATCATCATAAAAATATTCTATCCTTAAACTACATTCACACACTCAGTGGCTAAAGGACGTCACAGCTTGATCTAAGTCAGTTTGGAGAAGAGTATGTGGAACTCACAGACAATTTGCATGTCCATTCACCCAAATGGCAAACATGCCTTTCCAGTTGATGTTTAAGGGGAGAAGATGAGAGCGGCAGGATAAGGAGAGAAATGTACTGAGAAGACAGAACCAACATACATTTTCAACATGCAGTGACTTTTAGATGCTCCACATCAAATGCTAAGTTCCAATTTAAAACCAACTATTGTGCTTTTCATCTTTAAATATAAAATAACATTAACATTAAATATTATATATTAAATATTTAACATATCTCATGATCTAACATTGTTTGTTTGAAACATTCCAGCAGAATTGTATAGAAGCTCAAAGATCAACTGCAGAGATCCCACAAAACC
This sequence comes from Albula goreensis, assembly GCA_022829145.1. Lineage (NCBI taxonomy): Eukaryota > Metazoa > Chordata > Actinopteri > Albuliformes > Albulidae > Albula > Albula goreensis. Next base: position 17,604,394 of record CM040745.1, read on the forward strand.
CCAGCTTCTATGCACTGTATCTAAGAATGATATAAAGCCTTACATTTTGTGATTAACCTGAAATTATAAATATCTAGAATTATGCAAATCTAATCCTTTAATCACATCACATATTTCACAAGCACATATTATCACATAATATCACATATTATCACCTTCACTGTAAGGTTGTAATGATATCATAATAACAATGGTAATAAAAGGACATTATGTGGTAAGTATATGGACATTTTATCAAGAAGAAATTATTACATTGCTTGCTGGACCTCTTGAACACTCTTCATATTGTTGGGTTCTGAAGATTAAATAACCCCACACAGCAGCTGGAACACGGCAGATTAAAACTAAACAAATAGGTAACACTGAGGAAACCACCCACCGAATCTTAAAACTGGGAGTGATGTAGATACATGACACATTTCCCGAAAATGTTCAGTCTTTCAGTGAATTTGGAAGATGTATTAATGATAAGACTAGATCAACTCTGCCATGTCTTATTTTGAATAAGACAACTTCTTGGTGATTAATACCAAATTTTAATAATTTCTTTTCTGAGCAATAATCATTGCTTGGACTGAACAGACTAGCTAGAAAAAGTGGTTTGTAGCATCATGTGCCTTCCAGCTGCCTATCGTAATGCTGCATGTAATCTTTGTTTCTGCACATGATGCAATTTGCCTGATTTCCTATACAGTGAATGCTCGTTAAACCTAATTAGGGGGGAAAGGGAGTACAATATAACTGATAGTAAGATATAACTGGGTGATAATAAAAAAAAAACCCACAGCAGTCCCATCTCGGCTGTTGTACCAAACCAAAGGAGATTGGAGGTAGAGAAAGGGGAGAAAGAGAGGGGAGTAAAGACAGAAAAAAAGATGACAGAAAAGTGAAAGGAAAAGGAGAATAAGGGAGATTTTAATCAATATCAACCAGAATACACCACAAATGTTGTTACAGCAGAAATAGTCCATTATAACCGAAATCTGTTTTAACAAAGTCCACTACAATGAGGGTTCACTGCACTATAGTTAATATATAATGAAAGCCAAATATTAGATAAAAAAAACAAATTACATTTTTATTGGTCAAAAAAGTAATTGGTCTCTTAGACTCATTTATGCAAAATAAGTACAGAGAGGAAATTTGTCCCTGATGGTGGGGAATACTATGGATGAGAACTACACAATGCAATGAAAAGGAGCCATGAGTGCATTAGAGTGGGGGTGTTCAGTGACTCAATGGCTTGGAGTAGACCCAAACAAATAAGGATGGGCTAGCTGTTGTCAGAGGGGAATGAATCAATAACAATGAATCTACCTATCAAAGCTTTACCATTGATGACTTGTGGTCATATTGTTTCTCTTGAATTGCATTGTTCAGTTCTAATGATTTAAAGTCTAGACATGTAGTCAAGTAAAAGGCACCCAGTTTTGCTCAAAATGCACATTACCAGAATATAATCTCATCAATTTCATCCCTTCTGGGAAGAGTTGAGAAGAATTTCATGTACACACAGGGAAAGGTTTTTGGACATGCCAACCATGTGGTACATCTGCTTCTCTATGTTTCTTCCATGAAACATATCTGGGCAAAAAGTATACAGGATGTTAACACTGGGCAGTCCTTTGTAATGGCTTATACACAGGTAATAGATTTCATCACAGAAAACCTGGAATGTCCTAAGCTCTTGTGGGATACATCCCTTAACTAGAATGAGGTATGTTTTTTAAACCTACTTGGAACCCTACTTTGAACCATTATGGTAATTTACAATAAAAATGTGACTCAGGCTAATTCCCATATACATATATATATATATCACTCATGTGTTCAGTGAGAATGAACTGACAATTTCGACCCCAGACAATGTATACCTCTGGTATCCTCAGCTCAGAGCAGGGATGCTACCCCTTGTCTCATGGCAGACATCCACCAATGTGTACCATCCAAAAAACACACAACATAACACATTTACCAACAGCTCTAAATACACACACACACACACACACACACACACACACACACACACACACACACACACACACACACACACACACACACACACACACACACACACACACACACACACACACACACACACACACACAAAAACAGGGACAAAATTATGAAATCATGCAGTACACAGTCAAACATTTATTCATACTATGGAAACTACCAAACTGCCAAAATGGTGTGATGCCACTCTTTCAGGAGAGAGGGTCTGGTTGTCAGCGCATTCCCTTACATGAACAATACCTGTCCTATCTGTCACATCAGCAATCGCTTTCATCAGCAAACACATATCCTGTAGGCATTTTACTAAACATAAAAACTTGTCGATTGGAGGATTACTTGTATTGCCAAATTCATAAGCAAGCCTGTTTGTGAAATAGAAGTAAGCAAATAGACGCTAAAATGGATAAACACAATAACATCACTTGACAGGAATTATATCCAAAAGGACATGGAACACAGCCATGAAACTCCTATGACTCAGCACCAAGCATTGGCTACCTACACCTGCTCTCCTATAAAACAATTTTGGCAAAGGTACAGGTCAGAATTCCCACCTCAGTCTCTCAGAGGCTGCTCAAAATGGGCTTATACACTGTTCAGCAATTACAGGAGCTTTTGGCTGATTGGCCAGCAATATTAGGCACCTTCTATGCTGAGAGGATTGGAGGAGGTGATCAGATTTTTGCCTCTATAAACAGGAAGTGAACAGTAAAAAATTCCAGGTCAGTATAACTCTAACAGTGTTTAAATGAGTCCAGTAAGGACCAAATCTACTCTGCCAGAACACAATGAATTCCACTCTATATCAGTTGACATAAACTTAATATTTTACTGTGTATGACTGTGACGCCTTGAATTTGATCCTAGATATGATGAGGAACAACAGGGATTCGGAAAACAGCCATTTATTACAATAATTATGACCCACTATTCTTGTTATGATTATCATTATGATTTTGATGATGATGATGATGATTTATTATTATTGTTGTTATTCTTATTATCGTGATGCACCTGGTGGTGCACAATTGTTTCAGGTGTGTATTTTAATTCCATTAGGGGATTTTTCTCACGCTGTCACATTGCCAGATCACACTTTTAAAACTATACAATAAATACTTATCAAGATCTTAACGTTGCAACTTAGCACCCTTTACAAACTTATTTGTATAGGCAGAAAAGAGACATTCCAGCACACAATAATACCTACCCAGGCAGGCATGTTGAGTGTCTTTAATTCACTGCTGATCACAGATCTCTCGTTCTCCAAAAAGTCAATAGCCGTGCCCAAGCGAACATCTTTCCACCTTCGATTTTTTCGCCACCATGTCCACATCATCAGGCACAGCAAAACCCAGCTGATGCTGAGTCCAAGGTAACCAGTCAGGTAGACTGGATACAGGATCACGAAAGCTCTCCCGAAATACATCAGAAACTCCATCAAAATGTGGTTGACTGCATTTACGCTGTACTCGTCCTGGCTATCAGTGCTTCCACTACTTTGGTATGCTTGGACCTCTTTGGAAAAATCTGCTGTAAGCGTTGTTGCGGAGCTTCTTGATGCCTCCAGCTGTCCCTGGGTGAGATTTAAAGACCCACCACCGTATCTGCTGTTATCTGGAAACGGTGCGTTTTGCCCCAGCATTTCATTTCTAGCTTCCATTGTCTCCAGTCTCTGGTTTTCTCCACTCTGAATCCTAACCTATGCTGCCTGTTAGACGAGGGATACGCTACACCCGAAAGGCATTAAACGAAGAGAAACTGTGTTCTAAAATTTCAGCGAATTGTCCTTTAACGCATTTGTGTAGTCCATGTGGTTTGTCCTTTCCTCCCTTATACTGTGTGTCTGTTCGTTAAATTGTTCTTTTAGTTGCCTTCTATCTTTTTCTCACCTTTTTGACTTCCGTGTTGTGGCTAACTGCCCCAGCCCGTTTGGTTTTAGCTACCTGACACACTCCCATAGGTGATTCGAGTATGTGGAATGAAACTCGCCCGCCCCATCACCCACCCCTTGATGAAAGACACACCAAGGCGTAGCCATAGAGGTAACACTAACTGAGTTGTTTAATACAACGACAGAAAAATGTATTACGTCGGCTATAAAAGGACATACGACTGCTTCGATGAAAACCTGATCAACAACCGGGAGAATTCAGCATCTTGTTGTCATTGTATTACCCCCTCTTTATGATGCTAAGATTTTATCAGAGCCGCTATGGTTTACTGACATACAGTTCGCCTGATAAAGACTTTTTTCATGCAAGTAGGCAGCATTCATTAGTTATTAGAAAAAAAATAGTTCGGGGAAACAAATTGCATTTCCAATAAGCCTACAGCACAACAGTTTGAACCTTTGATTTATATATAGTGGATAGTAACCTCTGAATTAGCCCAATAGTGGTGTTTTCAAACGTGTAAATGAAAAAAGTAGTGTCGCTTACACATACAGTATTAGGTTATCAAGCAATTACTGTCAGTACATGATATTAAGAGCATAACTACAGAGTAGGGAAATCTGGAATGAAATAGCTTCAATAAAATAGATGTCAACACTTCCGTCGCAAAAATGTGAAATGTATTTATTTATTTCACTTTACCTGGTTATGTTACTCCCTGGACTTATTTCAGATTGAAAGCAGGAATTCAGCTCCGTTGTATTTAAATGTAGTATGGTTTCTGTTATATGATCGCCATCATGAGGATTTAAAATTAACTGCAATCATTGCAGATGAAAACAAATTCATTCGTCAGTGTAGCTTTGGGTTTTGAGGAAACAGTAAGGCTATTATTAGTATTAATAGCTACTACTAGATACTACTACTACTAATAATAATAATCATAATCATAGTAAAAATAGCTGCTGCTACTACTTCTACTACTACTAATACTACTACTACTACTACTAATAATAATAATTGAAATTTACTCATACTTTTAGTTTCTAGCTGCGGGTTAAAGTGTAAAAATGTTGTAAAGATCAGTGAAATGGTAGAATTGTTATCAGGACACAATATCGCCATGCTGCTCATAAGAAACTGCGTCTCATGGGGAAAGGATCTTTAGGAAAATTGCGGATGTGGCTGCTCTTGACTACAGACACGCCCATAGTTACTGTCCGCACAACTACATGGTGTGCTTAGAAAGCTTCCTTAGCAACGCCAACTAACACAAGTCAAGGCGCTCTCTGTAAGCAATCAAACAAAGTGTAAAACATTTGATTTTACTGACTTTAAACTTTTAAGTTGCGGCTCTTTAAAGTAAAGCATAACGTCACAAGTACATCGCCTCACACCTTGACACATTTGGAAAACTAAAAGAAAGGTGGCAGATTTGGTTTCACAATAGTGATATAACGTTGATGCTTTGAAAAATAATATGGAACGGTCACTCAGTAGCTACCTAACGGAATTTCTTGTCCGGACATCTCATTGAAGTCTGAATAGCTACACCATGGACGCAAAGGTAAGTTTTATACAAGTAATGGTAATTTGTGCATTTGTTGGTTGCCTAACAAGTGGTATTAGGCTGTAAATAAGGTAGCTTGGTTGCCAGCAAGCTATTGTCAGATTACAGTAAAGTTAGCACGAACAGTTAAAGCGGAAAACAATAGAAACCGTTATACTATCGCTTCGCTAGTTAACTTTAACATAATAGAATAACTTCTCAGATAATGTTAGACGACATCTGATGATATTGTAGTTTAATCAACGAACACACGGTGACGTACCTACGTGACCAGTTAGCTTTATAAAATAAAACGTAGTATTAGTGAATAATAATGTTAGTTAACATCAGATAGCTACTAAAGATAAAGAGAAGCTGTGTCTATAGTGGTGCGTTGTGAAACGTCAGCCGTAGCCAAACTTAGCTCTGCTCGTTTCTGAAGAAAAATGATCTTATGTCTTTCTTGTTGTTACAGGATACTTTAGTCAACAAGAAGTACCCCACATTGCCTAAAACAATCGTGCGACGGCTACCACAATTTCCACAGGTAACGTCTAGCTGACTTAGATGCAAACACATCATGTCATGGAGATGACGATATATCGATTTTTAAAATTAACATTAAAAGGGAATGCTGGTTTGGAAATAACTTTGGAATAATAATGCAAACTGGCAGCCCAAAGGCTGTGGTAATGGGGCAAAAGTAACCTAGGCTTTTGGAATGGACACAAATACAGCATGCCCTGAAAGTTTGAAGGTTGCATGAATCATAACCTGTCACCACTGCTGACCTTTTAAAGGTTCGCACAAAGCCTCTATGGCTGGATACAGCTCCATCCTTCCAACTCCGGGCCCCATTGAGTGAAAAGGACTATGGGTCTGTTGCCTCTGGTGGACTTTCGAGTAAGTTTTCTGATATACATGTGTTCAATATGTTTTGCAGCTTTGCTACATTTTAGTCATTCATCACCTAGGCACTTGGAAAGACTGCCTAAATGACAGCTGAAACTGTGACAGTTCAGGAAACATTGATTTTATTTGGCAGGATGTTGATGTTCAAATTGAAGTCTGTGATGGATTGTAGGAACAATGAGATATTGAGAAAGGGAGTGTTCATCTGGGCTCAGAAAAAGGTGGGACTCCTTTGGCCAGCTAATGCCTGTAATTCATTGGTTTCATGTTGAAACTTGTTGCTGTAAAGCTTTTGAAAGTACCCCATGTGTTCAACAAAAACACCAATCAGGCACAAGTTTTGAGAGTTAACAGGAGCAATTCTTTAGTTAATGAAAAGTACAGCTTGGCAGATTTTCCACCATAGCATGTAGAGTTGAATCATTGGGAAAGTGTAATTATTACCGAAAAGGTTGCAATTTAAAATCCCAGGTAATACTGAATGAATGTATAGTGTGTAACATTTAAGCTGTATAAATAATTCTGGCAAAACATATCTGCTGAGAGATCAGGAAATGTGAAATGTAGAAAAGTAAATGCTTTGAGTGCATTACTTACCATGTAAAACATAACCATGAATCGCAATGGAAAGGAGACTGTATTGATCTGCACTGGTGTTGAAAGATATATGTGAAGTGAATAATGAACAGGAGACCTTGGATCCCAGTAAATGGACAATGTGTGTATGGGTCATTTTTCACCCCTTGATGTTTGAAGCGTATTTTGTGCAGTCGACAGTGTCCCTTAGGAGCATTAAACAACAAGGATGATATTTTTCCCATTCTTATTCCCCTCTTTTCCAGCACCAGTTATGTGTGCACAGCATACTTTGAATCACACACACACACACACACACACACACACACACACACACACACACACACACACACACACACACACACACACACACACACACACACACACACACACACACACACACACACACACAAGCAGACAACACTTACGGTTTTCCTGGTCACCCAGTGAGATAGGCTGTTATTTTAGTCTTTCAGTGCAAAAGGCATGCCCTTGCCCTTACCTGAGGCTTCACTTGAGTCTGTCTCAGAGCCTTCATCACTTAAAGGAGTTGTTCCCCCTCTGTTGCAGTAGATGGCTTGTCTAGCGCAGTATCAGGAGAACAGAGCCACCAGCCAGGAAGCAGTCGGGCCAAAGAGGCTATTGTTTCAGCTAGACCATCAAAGCCTCAAGGTGGTGGACAGTCCCAGCCCAAGACAGGCCGTGAGCTGTTCCGCAGCAGACTGGTCAACATTATCACGTGAGTCCAGTCCTTCCTCACCTCACCTTATATTTAAATATCAATGCATATAGAATATCACCTTCATGTGATGTGATATTCTACATGCACTCTTTAAATTCTACCACACATTGAGCAGAATGAAACAGAGTAGAAATAATCTTTATTAACCCCAGGAAAAAGTGGTGATAAACAGGACAACTTTTTTTGGGAAATGTTGCCAGCAATGAGGAATAGGTAATGTGTCATAGTCTGGTGAAGTTTGATTAGGAGTGACATCTAGTGGCCAATCCTGGAAGTTTGCTTGCTAACCCATGTTGAATAATGGTGCTGAGATAGGTATCAGCATGACTGCAGTATGGTTACCATGAGATTTCTATATCTCATGTATAAAATTGAGATACACAAACATGAACACATATTGTAAAACAAAAAAAAAAGATAACAATGACTTACATTGTTAACTAGACGTGGGAAAATGATCCAGTGCAAATAATGCATTGATCTTGGATTAAAAAAAAATGTAATAAGGATGGTTAATGTGTTCCTACTTCTTATAATGTAGCAGCCCCAAGCTTAATTCAGCTTGAGCACCTCACTATTGTTTCAAAGCATAATTCTCACTGACAAGCTATGCTCTACCCTGCAAGTTATAGCCTGTAATTGAATAACCCCTTTCAGCAATGGTTTAGTAGAAAGATCCCTCAAGTATATTGTATGAAAAGACTTTAGTAAAGTTGTGTAGTATTAAGATCTAGTATTCTAACTAGATAAATATTCATGCTCAATTAAGACACCAGGAATCAATCGCAGATGCACTTGTCCTGGATGATGGTAATGCCATCGGATCCTCTTCATCCACTGAGAAGGATATCTTGGTAAGAAATAATGACTCAAAAATGTCTGGAGAACTTGTCCCCTATCAATGATTTGCACCTATGAAAGGCATGTGTTGTTATCCTACAGTTATATTTGTGTTTGTACACATTCCCTCGGACAGATGACTTCTATGTTTACTGGACATGAAACTGTACAAACAAAATATGTAGATGAAAGAAATAAAGAAAGACGGAAATACATGTTGGGGTAAAAGTATATTGTGAAATGTTTTTTTAAAAAAATGTTCATATTTAATTTATTTTAGTATTGCTTTCTGCATCACCTTATTTCAGGGTGTCTGACAAATAAATTGTGTTTATATGTATTTCTATTGTATTTATGGTTAGTAAATTGTTGAATTTTGGATGAGCTATTATGAAACTCTGAAGCAAGTGATCATATTTTTGCTGGTCTAAGTTATTGTTGCCAGAATGGGTCTATTTCTCAATTATGCTTTATTGTTTGCTTGTTTCTTTACCTATCCAGAGATATAACTATTACATTAACAATGGCATTGACACAAAGCATGTGGCCCCCATGGAAGACTCTTGGCTGGAAAACGTCATGAACCTGGTTCCCACTCCTCTGAAGAAGCTGACTGATACCATAGAGGCACTGTCCAATGAGATGAGAGAAGACTATCTTCTGAGTGTCAAGAAAGCAATAGGTATTTGCTCCTTTGCTGTTCAAAGTAATCTTTTCACAGTGCATTCTGGGTTATTATTTAGGTCTAAATGTTCACTCTATATGCTGTGTTGTTCATAGTTTTATAAGTTTTTGTAAAATGGCTTTTTAAAACATATTATTTTGCTTATATTAAAAAACGTTCTATTTCATTGGCAAGATGGACATCTCTGAAGCTCTGTTAATGTGAAATTGAAAGTTATTTGTTTGAAGTGCCTAAATGTGTGCTTATTACTCAATGTGGTGTTTCTTATTTTTCAGTGGATTTTGTATTGAGAGACCCTCGGGAAAAGGATGAAAAGCTTAAAGATCTACCCCCGCATCGAGCTGAGTGAGTCCCATACTGTCACTCCTTGCTCCCTAGTATGTATTTCCCTGCTAGCTTTACTATGTAAAACACATTACTTCCTCTGTGTGGTCATTGGCGGGTCATTCCTGACAATGGAAGATATTGACAAAGACAGCATTTCTTGAGGGTTTTTTGTTGGGGGATAGGCTGATCTTCTCTTGTGCAACTCCGTTTCACAATTTAGACTGATAACACAAATTTTTACATGAAAAAGTTACATAATGCAGCTTTATTTTATTTAATTACAGTCGGCCCGCCTTATCCACGGGTTTGGTATCAGTGGTTCAAAAACCATGGCTTGAAAATAGTTTGTAAAAATGCTAGAATACTGTAGTCTGTATGATTTACATGGGTTTTAGAGGTTTTTAGTAGTATGTATAGGTATGGTTTGAAGTTATGAAAGCATAAAGGGTAAAATTATGTCATTTTATATAAGTGTCCAGAGCATCTGTGGTTTTTGCACATCTGTGGGGGTCCTGGAACCATACACCCTTATGGTTCCAGGCCTGTATAAGGCGGGCTGACTGTAAATGGTTAATTCAAGGTTCATTTGATGTAAAATAATCTGTATTCCTGTATTATTTGCACTTTTTCTACTGGAGTATTTCTATACTTGCTTTTATTTTAGCATTTGTAATATTACATATTTTTTAACATGGTACAGATTCATTGATTGTAATATAGTATGATATTGATATATTAGACTCAGTGACTATGATGATGAAGATAAATAAAATCATTACAAAGGATATCTTCCAGTGTCCCAAATTTAGATGTGACTCAGGTGGGAAATTCAGCCTTTGGTACAGCAGGGACTTCATTTTTTACCATTTAGAATGCAGGTTGTTCCAAAACCATGGAGGAAGTCTTTTCTAAATGCTCAGAGCATGATACGGGACAAACTGCACGCCATCAACCCCACCATGCTGTCTGTGCTGAACCTGTGGCAGGTGTCCTACAAGTGAGTGCAGTCTCTCCCAACCCTCTACAATCTGGTTTCCTACATCCCACTGTGTTGCAGGTGACCTACTGATCTATTTGTTTTTCTCTGTTTGTGAGTGTATGCCAAACAATATGATCTTTCAGGTAGTTTGCTCTGTGCTTTTTCACTCTTGTTTCAATATGCACTTGTGATCTACTCAACGATTAGATTACCAAGGGCCCTGTGATGAATGCAACAGAGACTCCTTAGCACTAGGTGACTTGATAGACATGTGATGTGTAAATATCTTTCTGTGAACTGGGTGGGTAGGGTATCACTAGCATTTTTTGTTGTAGATGCATCCCTGTTTCACTTGGCTGACACTTCCCTTTAACTGCTTCATAATATGAACTTGTGCTGATAATTTTTACTAATTAATCCTTCATTGTATATTTGGCTTCTCACCTAAGCTGTTCATGTATTGATTTAGTGTGCAATTTGATACCTACATTGAAGCTCTGAGGATAAGCCCTTAAACACCAGTCACTTTCCTCTCAAATTGAAAATGTTTACTAGTGATAGACATTGAAAAGTATAAAAATGAATTAAAATCTATTTTAGCCATTCAATACAAAAAGGTGGTTCTTTTGGCCAGCTTTCCCAAAGTAGTTAGGGGTTTTGCAATATTCTCCCTGACCTTAAGTTTTATACATTGTGTTTTGTGCCATTGAGTTGAACAGTAAGTGATAAAGTGTCACCATGCATTCACTTCAGTGTCAATCCTCATGCTCAGAAGCCTCATTTGTGGTAATCAGATAATTAATTAATATGAGTTTTGTATGTCAATGGGATTATTGTTTACCCAGAGTCTTGAGAGGAGACTATTGTGATGTTGTAGGTAGGAGGGAATGGCTGAATGTTAAAGATGCTAGGCCTTGGTATTGTCTATACAAAATAAATATGATGTAGATGATTTGGTATTCTCACAAATTTGCCTTCTAAAGGGGGGTAGGGGGTTTTCAGACAGCACATTTTGAAGTTGGTGTTCAGACAGGATCTTTAAGCCTGTCAGCTCTATACATCTCAAACCAAGGGCCCCTGACCTGGGTTCAAATGACCCTGAGGAATCAAGGAAAAGTCCTAGAGATTCCAGAGCAAAGGGGCATATATCTACATATTTTTGCTAGTTTCTCCATCTACTTCCTGATCCACAGGACGGTCATTTTAAGAGACCTTAAGATGAAAAGATTTCCGGAAACCCTCTATTAACCAGATGCTGATTTTAAATTAGTCTCCTTGGACTCCTCAGTACTGTAGCAAATTCCAGAGAACTAAAACTGCAGTCCCTCTGTCTCTGTCCTGCTGCTCTCTCTGGCTCATCCGGGCCTTTTCTGTCTGCAGAAGTCTGCGTCTGATCAACGTGGAGGAGTTCCACAACCTGCAGGAGTCCATGGAGCTCTCCTTCTTTGAGCAAGTGATCAGGAGGCAGATAATTTGCACCCAGGAGATTCTCCTCAAAAAGTATAATATTCTTTTACAGCAGACCTGTGGCTGGCTTCTGTCCTTCTGATCTTACAGTCAAAATGAAAGAAAAATGTATCCAGTTGCAGTCATGTAATTGGGATGCAATTACATTTATCAGTCTATTTAATTACATACATTACAGGCTACATTGGTTAGCCCACTGATTCGTGTTGTGCTCGACCTATCACAATTTCTTGAGAATACTATTTGTCTAAAGACTTTGTGGAATTTGAATTAGTCATGGGTTTAATATCATTGTTTTGCTCAGGGTGTTGCCTTAACTGGATCTGAAATATGCATTTTAATTTCTGCTGTAGCAAGTTGTAGAGGTAATTGACTTGAAGCCTACATTGGCCTTGCATTTGTTGGTCATGCATTGTTGGCTTGTATAACTGAGGATGTTGAATGAGGTTAGTCTGATAACGCTCTCTCGTGTTTTTATTCCCAGGTGGTTTCTAGATGTTCAGCAGATCTACTATGTGGGGAACAAGCGCAAACTTGTCCCCAGCATCCATACCCCCTGCAAACTGCAGTCATTTTTCAACTGCGCAGCTACTCTGATGACCCAGCATCTGCAGAGCCTAGCTCTAGAGTCAATTGATGACTACACTCGTCTCATCATTAAGGAACCGGTACTTAGTGCACCACTGAGCTAGCTGATAATGTGAAAATAGAGTTCATCACCCACTGCAGACCAGAGCTCATTGATTATACACCAATACATTTGTCTTATTATACCATGGGATTAGTACACCACAGAGCCCATGGATAATATTCATATGCCATCCTCTTAATGTAGCAAAGGAAAATTATATCTTAGGACCCATTTATAACATGTATATACCATTCCCTTCTTGTTCCATAAGTACTGGGCTGGGTAATGGACTGATACAAAATAGCATTTTGCCACTCTTGATTCGATGAGGCATTTCTGGGGTGCAAGTGTGAAATTTATGCTATGTGCAACAAAATGTAGTATGAAAGGACAGCTTGTTGTTGTCCATGTCAGTATCTGTGGCTGGCTGCATAGTAATACTTTTTGTATACTACAGGATAACCACACCCATTTATCCTTTATTTTGATATTTTGAGCATATAAACCTGTTCATTGTTGCAGATGGTTTAGTTTTTGGAATGTCTAAATAAATACATAGATTAACATAAATTCATGTTTGATTTTCAGGGTGCTGTAAGAGTGTATGAGCACTCTGGCTTTGTCCTGAAGCTGATCCTGGATCAGACAGTCATTAAGCTACATCCTGATTTCAAAGACTTTGAGGAGGTCATGCTCAGAACCTATGATCTCATGCTGGATGCTATCTGCGTGGTACCACGTGTGGAGTCAACACTCTACACTGAATGGGTACGAGACTTGTAAATTCACCATCTTTATTCACCTATCCACCTGCTTTGGTTACTGTTAGATGTTGCACTACAGATACTTTCTTATAGCTCTTGCAAGTAAAGCTTTAAGCACCAGGTTAATTGAAATCACACTGAAATAAGAAGTTATAATCTATCTTACATATCTCTAGTCAGTTGTACTTCCTGGTTTTAATTTTCATGATGCAACATGATTAATATGACCCCAGCTGTCCAGGAGTGGAAAGCAACCTATGGAATGCTAACCTATGTTCATGTTCTGCCAATGTATACAGGTCCCTGTAGCCATGCTGATACTCATTTTGTAACATGGGTTATCATTCCATATTGATTTAATAAAAATAAGAAATCTAATAAAATGCCAAGGTGTCTTATGCATTGTTTATGATACATATACCATATTTTAACCTGTACACATAGGTGATGTTTAAACCATAAATGCATTTGCACATTTTTAATAATATACTTTTAATCCAGTCTCAATGGAAGTGAATTTGTAAATGTTTCATTTTAAAGCTACACCAGCTGGAAATATTCTTATGCTGTAATGCTGCATTTATTTTGGTTTTTGTTTTCTGTTGCCACGCACAGCCTTCACCTGCTTAGTTCTGCTTTTTTATCTGTCATCAGAGGATTTTACTAAGTTTTTGCTCTATGCAAATTATTCAATTTTGCTAGGTAATTTCTCTGCTTCTTCAGCAGAAACACACTAAATACACATTAATGTAAACAAACTTATACCAAATGAGTTTGAATTTTCCTGACTATAACATGGCAAGAAAAAATTCCAGCTTTGACATTTTAATTTCAATGATAATCCAGCAGAAGGATAAAAAATGACTGTAAGATTGGTGAACCAGTGAAACCTGTAGTCTAGTGGAATGCCAGTGCTGTTGGGCCCCTGAGCAAGGCCCTTAACCCCACTTTGCTCCTAGGGAGGATTGGCCCCTGGCTAGCCTAATCAACTGTAAGTTACTTTGGATAAAACCGTCAGCTAAATGGTGGTAATGTAATGTGAGCCTGTCTCATATCCCCTAGCCAGGGAGTCAGACCCTGGGGACACTGAAGCCTGTGGTGCTACCAGAGATCATAACGGCACGGCTGGAGGAGACACGGCTCATGATCCAGGCTGAGAGTGCGCTGCCCATGGCTCATATCCGACTCTACGACAAGTATGCAGCGCTTGTGAGCCGGCAGGCCGAGGACGATGTGGCTCAGTTCCTTAGCGAAAAGCACTCCTTCCATGACACGATGATGGAGGTCACACGGTACCAGAAGCTTGCCGATGAAATCCAGTACAACTCTGCCAAGGTACTACCCCCAAGCAGAGCACCCACCACTTGCTTCTTTCAAATTATTACTAAACGCATACAGACTAAATTCTGAGTTTGTTTTCACACACATTGAGCAAAGAAAACAAGATTTTTACAATGTGGCTAACACCTCACAGGTCATCGGTGCAATCGACAGCACTTAAATTCCCCTTATTCCACCACACTCTGTAGATAGAGCTGTTCCTGACAGCAGTTGTGACATGAACCAGGGTTCTTTGCAACAGCATTTGTGATTATTTATTTTGCATCACTCACAACCTGTACATTGATGGCATACATGTGCCTTCTATGTCTTCTGAAGCCATGTTTGCTATGTGATGGTAGAATAAGCAGAATATGAATGGACAGATGAAGTGAAGTTATGCTTGTTGAGACAAAGCATTCAGACAGCTGATTGTGAAATTCTTGAATCTTGTGCAAATATTCTTTTCAAAGCTCTGGATTCAAGGAAATGTTAAATTTACAGTTACTTCACATTGCCAGTAGGGAATTTGATCTTTGGGTGCGTGGCTCAAGTTCTGCTTTTATATCCTTCAGCAGTGCAATTATTGAGATGCGAATTGAGAGGGTCACATGTAAATACAGCAATGATTTAGTGGCTTCTTTTATGTGAAAAAACAGTTAAAATAGTTTAGTATATGTGGCCCTATTTATTTCAGCCCCAATGTTTTTTTTTAATGATGCTGATTAAAATTCAAATGAATGTATGTCTTGGTTGTAGAAAAATTTTTGCGACAGGAATGTTTGATCCGCCAGTGAAGTTGGAGAAAATTCCAGGTTTTTGTCTGCAGTTTTGAAAATTTTCATATTGCATTTGTTCAGATCTTTTAGTGAATTATAATAATATACAGAGGGACCCTCAGGGATAAGAAAAACACAGTGTTGCTTCTTTAAATTGTTTGATATGCAGGGTAACCATGAACAGCCACCTAATTTCCTATTAAATTAAGGAAAACTGTTTATGTTTCAGCATCAGTCATTCACACATACTAGTGCATTAGGCGCACTAACAAGTTTATTATATTAGGATTTAACTAAGATAAGTAACACTAATGTTAAATGGGGTGATTCATTAAAACCAACATTTTTTTGTTATCACATGAAGTTTACTGTCATGGAAAAGTTCAAGCCCATTTTTGAAGCTGTCAGTAAAATATAACTGGACAATGATTGTGTCAAACTTTTGAACCTCCCACCAGTTATTCAGCAGTCAGGCTTTAAAAGTCTAAACCTCTTCTGGGATTAAATGGCATCACTTTGCCCCAGACTTGAATACTGATACATACACATGATCATGTACACACCCACTTATAGACCGTAGTCACATTTGTATCACCACTAGCAACTGTGGTTAACAACAAAATTATCTGGATTGTAACTGCACAATGGAAAACAATGCCTTCACTAGCTCTCTTGAAAATAAAGTGTATTTATATTTGTATATATATGTATTTATAAAGTGTTTATAAAACATTATCTACGTTCAAAACGTTTGCACATATATTGTAATTTTAACTTACTAATATGCAGTGTAATTAATCATGGTGCCACAGGGTTTGTCTGAAAAATGGATTTATAGACATGTTGTGTCAGAGTCATTCAGCATCTTACTCCAGTTAAGTAGATAATAACTCACATGTAGAATTTCCCCTATTTCATTTTGCTTGGAGCCATGGTTTGTTAATTTATTGTGGTAACATAATTTATTGACGAGTTTCCAGTAGATGAGTTAATATGCAAAATAATTTAAACTGACATACTGCTTGGTTGCAGGTGATTCGTTTGGGAATGTTTGAGGTGCACTGTGCAGACCTTATTGCTGCTCTGGTGAGGCGCACTGAGGGACTCTGCCAAAAACTGGTAGCCCAGATGCTGGAGGACCATCAGGTTATCAACAAACAGTGAGTTTAACCCCACTCACAATCCCCCTAAAAGGCAATAGCCTGCTTACCCCTCGGTCACCTCCGATCAGTTGCAGTCCCGAGGTGGTAGTGAGGAACAGTTGTGGAAATGAAAGGAATTGTAAGGTGAATGCACTGTTTTTTAACTGCAGGCTTTGTGAGGAGTTTGAGAAGATAACTGTGAAGGCTTTGAGCACCCCTCCAAACACAAAGGAGCTGGTGGAGCTAAAGGTAACACACGCTCATGCTCCCTGCAGGTCCTGAAAACTACATAGTCCACCTTCATGCTTTCACACAAATTTCCATTTTCAGATGGGTTTTTTTTTATTTTGTATTCTTTTACAGCCACATCTAAAGGAGGATTTTCAGTTTCACCAAGGAAACATTATCTATCTGAATATTATCTGATCTCAGTGTAATTGCTACTTATTTCTTTCTGTCTGTTAATCCACACACCTTTGTATTGCAGCATACATTTCCTATATTACCACATTTTTACTGTATTATCACTGTATTTCTATGAACCTGGAAGTACCAGGCTGTGCACATTGATATCATATAGTATCTTGTAACAGCCCAAAGTGAACTACCACATATTGGGAGATAGTAAATACGACAAAAAATACTTACGTTTTCCTTCATTTTAAGTATGTTATAAGGAAGGTCAGATAAAGAAATTGAAAACTAATTGATCCGTATGGGACTGATAATGTTCTATTAATGGAAATGAAATACTGCAGTTCATAGGGAGGGATGTTCTTAAAACATATAGTTACAAATACAAGTGTGCTTTCCATGGCTGAGAGCATCTGTCACTGCACAGTTGTTTTTGTTCAGTGGACATTTTATGACTCTGAACCAACTTTCATTTGTATTACATTGATAAAACATTTGTAAAACAACTTAAATGGAATCTGACTACTGAATCAAGCAATCAACTCTCTGATTGCTTGAACTCCCTACTGACAACCACTGTTCTCTGTACTGTAGGTTAGCTAGCTAAAGATTTTCTTATATTACATTATTAACATTTTTGTTATTAAAAATGGTCACATTACATTTACAGTTAAAGGAATATTTTTCTGTGAGAAGCAGTTACTTTGTATGTAAACAACTGTAAATATTTTCTCTTGCATAATGTTGCAAGCAATGCAAACAATGTAAAATTTGTCATTCTGCAGTGTACGAGTAGGATATTGTTTTCTTCTGTCATCAGTGTGTCTGATGTTAAGTGTGTCTTAACATTGTACATTCATGCTTCACTTCACTGTCCACACTTATCCATTACAATGGCATGCTATTATTTGGCACTGATGAACTCTCATAAGTCTCTAAATGTATAATTATTTACATAACTGTGCTAATTCTAATGATTGCTGAACTTGGAGTGGCTACAGGGACACCTGAAGTATAACTTATGAAACTCAGCTATGCAATCCAGATGGTCTTGTGTTTAACAATTTTCCAGGCCCTAAAAGTATTCAAGAAAAAAACTGAGATTAGAGCATTTCTGTTGCAAAATAATGTTAGGTAGTTTGATGGCATTGAATGTATTTTAGCTGCCTAATGAGTTAGCTTGGTCCTGTCTTTCCAAGACTTTCCAATAGCTTCAGTTAAGAAGCCAAAATCCTTTTTGGAAGTCAATTGGTAGAAATATTTTGAAAAAGAGTCAAATGGCAACAGTGTCACACTGGGTTATATGCACCAAACAAGCTCTTATTCAGAGAAAATGCCCCAAATGAATGGGGAGTCATTAGGTGCATTGATGATGTGGATATCAGGAACTTGATTAACAAAGGATTTTAAATTCTTGAAATTGGTGTATTTTCACATCATTTTCAAAATTATAAAATTAAGAGGTCTGGGAGACCTGTGTTTCTGATATATTCATGCTTGCTGAGGTTCCTTGACACAATGCTCCTTCCCTTCCTTGCACCCAGTCTGTCTGGCTGATTATGATGATGCAATGTCTGGGCCCCCTCCCTTGTCTGCTCCCACTAGACTGATTGATGTATAATGTCTTGTTGCCTACTTTGTACCTTCACCTATAGGAGTACGTGGAAAAGGTGGAAACCCAGGAGATACCAGCCCTTGAGAAAACCCTGGTGGAGTCCAAGACACGTCTGTGCTTCCTGGTGGACTACACTAGCCTCTCACCGGAGGACATGCGCCTGAACCGGGACACCTTCCAGTGGCATGCCCGTATGCCCAGTGTCTTTGCTGATCATCGTGAGATTGTGCGCGAAAAGACTGAGCAATACCAGAATGGCCTCAAGGTAGGGCTGGGCAATTGAAAAAATCAAATTTTATTTTCAATTAAAATTATGGCTTCCTACAATTATGAAAACAAGATAATCAAGGTAAAACATTATTGTGCTGCATCCCGGTTTGCAATGATGCTCTTGTTTTGTCTTGTGTTATAAATCCAGCGCACCCCTTTCCTTTACAGCAGGTGTGCTTTTGCCCCTCCCTAAAAGCCAAACTCACTCTCAGCCAGGCTGTGGCATGTTTAGTTCAGCTCGAGCTAAGATGACGGAAAGAGAGCCTCTGGTTGTGGCAGTGCACTACAACATATTTGATCTAATTTATTTTGGTCTAATTTATTTTTATGTGGGGGTGTAACAATATGGTATGGTTCAGCACAACAGGAAAGCAAAAACAAAAAACTGCAATTTATTTTAGTCAGACGCAAATCAGCTTGAGCTAAGCTTAGCATGGCATGTTGTTAGCTTGCTAACGGCTTACAGCATAAGGTTTCCGGGTGGAACTTGTGCTTGTGAACTTTGGCTCTGCATTACGTTCATCAGTCTTCGCAAATAGGCTACCGTGTATTCTCTGTACGTCTGCATGCACTGAACCATAACGTCCGTACCGTTACGGTTCGGGATGAATACCCTTACTGTTACACCCCTTATTTTATCTCATTTATAGAATAAGGGGTATTATTACATATTATTATAAACATTTTCATACAGCAGTTGCCGCTGAATTTACTTTTTTTTTGTGTTTTTAAGCGTTGCACTGAATTAAAAATTCAGTTGAATGACTTAAATGTAAGTGTAATTATGTCTCAAGTCTAGAAAAATCAACATGCCTGCAGGTGTTCTCAGAAATAAGGGATGGTACAGCTACAGGTTTCAGCTCCAAGGCCTTTGAGCAACTGTTTCTCCACTGACCCTTATAGATGAACATGTCCTTCCTGCAGTGCGCAGTGAACATGCTGGCCAACTACAGGGAAGTCACGATAGACAGACATAATGGGTGCGTGAAGCCTGTCCCTCCTGTCATTGGGCCAAATGGCCAGTAAACGTCTGCTTTGTAATTTTTCCACTCCAGTTGCGGTGCGAGAGATTTGTGGAAGAGCTGGAAAGCTATAGCAGGCAGGCGGAGGAGTTTGTTTCCTTTGGAGATGTGGCAGAACTGAGCAAGTACCTTAAGAAAGCCCAAGCCCTGAATGCCAAGCTGGATGCTGCCATGGACAAGGTACAGGCCTTCCTTAAATGTTTCTAAAGAATTTACACCATGAAAGTAATTGCGGCAGTACAAAGACGGTTTTGAATTATGATAATTAAATCCCAGTTCAGTAGAATAATGTAATGGAGTTCCAGCAAAATATATTCAGTATGCCAAACATGTGTGTAATGATAGATATACATATGTGCTCAGGTTTCAATAAAAGAATAAAATCTCTGGACAATATAGTGTTCATGCTTTGGATTTATAAATTCCATCAAGAATCATTTCCAGTATGCTGAGACACTGATTCATTGGTTATTAATGAATTCTTTGATTACTCATGGAAAGCATACCACTAACCTTCTGTGAAAGTCCTAAGAAAAACAAGCTTTAATGGAATCCACATATAGTTGGTCATGATAACATAAATAGGAAGCCAGTTTGAAAAAAGCCTTTTCCCCCAGTGTTTTCTAATCTTCTGGCACCCCCAGATAGATGGATTCAACATGGAGGAGGAGGCCTATGACTGGCCCGTTTCCCAGTACCCTGTGCGCAAGGAGACCCAGGACCGGCTGGCACCATACCTGCGTCTGTACGAGACAGCATGTGAGTTCCAGGCCCGCCACAAAGAATGGTTGGAGGGGCCCCTAAACTCAGTCAACCCTGACAAGGTTGAGACGGAGGTGGGCAACTACTGGCGGGCCTTGTATAAGCTGGAGAAGGGCTTCCAAGGCTCACCGCAGGCCCTCAACATCGCCAGTGTGATGAAGGATCAGGTGGAGGCCTTCAAGGAACACATTCCGCTCATCCAAGTGCTGTGCAACCCAGGCCTGCGTGACCGTCACTGGGATGCCATGACGGAGGTAGTGGGCTTTCCACTCAAGCCTGAGGACGACAAAGCGTGTGTGGCTACCTTTCTGCCAATGGGCCTGGAGGCACATCTGGGTAGCTTTGAGGGCATCAGTGAGTCAGCCAGTAAGGAGTACTCACTGGAGAAGGCCATGGAGAAGATGGCCATGGAATGGAGTGGGATGGAGTTCAGTCTGCTGCCCTACCGGGAGACAGGTACCTCCATCCTGTCATCAGTAGAAGAGGTGCAGATGCTGCTGGATGACCACATTGTGAAGACCCAAACCATGCGTGGCTCGCCCTTCATTAAGCCCTTTGAGAATGAGATCCGGTTAGTGTGTGTATGGGTGTATGTGTATGCATCTGGGCTTTTACATACATAATTCTATTATGTGCTCATGTTTTGGCATAGCATGTGCTGTTTGTGTGCATGAGTACCTAGCCCATTATACATGTGTTGACCTATGCTAATTGTTGCCATATCTCATGGTATATGTTTGGTTTCCTGCAATTGTGTCTGTGTACTTTGAGAAAGGAGAAAAAGAACGAGTTCAGCACATTGTAAATGGTGATGTGCGAACAACCTCTCTCTGCTGTCCCTTGCAGGGAATGGGAGGAGAAGCTACTGCTCCTGCAGGAGATTCTGGATGAATGGCTAAAGGTGCAGGCCACCTGGCTGTATCTGGAGCCCATCTTCAGCTCACCTGATATCATGGCCCAGATGCCAGAAGAAGGCCGCCGCTTCACCACAGTTGACAAGACCTGGAAGGACACCATGAAACAGGTCTCCCTGGTGAGTCCCACTCTTCTCTCTTTAAGCCCCTCCCACATATGCTTCCCTACCCAAGGATCAAAGTCATCAGGCAAAACTCACAGTTCATGAGCATTATTTATATTATTTTCATTATCGATACAAATACTTGCTTGGTAGATCCTCTTATCATGATGTGCACAAATAATCCTGAAAGATCAATTTAATACAGACCAGAAGGGGAAAAGGACCTGCAGCAATAATGGGTACATTTTCAAAAAGAAATAAAACCTAAAAAAATAGAGACTAATAATGATCCATAAAAGCATTGTAACTATTCCAGCAGGGTAACAGGTAACTGTGTTTTGTTTCCGCTCCACCCCTACCAGTTCCATGTGTCAATGCTTAATGCAACAAAATATATATTTTTTTCAAACAGCTGGATTGTTCTGATACATACCGGAGTATAGCTTGTCTATACAGACCCTTTTCTGATATGATCTCCAGTGCACTGTGCTGAGGTGGCTCTGCATCATTTATGTCCAGCCCCAGAGACAGAGACCACAGTTGCAGCTCAGACACCTTTGTGTTTGCCTGTAGCAGGCTGGGAAATTCATGCCACCAACAAAAGTTTTGCAGAGCAGCGTTGATGAATGAGAAGAAGAGCAGGTCGTTATCAAGGCCACTGTGTTGTGCCAGCGAGTGGTGAGGTTTTAATCAGCTAGGGGTCCCTGCTGTTTCTTTAAGGCAGACTTTTCTGCTGCTGTCCCCCCGGAGACATTCCAAAGGGTAATTGGCACCCTCAGCAGATCTGAAAATGAAACACATCAATATCATCCACCATTCCCCCCTCCTACCCCCTACCCCCCAAAAAAAGTCCTGACAAGACCATCAAATAGAAATTATGGATTTTTGTCTGGGAGGAAGCGGTGATGTGGAATAGCCAGGAAATGAGGTCACAGAGACACACAGAAGCCCTCAGCTTTTGTGCACTTGTGTGTGTGTGTGTGCAAGCATATCCATGCCAGTGTGTGGAGGACTGTGTGTGCATGCTTGTGTGTGTGGTTTCCAAGTTTGTGTACATGTATGTGAGTGAATGCAAATAACTTGTAGTTAAAACAAGTTTCTTTATCCCCCCACTTAGTATTCACTGCATTTCAGTCTTACATTCTGTGTACGTGTGTCTGACTACAAGAAGGTCCCAACAGTGGACACTGTTGCAGTCGTCTGCATTCCCAACAGAACATGACTATCTACTCATGACTCTTAATTTTTACCATTGTCTGTGCTCTGAAACTATGTCTTGACTGTTAAGTGCATTTAATAAAGGGTATTTAGTTCATGGAAGACTATGGTATACTGTCAACATCAAAGTAATAAACAAGTATAGAAGGCATTTCAAGGAGTGAACCACAGGGTGGCACTGTTCATCCATAGTAGCTTTTGCAAATGCATCCTTTTTTGAACATACTCATCTCACAAGTCATTATTTACTGCTAGTTTAGAGTGTCAATTAACTTCTCCTTTGGAAAAAAATAGATAAAACAGTTTGTAAATTAATTGAAGGAAAAAACATGGTTCCATAGATTTGGCTTTCTCTGATTAGGCTTGAATCCCTTGAATTTAACAGTGGTTCACTGTAATGAATATCAATGCAGAAATATCTCTTTCCCGTTTAACGGTTGGTATTTTGTGGAGTGTTGAAGGAACAGGAATCATTATTGAACTGTCAGAAATGCAGAGGAGAGAGCACAGACAATCTGTCTGCCTGTGACAAGACACTTTCTCTCTCAAGGTAAAAGTTTTGACCTGTGGTGATACATGCATTTAATTAGAGGCACAGAACTGAAGTATGTCAGGAGAAATGGGAGCTTGAAGGTTTGGCAGGGTGGGGGGTACTGAGGAAGAGAACATGACAGTCCTTCAGGTGCAAAACTTTGAATGTCTGTATTAAGATAAGAACTGTGCCAACTCATTTTCCGAAATAGACAAGGAGGTATGAGTGAACAAAACACTTTTATGTCCAGCCAGAGTATAAAAGAATACCATATCTGTCTAGCCTTTGGAAAAAAACACCAAACGTGCATGCCAGCAACTCCTGTTACAGCTTGGTAGGCTGTATTCAAATGATGTGTTTAATACCCTTTATATGGTAAAGAAATAAGCTCTAAAGTCCTTATTTGAGAAGGTTGAAATGACCACTGAAACTTTGTCTCAACGAACAATAACCATTTCCTCTTACTTTGTAGTGCTGTCAGTTGAAAACGAACCGGGGTAAATATTATATTCTCCTTCTTCCAATTTTGTCTGCCTTCATATTGAATTGTCAGTCAAAAAAGGCAGAAATTTGCTTTCATTTACTTAAGGCAGTTTATTTGCACTGTCTGCAGCAGGAGACTGTTATCAATATATTCTAATAAAAAAGAGATTTAATCTGGGCAATACGAATCCCTGGACATATTTTCATTAAAATCTTTAAAGGAGTCATTTTCATGCTTTTAAAAAATGGATTTAAGAAAGGCTTAGCTGTTAGGAATGTTATTACTCCCTTTTGTTACTTGCTGTTTAAGGTCATGAAAGGAACTGTGAAAGCTATCATTTAAGTTGGGTTTCCAGTCAATCATTCATCTTGGGCCCCAACAGGTTACAGAATAATACCGTATTGTCCTGAATCCTAGGTGAATCTGGTAATAAGGTGACTACTTTTCAACGGCTCGTCTCCCCACAAAAAAATGCATTTAACAGGAATTTATTATTGCTCATGAAAAACTCAAATCACATTAAAATCATATAGGTTTGGGATGTTTAATCTTTTTGTATATATTTTTACATGTATATTACTTATGGTTCCGCTTGTAGTGATCAGATTGTCACATTCATTTCACAGGTATTCACATATATACATGTGTTTTTGGACATTAGATTTTGAATTTAAATGTGGCTTTTCTATGAAGAATCACTACAATATCTACTGTATGATCTTTCAACTCAATAATGGATGTGGTTATGGGCATTCCATTGTTTGGTGTCTGATGCACAAATTCACAAACTCTCCCATCTCTCCCTTGAAAATGGCTGCTGTCAGATCTCTGTAATGGCTTTCTCTGGCTGTTTATGTTTGAAAGCTTTTTTTTGCCCTGACCCTCATTTCACATGTTTTTCAGTGACACTGTAATCTTGAAATTTGTATTCTAACCCCTTCTGAATTCTTTTAGTATTTGTCTAGCTTTTGATCCATCCACATTTTGAGAAAAACTGTGAGGTGTATATTCACTTTTCAGCGCTGAGCAGACCACACCATACTAGTGGCCATTTCATAACTTACTGTTTTTGCAGTACATTTCATTAGTCTGCTATGGCAAATGCCATGTTATTTTGAGGGGATAAACTTGCCTTTCAAGCTCTCTGGACGTTTTGGGGAACCAGCATTTACTCCATGAACAGATAGAATAATGAGAACCATGTTTTTATTTATTTCTGTTTCTCATATCTGCCATATTGCCATATTGATAACTGGCAAGTACATTGCTACAAAAGTAACAGATGAAAGAAGATTTCACAAGGACATTATGTGTATGAACCGGTACTGAATTCAATTTGAAAGTAACAATTAATAGTAGCCAATCATATTTGTCAAAATATATTAAATGTTGATTTGTTATCCTAAATCAGTGACTGCAACACACATTTTTAATACATGGTTATGTGATAGCTTGAGATTTTTGTATTATTTTAAAGGTGCCTGTAAAAGGCAATAATTCTTCACTGAAAAGACACACCTCTGAGTAAAATCAATGCAGTGATATAGGATGTCTGTAGAAATTGTAAGGATCCAGTTGTGACAGGATACATTTGTCGATCATAAGAGGTGAACATTTTTAGTAAAGGAAACGTTGACATGTAGCCCTGACTTGAAGGTGGCTTGTCTGTGGATTAATTCCATTTGTTTCTTTTGATGCACATGTTGTCACTGGAATAAAAAGCATCTGCTGCTCCGTACATGTGTCAGTGTTTTCTCAGATTTTTTTATCTTCCTGAAACCCCTACACTTTTCATGTTTGACTTTGTGCACCATGACACCTCCTTGATCTCTTGTTTTCCATTAGAACAAGCAAGTGCTGGCAGTGGTGGCTATTGACAAGATGGTTGAGAAACTGAAGAAGTCCAATGAGCTCCTTGAGCTGATCCTGAAAGGCCTGAATGAGTACCTGGAGAAGAAACGGCTGTACTTCCCCCGTTTCTTCTTCCTGTCCAATGATGAGCTGTTGGAGATCCTCTCAGAGACAAAAGACCCCACCAGGTAGATCTCTACCCTAAGCAGATATAACCATACGGCTTCACTTGTCTATAAGACAGAGCTCCACCCTTCCCTAATATCACTCCACCCATGACCATGTGGAGCTTCATTTGCATATTATCTGCCATCCCCTACCAGGTAAGACCTACCCTATTCAGTTTCACTCCTCCCTCCTCCTTCTTTGCTGTTATTACATACTGTATAATACCACCCTTACTAGGCACACATCTGCGTCATCACTTATAACTACTCTGTACCTGCAATAGCTTTGCCCTCAATAGATGTAATTCCACTTACCAGCTAGAGGTTTACCACAATTAATTTCCAGCTACAATCTTTCCAGGTTCAGCCAGCCTCTTCAGGTAAAGCTTACTCACCAAACAGAGCCCTATGCACTGGAAAGACCCACCAACAAGTGGTACAGGTCTGCCACTCAAAGGGCTTTCTCTGAGTCTATTCAAGCTGCCAAGTATGTTACTGTTAGTCTCAAAGATTCACTGATGTTTTTCTGCCATCAAGAATCACCTGTGACTACAGTTCACTTGTTTGTTTATTGCATATTGTGGATTTAAAATACCTAGGTTCTGAAATACCTGGCTTGATGTACTTGGGTTCAGGTGTGTGGTGGAATACTTCTGATGATCCAAATTGCCCACTTGGAACTGCTGCTATAGATGTTGTACGCTGCAGTAACAGATGGAAATTGAACCTGATTGTGGTTTGCACAGAGCACAATCAGCCCTGCTTGTGTTTTTAAGCTGCATTTTGTGCCAGCTTAAAAACAGGCTGAATGCCTGCAGAAGTATAACCCTTTTACTGGGTGTTTTCTCACAGCATCTAAAGATGGCCATCTCTGCATTCTTAATATATAAAATATGATCTCTTTTGTAGTGAAGCTGAAATGTTGTGCATCTACTCAGTATTTATTAAGGGGCATGACCAAAAACAGTACTGAATGAATATTCAGTGTTGGTACACATCTCTTTTTATAATTCATAAACTAACATGTCACAAAAAAGTCATGTTAATAACCTGAAACCACCAAGAATAAGTGAGTAGACAAGATGGAGAGCTTAGAATCTGGAAACTGTAGAATATGAAGTTTTACCATCTGAAAGCATTATATAGTAAGTGTTCTATTAACCTACAAACTGGCAGATAAAACTACAGATGCTTGAAATCACATCAAGATTCCATATTTCAAATGCTATATATGACCATGTAAATAAAGCAGCATCAACAGTAAAGACAGTGCTTCTCTCAGATGTTATCAGTTCCCAATAGGTATCTGACTTTAACCCTCCCTTATCACGCAGAGGAGCACTCAGTACAACAGGGACTGCCTCCAGGCCACAACTCTTGGGGAATGTGTGTGGGAATGCTTTCCCCTACATGGACAGAGCCGCCTTTTAATATCCCTTGCATTAGTAAGACAGAAAAAAAGACGAATGGAAAAAAGCAATTTAACTGAGTCTCGGCTTAGAAAACTAATTTCAAACCTTGAAAGTCTTGTACTTACCGTGGGAATTTAATTATAAAGCTCTTTTTCCTCCCGCCTGCTGTGTTCTGAGTGACGACACCATGCCCTACTTACAGCACGACGGGTCCCTCACCGGTCTGCTGCTGATAAGCAAGACTTGTCTTATTCCAACCAGGGTATTTGTTTAATAATGCATTTTCAGACAAAGCAGGTTCTGGTCCCCCCCATTTTCTTCCTTTTTTTTCCCCTCACAAAGAATTCCATCAGCCCCCACAGCTGCCAGCCATCCCTTTGAAAAAAATAGAATGAATTTAGAACATGCTCTTAATTCATTCAAAAGCACATTACAATGAATTCATCAAGGGCTAATTCACTTGCGCCGTGAGCGAGCTGCATTTAGTGGGGACGAGAAGTTGGAGTGTATTCTGTGTGTTGGTCCGAGCAGAAAGACTCCCTTACTGCACAAGTTTCTTTTCACATAAAAAACATATCACCTGTTCTTATCCTCAAACATGTCAATTATGGAGTGTCCCCTAAGCTCCAGACTGCATCCCAGGTTTCAATAATAGGGTCTGGTCCCCAGCGATTTACTATGTTATTCATATTATCAGTCTTATTAATTAATTGCTATTCATATTAGTTGTGAGTCTTTTTTGCAAAGGGAGTGATGTATATTAGCATTCGGTATTTTCAACACAAGAATGTCAAACCAAATGATTACAGTTTACAAAGAGCCCTTCCTCAACAACTATATGCTGTCTAAGGCTCTTTGGCAAATCCACCTTCAAAGGGAGATTTTCTAATGTTTTTTTTTTTATAAATCAGGGGAATACAATGATACCGTTTCCTTGGTGTCTAAACCGGTAGTGTAAAGCAGAACAGAACAGAGGCAGCTTTGTGGCAGTCTGAAGTAAGCCTCGATGCAATATTTTGGGGATGCAGAGTTGACAAGCCTGTGTTTTTAAGCTGAATGCAAGTGCCTGACTTCAGGCTGTCTTTCTTCTTCTTTCTGAAGAGTACAGCCCCACCTAAAGAAGTGCTTCGAAGGCATTGCCAGTGTCCAGTTCACCGACGTGCTGGACATCACCCACATGAAGAGCAGTGAGGGAGAGGTGGTGGAGTTGGTGGACATTATTTCAACCTCCAAGGCCCGTGGGCAGGTGGAGAAATGGCTGTTGGAGTTGGAGTGTGGAATGCTGAAGTCCCTGCATAAGGTAGCTTTTGAAACTATCCCAGTATAGTAATGAACATCAACACAGTCAGGTCTATCACAGCATTACTGTCAACACTCACCATCCTTAAAGAGAGACCGTTTGCTGTGAAATCTCTCATAGCATTACTGATAATAGCTGTACAAAGCAGCATGCACAGGCAACAATCATCAGCAGTGGACTGATGACTGTCGTATTTATCAAAATAACAAAAATTTCACAGCAAAAACACTATACTGATTTATTTATCTCTGAAGCAGTTCCTTGCAACAAAAATATTTGGTAAATTATTTCAATATCTGTACAGCTACACTGCTTTAAAACCAAATACACAATGGGCCTTATTTTCCACCTGGTATAAGGCAGCAATAGCTCAAACAGAAGTTACTTTCCTAGTTTCAGACTGACACATTATTTTTCCCAGGTGCTTATATTCTGAATATGGTAATTCATCTTATGTTGATTTGTCTTAAAATGTTAGGATATATTAGTTGTCTGTGCAATTCTATTCTGATTCAGCATAAAGCAGATGCAAAGCAGTTGCAATGTAAAAAAGTCACATTTGTATTTGTGCTATCTCTGAAGAAAGTACATGTAATGTTTGATTTAATTCAACCAAACAACCAGCAATAAATGCTGTGTTGGTGTACATTCTAAAGCGCAGTCTAAACTGAAAGATTGCAATGCACTGTAACTTGTACTCAGGTGATTGGAGAAGCGATCCAGGCCTACCCCAAGGATCTGCGAATCAACTGGGTGCGGGCATGGCCCGGACAGACTGTACTATGTGTCTCACAGGTGTACTGGACCAAGGACATTCATGAGGCCATCTCCACGGGCCAAAAGGTCAGAGTGAATGACATGAGCCTGAGCCTACAAATGTAGTGGATTTTCAGAATCTGGATTTCCCTAGCAAGCATTGCCTGTGTGTGACTGCATATGCATCGTGTGCTATGATCATTGATATTCTCTCAGGCCCTGGATGCCTACTTGGAGCAAAACAACACTCAGATTGATGACATTGTGACACTTGTGCGGGGGAAGCTGTCCAAGCAGAACCGTGTAACCCTGGGTGCGCTGGTAGTGCTAGATGTCCATGCACGTGATGTGCTGGCTTTGCTGGTCAAGAAGGGCATCAGTGATGAGAATGACTTTGAGTGGCTCAGCCAGCTACGCTACTACTGGCTGGTGAGTTAGTATGAGTTATGTATCAAACATCCATCGATTATAAAAATATGGCTGGTTTCAAACATTCAAGTTTCAGGAATACATTATTGTTTAGTGTATACAGTACCCAATATCTAGAGGTTTTGGAAATATTTTCTTGCCCAGCAGAGAGAACCAGACCAAATTTGACATTTATCTTAGGATGTATAGCTGAAAACTTCATTGAGGTGACTTACATCCCTTCTCAATCAGGAAAACACATTGCAGACCAAGATGATCAATGCAGGATTGCCATATGGGTATGAGTACCTGGGCAACACTCCACGCCTGGTCATCACTCCTCTTACAGATCGCTGCTACAGGTCAGGATCCTTCAGTTTATCTCTGCTGTGTTGACCAAATTTCATACCCAGTAAAATGACATTCCTTGTGTAAAAAAAAGCAAAGCATTGAAATCTCTCAGTAATACCTTTTAAGTACAGAGAATTTGTTACCTGTTTATATAACCAAAACAGTGTCATACCCAGGTAGCACTAAACCAAGAAATTGGTGAGTTAAATTGTATTTAGCACAACATAAATTCACAGCATAATTACATCTTCAGTAAGTGCATTCTGGTGTCTGCCTAATGTAGGTATGTGTGCTGTCTTGGTGTATGTTCCCTCTTTTCCCTGGCCAAGGACTCTATTTGGAGCCCTGCACTTACACCTTGGAGGTGCCCCAGAAGGCCCAGCAGGAACAGGGAAAACTGAGACCACCAAGGACCTGGCCAAGGCTGTTGCCAAACAGTGTGTTGTCTTCAACTGCTCTGATGGCCTGGACTACATTGCACTTGGCAAGTTTTTCAAGGTAGGCTATGCCTCCATACTTCTGAAATTGAGCACCTGTGCTTTTACAAGTGTTTTTCCCATATCCAGGCTCAACCCCCAATCTTTGAATGATTACACTTTATAGGGGTCAAACTCTGTAATGTGTAGCCATCCACATCAAAATCAAATTGAAACATCCATTTAGTTTCCATAGCAACAATGGATAATCAGGTGGCTTTATAAAATTTGGTTAGCTTTTTATTTATTCACCTCTCTCCTTCCCTCCATGTCAACTGGAAACACTGATTGCAGTGGATTAGAGGGATGAAAAGCACAGCCTTATGAATCAGACTGCAATAATAAAGACCTTCATTAAAATCAGTAAAATGTCATGGAGACTGATTTAGCCTGCATTATACTTGAGCACAAGTGCACGTTCTGTGTTTATTTTGTAATATCTTGTGAAAACTAGGGGTGATACAATGCATGAAGTGACAAAACATTTAAGTTGCTGATTTTTAACCATTTAATCACAATAATAATAGTATTCCAAAACTAAATACTCTGTATCTTATAAATCAGGGTAACTCTACAGGATGTAAACACAAAAGTACCATTATAATTATGCCTTATCAATTTGAAATGTTGAAACAAAAGTGTGAACAATAATCAACACACGTTACACAGATAAAAAATGCAGTTTTACCTGGATGTAGAGATGTCCTGGCATTGCCATTTACAGTTGAGAATAGATCATAACATTAGTCTTGAGGAAATTAGTCTGTGGTTGCCTTTTTCTGTCTTAAAATGACAGGGATGATCTAATTCTATAAATATTCTTGAATGGTAATAGCATATCAGGGATATCTTTTTAATGTTTGTCAAAGCTCAGCTTTGAGTCAAAGGTGACACCAAGCTTCTTTACCTCAGACCTCATGTTGGGGATTAAGGTTCCCAGACTTGCATGAATAAGTTCAAATAGTAGAAGCAGAAGTCTCATATAGTAGAAACAGCTTTGTCCAAGACCTAGGCTAAGTGAGAAATCTCAGCTTATACATGGACCTATAGTTACTGAGAACAGTTGTATCTAGGTTATGTTTTTCATTAAGGGCTTTAACTGCAGCAGATTGTAAGTAGGATAAATCAATCCCAGCAGCAAAACAGTTGTTCATGATTGCTAGGATATTCCTAGGATACTCCTGCAAAGTGAGTTCTAGTTCCCACCTATTTAAACAGTCTGTTGGGAATAACATCATGCAAACAAAAAGAAGTATTCATATTCATCACATTTTCAGTTAACTCATTGGCTGTTATCATCTTGAATGACATGCATTTCTCCAGTTTTTCTAAGTGCAAACATATATTTAGGTCATTACCAGACATGTTTTGCCATCCATCTACCTTCTTAGCTCAAATGTAAAGAAGCACTTATACCTCAGGAAATGAATCAAAATATACATTTGATAAGGTATTTGCAGTACAATCTTCTGTGTTAAAAGGACTCCAGTGTTCTAGCAGTTTCTTGATGTAATTCTAATGAATTTCAGGCTGGTAAAACTGAAGAGAATTAGTTGCAGAGTTTATAAATGCATGATATCTTTCCATCCCCTTAGGGCCTCCTGTCATGTGGTGCGTGGGCCTGCTTCGATGAGTTCAACAGAATCGACCTGGAAGTGCTGTCGGTTGTGGCGCAGCAGATTCTGACCATACAGAGAGGTATGCATTACAATGCAGCTCTTAGACCATGAGTGGCAGCTGCACACAGGATATGGCCCCTGAAGGCTTGGCCTAAATCAATTGTTGTTGAATGATGTTTTGTCTACAGTGCAGGAGTTGCATGTAATCAGGTATCGATTACCACATTGAAGTCCTTATCTGGATAGCCAGTTGAATAACTTGATTCAAGGTCTTCTGAAATCTAACAAGTAAAAAACAAAACTCAGTAAAAGCTGAAACTCAAGCTTTCACACACAGGACTTGCCTCAACACATGATAGGAAATTGTTGTCGTACAAAGCCTGTAAGTTAATTTGAGATGGAGCAGATGTAAGGTACTGGGAGAGAGGTTATCAATCTGTAAGAATGAGTACATCTGCTAGCTTGTTACATGGCTGCTGGTTCCATGACCACTCCACAAGTAAGCTCTACAAAACAGCTTTACCCATGGTAAAATTTCTAAGTCATGTGAAATCTTCTTCCCCTTTAGGGATTTCTGCCAAATCTGAGATGCTGCTGTTTGAGGGAACAGAACTCAGACTGGACCCCACCTGTGCTGTCTTTATTACCATGAACCCTGGTTATGCTGGCCGCTCAGAGCTGCCTGACAACCTGAAGGTATACAGCCTATGCTGATTGTATACAGCTTAAAGAGCAAGAACCACACTTATGAAAATGCAGTTTTGGTATCTATGCATTTAAACTGTGATAAATCTTGACATTTTCAAGACAGACAATTGAAATGGCGCCGCTTATAAATAAGTGGTTATACTAAAACATCTGTGTACCTTTGGTATTTGTAATCAGTTGCTCACAGGCAGGTATTGATAGGGTGCAATTGAGTCAAATGACCAGGTCCTCTACAGCAGGTGTTGGTAGGTTGCTGGCTGTGATAGTCACTCATTTGGGACCTTGCAGGCTCTGTTCCGAACGGTAGCCATGATGGTGCCAGATTATGCCATGATTGCAGAGATTGTGCTGTACTCATGTGGCTTTGTGACGGCGCGTCCATTGTCGGTGAAGATTGTGGCTACATACCGGCTGTGCTCGGAGCAGCTGTCCTCACAGCACCACTACGACTATGGTATGAGGGCTGTCAAATCTGTCCTCACTGCTGCTGGAAATTTAAAGGTACGTTCAAGTCTCCTGCGTTCTTCATCTGTCAATTTAATGAAAAACCTTTCTTACTTCTTCATTACAGCTTGTATCTTAAAGGTACCTTTGGAACTTGGCTGTAGTATCCAAGTTCTTGCTTGATGTATAAGCATACTGTGTAAGGGATCTAATACAAATCTGATGAAGACCTAATATATCAGGAATTACAGATCATTTTCAGTTAAAAATTGAAGTTTTGCCATCAATAGTATAAATACAGATATGAATTTGTATGTGTATTTTCCTACAAAAAGCCAAAGACAAATGTATGTATAGCTACACTATGCAAATTGCACAGCATGACGGATCATGAAAATATTTATATACCTTAAAGATCTGATTTCTGGTGTAGATCATAGTTTATCTCATTTTATCAGATGTGATTTCTCTTATTTTTGGTATTGTTTTTCATGATGAACATATACAGTATAAATCAGCCACTGTGAATTCTGTTGGGAAAGGCTGTGTCAGGAGAGACAAAATTCAGGACAGGCTCCTCTCCAGAAAGACTGGGATTCAAAATTGATGGGAGAATAGGACTTCTTCAGTCCTGAAATGGGAGGAGCTTCTATATTCTGTCAGTCATTCATTTTAATTAATCCAATCACAACAACATCCAAACACACTTCAAACAGCATGACAGGTTCATATTAATGAACCAGTGGGTCACTGATAATATAATAGTTTCACCCAATTTAGCTTATGTAGACCTCTCATCACTAGGATTTTTCTCTCAGGCAGGGATTTGCGATGTCATTGCCTCCCTTTCATGCTCTAGCTTAAGTTTCCTGATGAAAATGAGGACATCTTACTGCTGAGGTCTATAATTGATGTTAACCTGCCCAAGTTCCTGGCACATGATCTTCCCCTCTTTGAGGTAGGTATGTTCTTCCATGCCATGTTTCCAAAGGAAATCAGTGGTCTATGCTGCTTGTATTGCTTATGTTTCTGTGTCATTTTATTAGCTCCTACATCTGTTTGTGTACATGAGTATGTGTGTCTGTGTTTATATAATTGCATGTATATTACTTTGTTGTGATGAGTATTTATGTTTATATGTATGCAGTGTCACACATGTGTCATTGTAGTATGTATTGGATAGTATTTGCAAGGTTGTACATGATATGTGTTGGAAGCTTCACTCAGTTTACTTTCTCCAGTAAAGTTTATTCAATCAGTGTGTCAGAGAGAGTAGGTATAAGATATACACATTCTCACTGTGTTTTACAGGGCATAACATCAGACCTGTTCCCTGGAGTAACACTGCCTAAACCAGACTACCGAGTCCTCCTACAGGCCATTAGGGAGAATAGCGAGAGGATGAACCTGCAGGTGACCGACTTCTTTGCCGAGAAAATTCTGCAGATCTTCGAGATGATGATTGTGCGTCACGGGTTCATGGTGGTGGGGGAGCCCTTTGGTGGGAAGACATGTGCCTACCGGGTGCTAGCAGCTGCCATGCATGACATCTGCGAGCAGGTACTGTCCTGAGATTTGTCTCTTTCTTCTTCTCTTTATTGCACCTGTAAAACATATGAACCATCAGAAATCCTGATAAACACAGAATGAGTTTTTTTGTAATAAATCTGTAATAAATCCAAAAATACAGGTTTGATCTATCGCACCTGTAGACTTAAAAGTGGTGACAGATCTTCTACTGCTTTGGTGTAGTCAGTTGTTAGTGTAGTCTTTTTACAGGTGTCATGTCTGTCTCCTTTTAAACTGGCCATTTCTCCACCACGTCTCCTTTGGTCTGAGCATTTCTATGGTTATTTTAATGAAGTAAGATTTTAAATAGGAACGAATTAAAACAGGTAAAACACCTTTTGTGGAGGGAGCCGTAATCCTCCAGTGCCGTAATCCTCCAGTGTTGAGTCAAGTGGCAGCTCTACTATGCCACACTACTCTGTTCTTATAACGGCTTGAGCTGCAGGAGCCTGCTGGCGACTGTCGTAGTTGCTCTGCTCCATCACTTGCAGCTTGGCTGGAACCTGACCATCCCACATGGAGGCACAGGATAGATGGTGTTTACACGCCTTAGTGGGTAATGATTCCAAGCGGAGGACATCGAGAAGCAAGACGGAGGCAGCTGCCACAACTGGGCACCGACTGACAGAGAGCAATGGCCGTTGCATTTATCATAGTCCTGTGCAAATGCCAGCACGTCCGTCACGCAGGACCCACACCGCTCTCATCTCCAGCAGATGCCTGCAACCTTCCTACCAAAGGCCCACTTCCTTAAATACCATCTGACAGCTCCTCTTTCAAATGTGCCTTTGTTTTCTTTGCCTTTTCCCTTTTGTGTGCCAATGCACTTAGTCACCAAGAAAGGAATTGGTGAAGCATTTCACAGCGCTCATCTCTTATCAGGTGACATTATCAGGAATTTTTGAAGATCACAGTAAGCAAATATATATTAGCCTTGTTGCTTATCATATGCTAGATAAATGATCATGCCATTAGGTTATTTGTGTCGTGGTTCAGACAATGGGGGTTAAAACTCCTCCATTTCATTCTCAGGGATTGATGGATGAGAACAAAGTCCAGATCACGGTCATCAACCCCAAATCTATCACCATGGGTCAGCTGTATGGTCAGTTTGACCCAGTCTCCCATGAGTGGTCTGATGGAATTCTGGCTGTCAGCTACAGAGCCTTTGCCACATCTCAAGTAAGCCTTTGTCCATCCAGCCTTTTCAGATTCTTTTGAATACTCACTGAGTGACCAGGGTAAATACTTAATCGTCCCTAAATTGAATCCTTGACGAGAACATTGTAATGTCTTAAAAGAAATGGGAAAGTAGCTATTTGTGATGTTGAGTTCTTATAAATCATATCCTTTCATAGATTAGACTGTGATTCGCTCATCCCAAAGGATTAAACAGAGTGTATGCTGTCATTCCTTTAAAATGGTAGGTTTTTTTTTCATAACATGTCAGGCATGGAAGATAGATTTTCTCGAACATGACAGCAGCAAGAATTGAATTTCTCATTGAAGGCTGTTCGCATTTTACATTCAGCCTTTTTACATAAAAAATTATTGCAAATACCATAAAATAACAAAAAATGTGTGCACTTCAGTTTAATTTTTATTCTAAAGTCTCACGCTCAGGTTTCATATAAGGGTTCAGTTGAACACATTTAAATAAGCAATATGACAAAAAAATGACATTAGTTCAAAATAATGCTTGATCTCACCATCTTGTTTTCACATGACTATTGTCTAGATTCATAATCCATAATTGTATTCCGCTTTTATTGCAGCCCCCAAGTTTCTTTCCATAACTAACATACAATTGGATTGAATGTTAGCATAAATTGTTTATTATTACATTGTGCTGCAAATCAGTGTGTTCTTATTGCATGCTTTTATTTTCACATCCATTTCTGAGTTCAATTCCTGTAGGGATTCAATTAAGTTCAGGTTAAGTTCTTGGCTCAAGGTTAGAACAGTAACATCCTGCTGTGTGCCTGCTGGGATTAAAACCCACAGCCCCGTTCACCTGTGAGACCACTGCCCTCACCTCTACCTTTTCTGAGCCTTACTCTTAAAGATTAATGTAATTTCGTGTTCACTGGCTTTTTCCAAATAAGATAAACCACTGCAGGTGCTGATGGTTAATTCAGTAAGCTAGTCAACTACTCCAACTTAACATGCATATCAGCACATAGGTAGATAAAAGAAAAGGAGGCACCAAATCAAAAAAGGTCTCAATAAACAAAATCAAAATTAAAAAGGAGATGGCACATTCATATTAATTCCAGATATTGTTTACTACAGATCTGTAAACTCTGACAAGATATGTCACAAGGAAAGCTCTTTCATATAGTTGAGCATATAGTTAATTGTTTAACACAGGTGATGGCAGCAAAACTTGTAGTCCAAGAAGGATTTGAGCTATTCTGTAAGCATATAATGACAAAATCCCTATAAACTATTAAATACTCATATACTGTTAGGTGTTTATTTTATTTTGTGTACTCCTATGGAAATGTATTCAATATAATCATACAATAAGAACAATAGTAGTTTATTACTGTAGATTTGTATGATGCACAAACTTCATGACCCAAATATTTATCATAATGTTACATTGACATCCAACATTAATATATGATTTTTGGTGATGGCTGTTGGCAGAGTCCTGACAGGAAGTGGCTGATCTTTGATGGGCCAGTGGATGCTGTGTGGATCGAGAACATGAACACAGTGTTGGATGACAATAAGAAACTGTGTCTTATGAGTGGAGAGATCATTCAGATGTCCCCACAAATGAGTCTCATCTTTGAACCCATGGATCTGGAGGTGGCTTCACCAGCTACGGTGAGTGCAGTTTCTGGGAGATACATTACTGAAATACAATGAAATATTGCAGCTTTTGTAAGTGTAAATATAGAGATGTGTGTGTGAAGCTACCTTGTGCAAACATTGGGCCTCACTTATGAAACATGAGCAGAACAAATTTGATCATAATTCGTTCGTAAATGCATTTATGCAAAAAATGTGGGATTTATCAAAGTAAATCAGTTTGTTCGTAGGATCACTAGTGCTCTAACCTGTTCTTATTGTGTGCATAAATGGAAAAACATTGCTGTAAAGGGTGTTTTTCATCTTTTATATTTCCATTCACTCCTTTTTTATTGAATTAAAAATGAGTAGCAAATTATTTGGCAGTAATGTAGTAATATTATAATGGTTCAAAGTGTTATATAAAATCACTATTTGATTCAACATTAAAACAGGTGATGCTTCTTTTTTGTAATCTGATTAATAAAATTAAATAGTTTGCTTGCCGAAGGCGCAAACTACTGTTCTACAGAATCATTACTTCTTCTTCTTCTTATTATTTATGGTTCTTCCGGATGTATCTGCACCAACAGTTTTTAAGCTAGACATACCGAACTTGGCATAAATATACTGGTCAACTTGCTTGTATTTGTGTAAGCTATAAGATTCATACTTTTTAAACGATAATGCTTTACAAAACGGTCTCGACTTCACATTGGTGGAATGTTGAGCCTGTTAATGTGGCTAACGTTACTAAACAACAATTATAACTGGTGCTGCAATTTTAAGGTAGTTGAAAAAATTATCCAAAGAATACAACATGTTTGCCAGTTAGCTACCTTACCAGACTTGACATTTTGAAATAACTTGTTGGATATAATGACACTGCAATGCTGTTCAGGTATTATGATCTTAAATGACAATTTCAGGTTTTGAGCAGAAAGTTCTGCTCTCCTTTGACCACTTCCAGTACTCCTGCTGCTACTACTTCAGTGCTTACTGCACCTACTAAAAATTTTAATACTAATAATAAGTATACAGTTTTAAACTCTTCTAGCCCTCGGCAAGCAAACAGAGTTTCTTCTGGAACTCTATATCTAGTTCTTGTTTGGAATTTTACATGAATTCCATAAAACACGTTAACGACGATTGCTATAAATAAGGAGCAGAAACCATTGTTAAGGTCTTCATTGCTATGGCTGACCTCACTCTATTAGCTCTAAGAAAAACTTAAGCATTCAACATGTCTCCAAAACTTTTTAGGATTTATGGCAACGATAAAGCTGGTATACAAAAATTTACCTTCGGAGTTGGAGGGTGATTGATCCGACACCAGGGAAAATAGATCGCTGTTACCCTCCATGGTAATTCCAGCCAATGACGTCTCTCCAATAATCTGCCCCCAGTTTCATGTTGAACCATTTTCTTTTAGCCTGTTGCAGCATTCTTTTGACAATGAATTTACTGCGACAGTTATTTCTTGCCATGCTTTGGTCTTCCCTGGCCCTGACACTCCACTACTTACACTACTGAACAAAGTATTTTTTTTAAATTCTATTTCCATGAGCAAAACTTCAGCCGCCGCTTCAGAAAGAGTTTTTTTTTCTTTTTTTCTTTTGACTTTTCTCTGCCATCTCTTTACATTGCCAGTTCCAAGCTCCTTATATGGTATTTTAGGGGGAGTCATTAAAAATTCTCATTTACGATTGATTGGCATTTATGAATATATGCACGGAATATGAACAAATGCTGTGTTTACGCATGTTTGATAAGTCAGGTGGAATTTGTTAGTTTGTATCCGTTGACTTGTAAATTTACACACGGTTTTACGAAAATATTAATAAATGAGGCCCACTGATCTCTAAAGATCAGTGAAAGATTATATACAATGGGGTTTATTTTAAAAAGATTTGCACCTTTACAATCACATTCAAATCCATTACCACATGAAAAAAATGTTTTTGTTAATCAGCTGAAGAGGTACAAAAAAGACTGTATGTCTTGAAGTCAAAAGATATATGGATTGAACATTTTTGCGTGGTAGCTTGAATGAATATGCAAAGTTGGCTAATCTACACTAGTTTGTAAAATAGCGGGAGGAGGTCATGAACACAGATTACTTTAGCACATGCAATATGATTTACTAAGCCTGCAATTTTGAGAAATGTAATTACCTGTGATTTTAACATAAATGCGGAGCCTGTACATTATTATGTGCAAATCGATACAATGATGGCTATCATAATAGCAAGAAAGAGACAGTACATTATGGAAGCCTCTGTGAAGCTGGCAATTTGTGAAGCTGGCAATTTGAAAAAAAGGAAAAGGATCCCACAACTTTTGGCCCTATTCTAAAGCAAGGAACAGAAAAATGTAAATTTAATTATGACAGAAAAACCTGTGCAAAACTCTCTTTCCTGCTTTTATTGTGCTCCCCTACTCCTTACATCAAATACATTCTATTTCTGTCCTGCCTGCCACCAATGTGTGTGTCAAGAAGAAACGGCAAGAGAAGCCTTTCTCTTGAGCATTACCAGCACTCTCTCCTCCAAGCACCATCTCCTGTGGGAGGATCATTAAGGAGGAGAAAAAGGTTTCTCGACTCTTGTGAAAGAACCCCCCCAAACCCCATAGATTCGTACCTGTTAAGTTAATCCCTCTCACCCACGCATATTTGTGCAATTGTACAAGGTCAGCGCAAAAACAATTTGTGTAGGTTCAAGCTCTGAAGCAAGTGGACCTTCTTTGTCATGCTTGGCTGTACAGGATGGAGTCATTCATTTTGCTTAGCTGAGCCATAAGAATTTATCAATTGACTCCTTTTGCTCTCCATTGATTTACAAATGTATCAGTATCATATGTGAATTTACATTTTTGAATAAATTTAACTTTCATCGGAAAAATGAACATAATACACTTGATCAATTACCTGTTGAGCAATTAGATCTAACTGAAGCATTTCATATTTTAGGCTATCATATTGTCTTTATAAGTCAGCTGAGCTCTGGGCACTGCTTGTTTTAAAGGAAAAAATACTCAGCTATAGCTTAGTTCTCTGCAATCACAATCATTTGTAAGTATGACTAGCCATTCAGAGTCTGAGTTTTTTTACAGTATGCATATATTCATAGCATCATATACAGTATGTGTGTCCTATGTGTATTTTGCATTTATTTTTATATGCATGCGTAGTGTATATAAAATTATAATCATTATATTTGGGTCAAATGGCTTCACAGGTGTTTCTGATTAGTCTGATGTGTTCAGTTGCTTTCTTAGCAATTACTGGCCAAAAGCTATTAGGGAGCTTTCAATATCTAGTCTTGATTCTATGTTTTTGAACAGATATCCTAATAACATTTGGCCTGTACTATATGTGTGAGTGTGTCTGCTCATGCATGTGTTTGTATCAACATGAAAGCATGTGTCCAAGAGTGTACGTAAGTATGTGCTTACCTGTATGCATATGCATTTATGCATGTCTATGGGAATGTTTATCTGTGTGTGTTGATGCTCAGGTTTCCCGCTGTGGTATGATATACATGGAGCCTCATATACTGGGCTGGAGACCTGTCCTGGTGTCTTGGCTCAACACTCTGCCATCCACCATCAGTGCCATGCACAAAGAGCTCATCACTGGCTACTTTAACAGAATGGTACCCACCTGCCTTCATGTCATCCGCAGGGGCACCAAGGTACAGTACACACAGCACCACATTATGGAGGCTGATATAGTTCACACAGGGTGTCTTCATTTTAAGTGTACTTTCTACATTCCTCATTTTCTTGTATGAGATGCAGAGGATCACTGTATGCCCTGCTATTTGTGGTTGTATATTGTCCAATTCTCTTTGATGCTTTGCTGTGCAGTGCTGGGTTCAGTCATTGTATTAGATAAGTCGTATTTGACTTGTTTTATTGCCTTTTGCCCGTCTGCACCAAAGGAATGCAGTAACCATGTGATGGTAATTGACAATTCTCTTTAATCACAAAGGAACTCTCCCCCACTTCGGACACCAACCTTGTCCAATCCTTGATGAACCTGATGGACTGCCTCATGGATGAGTTCCAGGACGAGGCTAAGATCAAGGCCATGAATGAGCGGGACATATGTTCCTGGCTGGAGGTGATGTGAAACAAAGGAGGAAAGTTCATTGTCATCTTTCCATGTAAAAACAGGTTGTTTCATACATTTAACTGGCATGATTGCACTTTGAATTGTACATCGCTCTGGATAAGAGCACCAGCAAAATGTAATGATTCAAAATTATAATGTAATGATCACAATTAATGAAATGCACCTTGCTCACAAAATCAAAATGTCAGCACCCCACCTGTGAGTCAAAACTGCAAAACCTTTGTCAAAAAGCCAGTTCCTTAACCACTACACTACACTCAAATGCTTAGCTGATATACTCTTTATAAGATCTTCACACACCGAAGCTAAAGCTTTTCTGGGATGTTTATAGAGACTTTATTCAGTGCCATTATCCCTGACCTCAGTTGTCACAGTTTACAATTGGTGCTGCTGTAAAATCTCTCTCTTTGCAGGTGGCCAGGCCAGGCGTATTTGTTGCAGAGTCATCTTAAGCCTGTACACATGTTCACATTGATTTACCTTGCCAGAATCAATGACATTTAAAGTGCTGCTTTCAACCCTCTGGTTGTCTGAGGGTTCATGGTTTTATTACAGTGGGCCAGATAAACACCAGTGGATTTTCTGTAAAAATATCAATATCTTTATCAATATCAAAATCTATCTAAATATATTTTGTTACCATCTATGAATAATGTTTATTTATATATCTCTGTTTCCCAGTAATATGTTTGAAGCCATCAATTTATCCATCTGCCTGTTTGTGTCTTAGTAGTCTTCAGCCTATCTATAGACATATATGTTTCCTTACATCTCATTGTCTACCTATCTGATGAGATACTGTTGTTCTGTGTCCAGGGAATCTTTATTTTTTCGCTGGTGTGGTCGGTGGGTGCCAGCTGTGGGGAAGAAGGCCGTACCACCTTTGACAGGGTGGTGCGAGAGCTGCTGGATGGACCACTGAGTGATGAAACACGACGGCGCTACGTTATCCTGGACCACGTTGACCACCCTGACAAACCTCTCACTGTGCCCCCTCCCACCGAGGGCACTCTGTACGAGTATCGCTTCATCAAAGAGGTAATCATGCAAGGGTTATCTGTAAGTTTCACATGATGCACCAGTGTGGGCAAGTTCTGCACCAGTCCTCCTAAAACCACTGAACTTCGCTTTGAAACAGCATTGCAAAGGGCTGTTTTTTTTCATTACTATCAAAAAAATGTTTGGGCCTCCTGACTAACCTTGATGTGTGTATTGGCTTCAAGAAGTAAGGCACTGTATGATGACAGGAGGCATGTTTTATGATAGTCTCACAACGTGATTGTGTGTGTGTGGAAGTCTCATAAATATGACACTATGGCAACACAATTACACTGCAGCAACGTTACCCAAACAGACTTTGCATGATAGTGTGGATTTTTGTGCTGAATGTCACTACTTTCCGGTTGCTGTACTACCCCAAGACATACCATGTATATGACCTAAACGTATATGAGACAACACAAATGATTTAGGTAGGAGAGTTGCTGCAGGAAGGCGGAATCAGTCTTATACATGGTTGCCGGTGTGCTCCAGCCTGGAACAGACTGAAAATGGAAGCAGGGAGGGTCTCATAGCTCCTGGTCTGGTCCACAGTGAGAAGCTTAATAAGAAACTTCAAAGAGTCCAGGGGATAAGGCTGGGATTAGCAGTGGGTCATTACAGGGAG
The DNA here is from genome assembly GCA_022829145.1 of Albula goreensis. Lineage (NCBI taxonomy): Eukaryota > Metazoa > Chordata > Actinopteri > Albuliformes > Albulidae > Albula > Albula goreensis. The sequence goes on from CM040745.1 coordinate 17,648,017, forward strand.
ACTACTGTTTGATAATGTGTAGTGGGTTTGGGGGATGAGTACAGCCCCCCCAATTCCACATACACACATACACACATACACACACATTTTCCTGTCCATTTTCACTTTTTTCATAGTGCCACCAGACTCAGAAAGTATATCTTCATTGATTGTGGTTCATTGTGGTATAAAATATCTTAGCTCTTCCTAGCGTGATAGTGCTGGGAAGTAAGGCAGTAGTGGGTGAGGTAGGCAGTGTTGGAGTTTCAGTGTTTGACCACAGGACTGCATAGGTGAGGTGCAATGTGATTTGTGTGTAACGCCACAATACTCACGATCTGTGTAATTCCACAGGGCCCAGGGAGGTGGGAGCTATGGACAGAGGTACTGAAAAATGCTCTGCCAATCCCCAAGGATGTGCAGTTCAATGAAATCATTGTGCCGACTGAGAACACAGTGCGCTACACTGCCCTGATGGAGCTGCTCATCACTCACCAAAAGCCTACTGTATTCATTGGGCCCACCGGGACCGGAAAGAGCGTGTATATCATTGTGAGTGACCACAGCCACCCTGAATACCTCAACCACTGGTATTCAGCATTCTCCTGTAAGATAAATTGATTGAAGGTCATCAGGATCTCTCATCCACCGATGAGGGGACTCAAACTGTTAGACCCACCTCCAATGCTTCTTCCTTTACTTTCATTAAAATAATAGAGTACCTTGCCTGTGATGTCCTTTGGCCAGTAATGTAAACATAGCCTGAAGTCAGTGATGTATTTACTCTGAGCTAACCTAAGTCTGATTGCATTGTCTATTTTAACTTTAAACAGTGGGTAAGTAAGACATTGAATGAACAGACAAACATTACACTACATTTAAATTCAGGCATTTTTCAGACATTCTTATCCAGAGTAAATTACACGGTTTACATTTCTATACACTTTTTCATTTATACAGCTGGCCATTTCATTGAAGCAATTCAGTTTAGGTACCCTTGCTCAAGGGTACAACAGCAGTGACACATTAGAGTCACATTTTTGTCATTTAGCAGGTGCTTTTATATCAGAGTGACTTACAACAAGTGCATTACTATCACAGCTTACTATCAGTTAATCTGACTGAAAATCTGCATTTCAAAATATACATAATTGGAAATTAAATAAACATACCATTTCAGTTACATGTTTAGCAAAAAATGGAGGATAAACATGAGACTGAATAAAGCTTTCACACTGAAGATGTAAGTAATGGAGATGCAGTTGCATTTAATTTAGGCTATATTTCATAATGTTTAACTGTAAGCAATGTTGAATTGAAAATAACAACAAAGCTTAAACAAAACTTGGATATTCAAGATTTTATAAGCTTCATACTTTGTAACCCTTTGTTCCCATTTTAAATGAATAGCCAGCTTTCCAAGGCGTCTTATTTTAGACTTAACCTGGGGATGAGGAGGAACATTTACTGGACCTATTTATTCAATCTAAATTTTTTAAGCAACTGATTATCTTGGGTAATACCAAAATTATTAATAAAATAAGATTAAGTAAGATTTTTTAGTCAGACTTGAGTGTACTCTACTAGATTAGGCCAAGAATTTTGTGTACAGAGCAGACAGTTGCTTGGCATATTGACCTCTTGGTAACTCTGTATACCTGCCAGCCCCCCAATTGGCCTAAATGCAGAACAGAGACTACAGGTCCTGGAGTTGGAGGTGCTGTATACAGATAAGAAGGCAGGTAATGGAGGCTTTGTGTTGCTCTCCCATTTTCCCCAATGTTGCCCACTGTAATTTATGATGTCTCTGGCATAGCGGGAGGGACCGCCTGTGATAAATGAGCTTGCCGTTTCCAAGCGACGACAGCGCGCACCGCTAACTCGCAAACTTCGCCGCCGGCTCTGATGAAATTGATGGGCGAGACAAATGCAGACCGCGTGCCTCTTTTCAGCTCAACGGGAGGATCAGAACCAAACTGTGTGCAAAATCCCCCAGCAAACACAGCTCTGAAATCCATCACCGAAACAGCCTCATTGATTATACATCTAGTTACAGGTTTTTTTTTTTTTGTGGTAAATGCACTTCACACTTGTTCTTTGTTTTTTTTTTGTTGTTGTAAATTTACTGTTACACGTTCATTGTTACAGTGAATTATTTAAAAAATGTATTGCTTTCAGTATTACTTTTTTCCAGCTGAGAACTGTCACACTAAATAAAAATCGCTTGAAAGGTAGACAAAGTTTAGCTATGATTGGAAATCAACATGAACTGCTTTTACTGAAAACCTGAACAACAAAAAGTTTTAAACAAACAAACAAACAAACAAAAAAATCTTATTTATAAGGCATGCAGATGTGATTTCTGAATAATCACTTAAATATCTGAATGAAGATGGTCAGAATAAACATTTGCTGGAAAGGAGTATTGAAATACTGTGTTTAGATAAGTAATTAGTTCAAGCACCAGCCACACATCAAGTCACCAAGCACAAACACCAGCATGTAAAGCTGGTGCATAAAGTGCTTGGTACATGCACATCCAAATATACACTAAGCTTCTGTTTCTCATAGTAACCCCCTCTAAATGTATCTGGCACAGAACATAATTCTGTATGTTCCATTTTCTTTATTGTTTACCTGCTGGCTTCAGCTGCCTCATCTGTACAGTTGGTGGCTGTCAGCTGAATTTTCTCAACTCCCCCATTTCCCTGCAGGACTTTCTCCTGAACCGCCTGGACAAGAATATCTACAGCCCCCTGCTGATCAACTTCTCAGCTCAGACCACAGCTGCACAGACACAGGATATTATCATGTCCAAGCTGGACAAGCGGAGGAAAGGAGTCTTTGGCCCCCCGCTTGGGAAGAAAACAGTAAGCTATGTCCTCTGGAAACTGACTGGAAAAAGACAGTAGGGTGTAACCTAGAGCAACTTATTTTTATATGCAAAAGCTGACACTGAAGGAGCTGTGATGTTTGCTCACTACTGTTGTGTACCTGCGAATGTGTTTTTTGTGGATGTTGTAAAATATGTGTATTGAATACCTGCAGATAGTGTTTGTGGATGATGTGAACATGCCAATGCGGGAGGTGTATGGTGCTCAGCCCCCTGTGGAGCTGCTGAGACAGTGGCTGGATCACTGTAACTGGTATGACTTGAAGGACTGCAGCATGATCAATCTAGTGGACATCCAAATAATGTGTGCTATGGGACCACCTGGTGAGTCTGAGTTCCTCCATTTCACATGGTCCAAACACAACAAAAAGGACCACACTTTGGAACTACAATGAATACATGTATGGTGTTGTTCTGTAGGTGGTGGAAGAAATCCAGTCACCCCTCGTTACTTGCGCCACTTTAACACTGTCACCATAAATGAGTTTGATGAGAAGACCATGTACACCATCTTCTCTAGGATTTTGAACTGGCATCTCACCATAAGGTATTGATCTATTTTTATATGACCTTGTGGATTTAATTGAACTGATACCACTATTCATTCATCACCTCCTCCTTTCACTCATGATCAGGTTCATGTTCCCTGAGCAATTTGTGAGCCTGACCCGACAGCTGATCAACAGCACCATGGATGTGTACAAAGAGGCCACAAAAAATCTGCTGCCCACACCTGCTAAGTCCCATTACCTTTTCAACCTGCGCGACTTCTCTCGTGTTATCCAAGGCATCTGCCTATCCCGTCCTGAGACGGCTGACCAACCAACTGCTATCAAGCGCCTTTGGGTGCACGAGGTGACTTCCTTCAATCTTCCCTGCACTTCATTGACACCAGGTTTACCTCATCAGTGTAGTTGTTTCAGCTAATCATTATTCCTTTGGAATGCAATGGTAAATCATTGGTTTAAACGTTATACATTTGTGACAATCCTTTAGAATGTTACAGGAACACCCGTTTTACCAGTGGTCTTTACTTTTTAAAATTTTACTGGAACAAATTTGATAGATTACACAAATTTTTGTTTAATAATTTAATGAATGCTTACATAAGTCTGGTTTATAAATACCAGAATTCTGTTACCTTTTTAGTTGAAGTCTTCTACAGTGTCCTAGATAATAATCTGAGATCTTGTACAAGTTCTTGAAAGAGGATATTTTGTAGCCATGTCTAAAAGAAAGCAATTTTAGGCTTGTTATAATTACGTTGATTGGGTCTAAGTATCTTGTTTGAGGGATTAAATGTTACACCATTGTTTGTAAGAACCTATAAACTGAAGCTTCTTAGAAACATTGGCTTTTGCAGTTGTATATGCTCTTCTATAGTAGATTGTGACTATGATCTTAGCTTCTGTGGTCCTGGTGAACAGGTGCAGCGGGTCTACTATGACAGGCTTGTGGACAACACAGACCGTGCCTGGCTGGTGGGCTACTTGCAGGAGGTGACCAAGAAGCACATGCAGGAGGATTTCCATCAGCTCTTCCAGCACCTGGACCAGGACCAAGATGGCAAGGTGACAGAGGATGACCTGCGCAGCCTAATGTTCTGTGACTTCCATGACCCCAAGGGCGAGGACAACAACTACAGAGAGGTTGCAGATCTGGATGAACTGCGGCAGGTGGTAGAGGGCCATCTAGAGGAGTTTAACAATGTCAGCAAGAAGCCCATGAACCTCGTGCTGTTCCGCTTTGCCATTGAGCATGTCTGCCGCATCTCTCGTGTGCTCAAGCAACCCCGTGGCCATGCGTTGCTGGTTGGGGTGGGCGGGAGTGGGCGGCAGTCCCTTACTAGGCTGGCCGCCCACATGGCTGAGTCAGAGCTGTTCCAGGTGGAGATCTCCAAGGGCTATGGCCCTACTGAGTGGCGGGAGGACCTGAAGGTCATCATGCGCAAGTCGACGGAGGGTGAGGCCCACGGTGTCTTCCTCTTTACCGACACGCAGATCAAGCTGGAGTCCTTCTTGGAGGATGTCAGTAACCTGCTGAATACCGGCGAGGTGCCCAATCTGTTTGCAGTGGATGAGAAGGCGGAAATCTGTGAGCGCATGCGGGTGCTGGACCGCCAGCGTGACCGGGACAAGCAGACGGATGGCAGCCCTCTGGCACTCTTCAACATGTTCCTGGAGCGGTGCCGCAGCCAGTTGCATGTCGTGCTGGCCATGAGTCCCATTGGGGACACTTTCCGTGGCCGCTTGCGCCGCTTCCCTGCCCTCATTAACTGCTGCACCATCGACTGGTTCCAGGTACCACACCTTGCTCAGATCACTCTGTAGCAGAGCCCTAGGAGAGTATTAATTCTGCTTTAGTGAGAAGAAACCTATGACATAAGTCATATTATTTCTTTAGTATTCAGTATTATTTCCGTGGTGTAGCTCCTGCTGTAGTATGAATATTCTTTCTGTCATGTGCTCCCTGCTAGACTGGCAATCTATGATATGCCTCATGCTGCAGTTGTAATATTGTTTTTGTGGTCTGCGCCCTGGTTCATTAGTAACATTATTTTTGGTGCCACCTATTGTAATAGTAATAGTTTTTCTGTGGTATTAGGCTGCTGTAGTCATAATATATGTACCATTTGTGTCCTGCTGCAGTAGTGCTGTTGTTTATATGGTGTGCCCCTGAATAAATAGTAATATTATTTCTGTAGTGTGGTGTGGGGATATTCTTTAACTGATACGCTCTTTGCCACAACAGCAACATATTGTGTGCCTCTTGCTGCTGTAGTAATATTGCATCTTTGTCTGAAGTTGTGAAATTTTTTTTTATGGTGTACCTCCTATCTCTATGGTAAACCCTGTGTTGCAGTGCAGAAATAGTAATATAGTAGTAATGTGTTGCAGTAGTAATATTCTGTTGTCATGTGCCATCACGATGAGTAGTAATATTAGTAGTAATATAAATTGATGTGGCCTTCATTATGTGTGTTTCTCTGTCATGTTTATCAGTCATGGTTATCTGTGTGTTTTACTGGGTTAGAGCTGGCCAGATGATGCACTACAGGCAGTGGCTTCGCGCTTCCTAGAAGACATTGAGATGACAGATGAAATACGTGCTGGATGCATTGAAATGTGCCAGAGTTTCCACACCTCCACGATTCAGCTGTCAGCCCGCTTCCTGGCTGAGGTGCAACGCTACAACTATGTCACCCCAACCTCCTACCTGGAACTCATATCCACTTTCAAAGCTCTGTTGGAGAAGAAGAGAACGTACGTACTGTACAATTTACCCATACTTCCACCCCATACTGTTCTTTTGCTGTAGCTGCATAGGGAACATGTACTAATTATGTGAATTTTTATGGTTGGCTGAGGAGGTACTTTACATAGTTGTGTTTCACTGTGTTGGATTATGACTGTGATTGCTGCTGGTAGTATTTTACATTACTAGTATAATTACTGGTATTGTGCATGCTTGTGGCTGGCTATGCTGGTACTGTTCATGGCTGCTGATGGTTGGGCAGTACAATCTCATAATGACCATGATTGCAGAGAGGTGATGAAGCTGAAGCGGAGGTATGAGGTTGGTCTCGAGAAACTGCAGTCAGCTGCGGACCAGGTAGCCACCATGCAGGTGGAGTTGGAGGCCCTGCAGCCACAGCTAAAAGTGGCCAGCAAGGAGGTGGATGAGATGATGGTAGTGATTGAGCGAGAATCTGTGGAAGTCGCCAAAACTGAGAAGGTGGTGAAAGTGGACGAAGCGGTGGCCAATGAGCAGGCCATGGCAGCCAAGGCTATCAAAGATGAGTGTGACGCTGACCTTGCCATTGCCCTGCCTATTTTGGAATCTGCTCTGGCTGCTCTGAATACCCTGACCACACAGGTACAGCAGGACACACCCATGCAGTGCAACGTTAATGTGACGCACACACATAAACACAATAGTCTACAATCAACAAAAAAATAGAAAAAAACTTTAGGCTTTCCGATGTAACGATAATCTCACATATCACAGAAAAACTGACCATAACATTTCTATAAAGCCTGTTGACAAACAACTGGTAGACATGAAATCAGACAAACACATGGGTGAAAATACATCTTCTGCATCACCCTCAGATGGCAGAAATATTTTGGCCACATTTCTCTGTGACAGTTCAACTCCTTGACTGTGCACACATATGTTTCCCTTCAGGACATCACAGTAGTCAAATCTATGAAGAGCCCTCCAGCAGCGGTAAAGATCGTGATGGAAGCGATCTGCATCCTGAAGGGCATTAAACCCGACCGCATCCCTGACCCCTCAGGCTCTGGTAAGAAGGTGGAAGACTATTGGGGCCCAGCCAAGAAGCTACTGGGGGACATGCGCTTCCTTCAGAGCCTGCATGAATATGACAAGGACAATATCCCACCAAACCTCATGGCCATTATTCGCAAGAAGTACATCACTGACCCCGACTTTGTGCCAGAGAAGATCCGCACTGCCTCCACTGCAGCCGAGGGGCTCTGCAAATGGGTCCGTGCCATGGACTCCTATGATAAGTAAGGGCTTAACACCGCCATAACTCTGGTCCCAAGCAGCTAATGTAATAGTATTGTACATGCATGTACTAGACACCAGAACATGTCTGGATTATTATTTCACAGTCTTCAGTGCTAATCATTGAGCTATAATCATGTGAGGTTTAGAATACATCTTGATATTATAATCATCCTGGACCTGATTCTTGTAATTTCTTTGTAGGTCTAAGAAATAAAAATAATATAAGAAGCACTATTATCAGCCAATCCTTATATAGTCTTGTGGCTAAATATGTCATATGGATTTGTGTGCATAATCACAAATGTGTAAAATTGTATGTACAGGAGGTCCTTGGGTTACGACGGTCTCCAGTTACGACGGTTTTGTGGTTACGACGCACTCCCATAAATGACTTGGCCTAGTTTCGACCTAAGCGGTTTGGTTCGTAAATACGACCAGAGAAATAAAGATAAGAAATTGTTCTCTCATTTTTTTAATGTTTCATTTAATTAGTGTATTTTATATGTCCTTCATCTGTTGTATGTACAGTGTGAGTGACTTAAGGTGTTAATTTAGGTATAAATTCCGACTTACGTCGAAAATCGGCTTATGGCAAGTCGTAGGAACGGAACTCGTTTGTAAGTTGAGGACCCCCTGTATATTAAACTTTGAACCTATGAATACAGAAGCAAATGCTTCCCTGCTACAACGCAACTGAACCTAATATGGTAGTTCTGCTTTTGTGCCAATCTTGTAAAATCATTTCAGTTATAATGAGAAACATTATTGGTTTTAAGTTGAAGTTTAAGTCATAATAAAAATTATTTGAAATTCAGAAATTCAAACATAGCTTTTCTGCTTTAGTTGCATTTTGCAGTGTGCCAGCCAATACTGATAACTTTAATGCTCTGTATCAAGGAGGTAGAGTACCATTTAAGTATCAAGGGGGATTCAAAATGTTTCAGAATTAGTGTGTACATTTTAACTACTGTATGTCCATTGACCTGGAAATCCTGAGGCAAGCAAGAGACAGTAAAGTCACAAACTTCATATTATGTGTCAGTTGGCACTCTTGCTTTGTGCTTTCTGAGATATCTAGTAAATAAATAATTAACCATTCTGCACAGTTTCACTAACCTGACAGCATCAGTCAATATTGAAATGAAATCTGTGCTTTTGTCACTGAAACGAAAATTGAAACTATAATGTGCAGTGGTATTCACAACGTATCTGAGCTACTAACTTGTAGAAATTAAAAACCTGTACTTGTTGAAACCACCAAAGCAGGAAAATGTTGGATGCATTTGTTTTAAGCATACACATTTTTTGGATGAAATTCCCTTCACTGAGAGGAAGAAATAGAGTTTTGGTTTCTTATGGTCCACGAAGCACACATGTCCTGTGCTAAATTATTTTGTGTTGTGGCATTTTAGTTTAAACAGGAAAAGAAATAATACCATATCTTCATGGGTTGATTGTTGTAACACATTCTCTCTCTTGCACTCATCTCCTAGTGTGGCAAAGGTGGTAGCTCCTAAGAAGGAGAAGTTAGCGCAGGCAGAGGCAGAACTGAGTGTGGCCATGGAGAGCCTCCACAAGAAGCAAGCTGCACTCAAGGAGGTCCAGGACAAGCTGGCCAAGCTGGAGGAGACCCTGGAAGCCAACAAAAACAAGAAAGCTGACCTTGAAAACCAGGTCAGGGAACGTTGACCACTGTCAAGTACAATACATTTCATAACTGCTATTTCTGTAGTTCAGGGAATACCATGTTGGTATCTCATCTATTATGACTAGAGCTTAAGAATCATTTTTAGGTGCCTGTGAGGTATTTGTGGGTTCAGTTTGTGTTTGGCAGAAGCAAAATACAAGCACGTTCTTATAACTGACAATACCATGGGGACTGAGGGGGTGGGGTACCTTTGCTGACATTCAGTCTTTTCTTGTCAAGGGAAAGCAGTTATTTGCCATATTTTCAACTTCAGACTAGGTGGAAAATAGTTATTGTGGTTCTTTTTGTTTCTCTTTGTTTTCATCTGCTACCAGGAGGCTTTGAAGTTGTAGAAATGTGTTTTTTTTTGTTTTTATTTCTCTCAATTTTTTATCCAGTTAATTCACTGGGGACAACTGTCAGTCCGCATCTGCCAGTTTGGCAACTCAACCATTGGGGTGTCGTCCTTTTTTTTTCTTGGCCTATTTTGTTGTTTTTCATGTTCCTATTTTTTCTGTAGTTGATGTTTGGACTCTGAGTTGTCGGATTCACTTTGGTTACCCTGGCTGATGGTTTTGAAGGGAGGGAAATTGTTTTACACTATGTTCTCTAGCGTGTCGTATTTGAGCACTCAGTAGCTTGCAAAACTTCCCTACAGTCAACCTTTAAAGCTCTCTTAGCAGAACTTTTTTCCATTGTCTTTTTAATGAGCTACAGGTCATTAAAAAAGACTGGTAGGAGTATTTCTGCCCTATTCAGCAATTTTAAAGTGTGTACTCCCAGCTCACTAATCTGTAGTGAAGGTTGTACGAAAAAAAATGTCAAACTTTGAGGCCCATGGTTTCTCTAGTGTGTATGGAACAGTGTCTCAACTAATCCATGGTATCTGTGTTCCATTTATTGCAGGTATTGTCAGTCTCTCATTCAGTAATGCTTCTGTGTCCATGGAATGCATCCTTTCTTTTTAAAGCTTTTGGTTTAAAATCTTTTTTGATGTGGTGTCTGAAGTTTGTCTTTTAGACTTTTTGTTCATTAAAAGAAGCGTCCTACTTTATTCACATTCATGTCCCAAATAAAAGGTACATTTTATGGATTGAGAAATAATGATTTGGAATGTGGTTTTGGCATCAACACACATTTTCATGCTGAGGTGGCTTTGTGCAAGGATACTGCGTTTTTTTTAAATCTTGTAGAATTACATTTTTAAAACAAAAAAGTAAAATTAAGAGTGTGTCTGTTGTTCAGAATTGACTCTGAAATAACTTTTATTTATGAATATTATCTCTCAAAATACTCTGACATAATTAAACGTGCATCAATGTTGATGGGATTTTAACAAATATGTTCTACATTTCAATTTTGTGAAATAGCTGCAAAAAAGAAGTAAAAGATTATCTTCACTGACAGCATGAATGGTTTGGTTCAGAATTCCTGTCACCTTTATATTTTCTACTTACTAAACAAAATGCAGCTATGGCAGACTGTTGAAGTTCATTTGGGTTTTTCATTTTGAAGTCAAATTAACATACAGACCTACAAAATGTGATTCTGCAGCTACTATAAGGAGGAACATAGTAATGCATAATTGTACAGAAAAAATAAAATCCAATGTCTACATTGTGAGATGATTATTATTTTGTTTTAAAATTCAGTTATTGACTGGAGATTGTTGATAAATGCTAAGAGGAGACATACATTTTCAAAACAGAGAACACTATGTCTGATCACATTTTGAAAGAATCAGCGTGTATGCATATATAATTTATTGTGATGGTTTATTGTGACAGTTTTCTCGCAGCAATTCCAAGATTTTTCCCAGTATTACAGATACTTAATGCTTAAGTAACTTATGGGTTCAGAGAGTGTAGAGTGTGTATAGAGCTGTAGATTTTGGACTGCACATTCAGATTACAGAGATGCGCAAAGCCCTCACTGTATCATACGCTGCCCCATCCAGGTTGATTTGTGCAGTAAGAAGCTGGAGAGGGCGGAGCAGCTGATTGGGGGCCTGGGAGGGGAGAAGACACGTTGGAGTGAGACGGCATTCAATCTGGGCGAGCTGTACAACAACTTGACTGGTGACATCCTCATCTCATCTGCCATCGTAGCCTATCTTGGAGCATTTACTTCAAATTACAGACAGGTACTGGACAATGCAGCATGCATTAGAAAAAAAAACCCCAGTTCCTTAGTGTATGCTTTTATGTTTACTACTCCAAATACAGGGCAACTTAAAGGCATGTTGTACCTTGGTCTGTAGATAAAGGCACCAGTGCTCAAAACTATGTTAGCTTTAAGGTCATCTTAGAAAAACTGAAAGTAAATGGTCTTCTATATCTCAGCAGTATGAAGATTTTAGCAAACATCTGTAGTCAGTATAAAACGAGCACTTGAATAGACTGACCATATTTTATATTAAAGAAACTTTTGCAAAAATGTGAAATAATACATGCCAATAAGTAAAGTAACATTTGAAGTAGAAATACACAAGGCAGCACATCTGATTACCGTTTAAAAGAATCCATATGTATGCATGTGTAATTTAATGCAACAGTTATCATGACATTGTTCTCCTGGTAATCCCAAGATTTCTCCCAGTATTACCGACACTTGATGCTAAAGTGACTAATTTGTGGAAAGCATTATCCTGAATTTTCTTTGACTGCACAATGCATCAGTGGACTACTGTGTTTTGTTGTTTGCTCTCAATCAACAGAGCCAGTTCCATTCGCTGACAAACACTGTCTTTGATCTGACAGGAGGACGCCAGATATTTTAAGATTCAACATTTTTTGCAATGTTCAAAGTAATCTCGATTTGAGAGCTTGTCCTTCCTTCTCTGAACACATTAATGGTATACACAAGCTTCTTCATGCATGTATTTTTAACAAAAAAAATCAACCTTGTGATAAGTAAATTCATGAAGCCATGGACCTCTTTTATTGACTGTGCTTGTTGTTAGAACCAGGATCCACCCTTGTGAGGTGCCCATTTAATGAAATGTTAAGAAATGGTGGTAAAATTGAATGACACATTAATAACATGACACCAACATTTCTTTCATTCCTATGTTGTTGGAAATAGGAATTCCTGTTTTTCCATCTAAATTGCACTTATAAATATGTCATTGTATATTATTGTACAATTTGTACAATATTCAAATTTTACAGTTGTGTTTTACTTCCAAAATACTGTGTCCTAACAAATTGACCGTTGTCATTATAATTTTTTTTTTCAGAGATCTCTGTCCTCAGAGGGTATTATATGAGCCAAATAAAAAGATTGAATAATAGACTCTTTGCACTGAGTCTATTGTTTGATCGGGTCAGTTAGTCACTGGTGAAAATATTTTTTTCTATGCTTATTTTCAGTCCAGAAAAATTTCTTCTCCCACTTGTAATCTAAGTTTTCATTCATTGCCTCTTATGTATCTGTAGCTACCTGTTACATCAGTTATGTCAGGTTGTCATTATAACTGAAAACTTGCTCCCAACAGACCTGCCTTGTTAAATAAAGATCATAAGATCTTTATTTAATAAATAAATGTCATAAGAGAGGGTAAGAATATCTTTAGACTCTATTACATGACATGCTGTGGTGTATCAGACACAGACGGAGGAGTGGATCGAGATTTGTAAGTCTCGCAATATCCCCTACTCTGCGAATATGTCCCTTATGGGTTCCTTGGGGGAGCCAGTGAAAATCCGTGCCTGGACCATCGCTGGCCTGCCATCTGACAGTTTCTCCATTGACAACGGCATCATCATCTCGTGAGTGATCCTCTCCCAGCCCAGGGGTGTGAATTGAATTTCTCACTCTTACACATGCTAACTTAAATACTACATGCCGTGTGAAAATGAAGTTTTGCAACAAGCCATTTTGGAAGCTCATTACTGTACTAAAGATTAATTTTATAATACACCCAGAACTTGAACAGTTTTTGCAGAATTTCAGTTTTGCCTTATTGTAATTCTTCAATAGCTGTAATTGACCTAGTGAAATTGTGATATCCACCAATCAACCAGTCAGTGCTCCGCAGCCATCACTAGGCGCTACTTCCTCCATCAAGTGCAGAGAAAAACCATACTTAAAATTAGAGCCTGGCTGATATATCGGCCGGCTAATGTTATTAGCCGATATGGGCCTATGATATATATATATCGGTATCGGCTTCTATGTTTTCCGATATGCACTGACATGAAAACGTTTTTTACAGAACATATAATGCAGAAGAAGATGCTTGGGGTGATTTAGAAATGGGGTCATCTCATAGTTTGTCCAGCAGATTGGTATTAAGGACTGTAGGACCGATGTCCTGCTGTAGCAGAAACCTCTGGAAACCCCCTGCTGGTTTGTGGTCCAGGAGCAGGCCTTAAGGGCACACAGTGTTTTCTGTTTCAGTGTAGATATCAAATAATTAGGTTTGTTAGAGCTTCATTGCATGCATAGTAACAATTTTAATCTCTTAGTTCTTTGCTACTGGTAAAGATTTTTTTTAGAAATTATTTGTATTTACTTTTTTCCCTTGTATTTTCCTGTGTGGTATAGCCAGTTGTGACTCACTATTTGTCATTGTATAAGTGTACAAACTTGCAAAAGAGCATATATTTTCACAAAATGTAATACACAGTACTATAGGCAAGTGAATAGTGTGAACTCAAAACTGCTTAAAGACTGGTATCTCTCACTGCCAAGGGGTGATTAGCTTATCACTGAGAGGAACTACTGCATTGGAAATCTGACAAAGGTGTGCAGTAACAGACTCTTATCCACTAAAATCCAAACAGAACTAAAATTGTATCCCAGTGGACAGATCATATAAGCACTTTAACTCAATTATTAATACTGATGTGGGTATGTTAGTGTTAATAACTGACATAATTTATTCATTAATAAATATTGGTTGCTCAAACGGAAGTAGAAAAACTGAACAAACTAATTGAGTTCAGTTAAGGCACCTGTGCCAAATTTGGTGAATGCGTGGGTTGGATCTTAATGGAAAGATGCTGAATGCACTACTTTTACTGTTTTTGTTGTAGCACAAATACATCCCCAACTGCATGACAGACCTTGTCATTTTTTTTTGTTTTTGCACAGGAATGCACGGAGGTGGCCCCTCATGATAGACCCCCAGGGCCAGGCCAACAAGTGGGTGAAGAACATGGAGAAGGCAAATAGTCTGCACATCATCAAGCTCAGCGACGCTGACTTTGTGCGCACACTTGAGAACTGCATTCAGTTTGGCACACCCGGTGAGTGCAGTACTGCAGAAGTCCTGCAAGGGTCTCCCTCTGCCACACAAAACACAGACAGGTTTCCAGCGGCAGGGTAAACAGCTGGTAAAAACAAAGATAAGTCTGCTCACTTCTCTGCCTTTAGGGAGATGGGTTTGGTTGATGTCTTAACAGTGTTTAGAAAAATAATACTTCCAAAATAATGTCATGGAATCATCTAATGTTTGACATAAAATTTTTATTGTAAGGAACGCAAGCAAAAATCAAGGTTGTTGAAGGTTTTATCTAAGCTTGTTTAGTACTGAGACCTGGAAGGCTTTCTTTATCAACAGGTGTAGGTGTGTTGCTTTCATGCCCTCCCCAAGATTTGGCACCAAAGTATGGTTTGTCAGCTAAAAAAAGGACTGTAAGATTTTGGCCCCAATGAATGGTCTTGCTACTTTTTCCTCTATTCTTGATACATCCATGTGAATGTGAGCACATGTTCTCTTATCAAATATTCAGCTATTATTTAGTTCTACTTAGACGTCTGGCATCATCTGAACATTTTTTAAAAATAAGTTTGTTTTCTACCTGCTGGGGCCTGCACTGTGAATCAGCATTTTCATGTATGAAAGAAGTAGCCAGCTTGTAAAACTCACTGTACTGCATCCATCAAGGCCAATGTGCATGCCTAGGTCTTACTGCACATAGATTTTTCAGACACAAAGGCTTCTGACCAGCTATCACTGTGGACTGCCTAAGTGGGTCCTCTACATTGGAACTGAGCATCTGGAAATCTGCATGAATGGATGATGTTACCGCTGGGGAAAATGCCTTACACAACCAGCTGCAGTGATAAGTGACTCATTTATTAGATAATATGGGTGATTAGGTGTTTAGGGCCTCTCAGTGGGTTAAAAAAAAAACGTGTTTGAGGCTTTAAGGTTTGAAGTGGACAGTGTATAATGTTTAGGTCATTGATCATGGTTCGCAGTATTCTTTAAACTTTTTTGTCTTGGAAAACCATACAAAGAATATAGGAAAGAAGTGACAGATTTCATACCCCTTGAAACATGATAAAAAGGTTTACAAAAAAAGAAGTACATTTGTACTTCTTACTTTTATTGCAAACAAAATGCTTCCATAAGAAATAATGGCTGCATTTCACTGAGGACTGCTAATCTCTGCCAAGAGCATTTGCAACTGTTTGTGCAGACACATAATATTTTGAAAGTAGTGTTTCTTAAAAAGTATTTTCCCCACAATTCCATCTTCAAAGGGGCCCATTTTCAAAGGACTTTGACAGCTGCAGCACTAAAAATAATCAGTTAAAATCTATTATATTTGCATTTATCCTTAAAGCGTGTCAGACCTGACAAAAGTCCATATGAGTCAAAATGAACTTTCTCAATAAAGGCTATTTTTAAGAGCAGTAATAGCATATTTCCACGGCAATGCTTCCACCTTCACTTATAAAACCGCACTAGTACAAATCACAGTGAATATGAATGGGATTCAACCCCCCTTGCCCACTGTTTCATCCCACTCTACTAATAGTGCTTCTGGAGAACATTGGTGAGGAGCTGGACCCCATCCTGGAGCCTCTCCTGCTGAAACAGACCTTCAAGCAAGGGGGTAGCATTTGCATTCGTCTGGGTGACTCCACCATTGAGTACGCGCCTGACTTCCGCTTCTACATTACCACCAAGCTCCGAAATCCACACTACCTGCCCGAGACCTCTGTTAAGGTATGAGATGCCAAGCATAGCCCTTCAACAACTTAGTCATGGACTAATCCATCGCTACATACAGAAACAATCGGTGGTGAAAAAGAAAAACAGCACTGCTGTATATACATTTTAATAAGCTAAGATCAGTTAGCCTAGTATGAAGTTGCTTTTTGGTACATGATACATGGTAAATGAGAAGTGTATTATTCAGTCATTTATAACGGGCATAAGAATAAGGATATCACTACTGTCCCAAGTGTTACTTTTGGGGTAGGTGAAACAATGAGAAATTCTGAAAATTGGATAAAACACTGTTTTAAGATTATTTGAATTTGGAATGCACAGAAGGTGAGAACACATTTAAAATACAAAAATGCTTTGAATAGTTTCTACTTGTAAACATCATCAGTGACATGTTAAACATTAAGAATATTGTATACAATAAAATTACTACTGATCATGTATGCTCCCATATATGAGAATGCTGTATGTTTTCAAGGAAAAGCAATGCATTAGATGCAAAATTCTCTCACCCAAGACTTGACAGACACTTATTTGCTCCTTTGTTTGGTTTCACCAGGGGAAATGTAGATGTTTACATCTTAAGTTCAGTTGCACATCTGTTTCTGACAGAAGTGTGTTATTTTAATGAAGTGGCTGCGCTCATCTTCACGTCCAAAAATTCACCCACACCATCTGTGGGCTCCTTCAAATTTGATATGAGCCCTTTCTTAATGCAGCAAGTACAGAAAGTGGTAAATGCTTGAAATTCAAGCTACGTGCACTTAAATTATAGTAGGTGTGATTAGACAAAGTGCCAAAGGGTTTAAATGTGTAATGTAGGCGAGCTGGCAGGCTACAGTTGTGCATTTTCAATACACATCTCGTTTCCAACAATTATTGCCTTTTATAGTCCCTATGGGGGCCAGAGGAGATTTGGATCATTTTCCTGAAGCGCTCAAGGTTCTTTTCTCAAAGTTACCCACTCTTGGTGAGAGTACATTAAAAGAATCAAGCAACATCCAAAATGCTATCTTTTCTATGCTACCTATCACATTCTGCCTATCATTTGGGATGATGGGGTTTGGAAACATGGGGGGGGGGTGAGTCGGAGAGGGGTGCTTTTTATTTAACAGCTGTGAAATATTTTATATAAAAGAGATTTTACAGCATTGCTCGTGTTATCAATAGAAATAAAATTATGATTCATGACAGCAAATTCATGTACAAGGAGAGCAAATTCAAGCCATTGGCTTTCCACCCTTTGGATACCTTTGGTGTTGCTAAAGAGGAGTCTCTGTTTTTGTCCAGTAGACTCCAGTCTTAGTATACTATTCCCCACTGGATTCATTAGCTCCTAATTGAACTCAAGCGTACCATGGTGCCCTGGGATGCAGTTGGGCTTTTGGATTGGATAAAAAAAAAATTGTGGTGACTGGAATGTCCCCTGACAGAGTCAATATTAGGCTTTCACTCCTCCCTTCCTTTACATTCCACAGAACTACTGTATGTTGCACTAATCACTGTTAAGGATGGGAAATGTGTAACGCTGGATCAGAGAGATGCTCTTTGTACTAGCATTGGGAACCCATGATTTACAAAATCACTTCATATCACAACCAGGTTAGCCAAACTTCGACATGACCAGTCGAATAATCCATTGTACCTTATGCTTGGAGAACAGCCAACTACTAAGTAAATATGTTATTTAGATTTCTGGCTAATTTTGAGACTTTCATCACTGTAGTCTTGCTAACAGTTCCTGCAACAAAACATTCTGACCGCATAAAGAATAAAATCATTAACATTACGAATCTCTGAAACCAACCAAACTGAAACTAATGTGCTAATGAAAAAAAAAGTCATACTAATCCTATAATGCTAAACTGTATGTTTGTTAACAGCAATCTGTCTTTCGCTCTGTCTGTATGTCTGTAGGTGACTTTGCTCAACTTCATGATCACACCAGAGGGCATGCAGGACCAACTGTTGGGCATCGTAGTGGCCCGAGAGAGGCCTGACCTCGAGGAGGAGAAACAGGCGCTCATCCTACAGGGGGCAGAGAACAAGAGGTACCTGCCAACTAGAGTACAGAGTTTTTTTCTCACAACAGTTTAAATTCGGTTTATTGTTGAATAATTTGTTCCTGGATCAGCTAGAGGTTGTCCAGAAATGTCATCATCATCATCATCATCATCATCATCATCATCATCATGCAACAGGTTATAGCAACGAACATTGAGCCCATACCACAGGATTTTGTGATCCACGACCCCTGTTTACATCAGTGGGGCCTTTAAGTTATTCTGTGTGCATGAGGAGGGTTAGCCTTGGAAATTGAGAGTGTAATACAGAATTGTAGATATCTGATAAAACAGATTTAGACCTGAAGTTAGGGTGGACTGAGAGTGAGATATGGAGCTAGATTTGTTTTGCCTCTTATTCCTGTCTCCTTGGCAACCCTCCAGGCAGTTGAAGGAGATTGAGGATAAAATCCTGGAGGTACTGTCCTCTTCTGAGGGCAATATCTTGGAAGATGAGACGGCTGTGAAGGTCCTGTCTTCCTCCAAGGTCCTCGCTAATGAGATCACAGAGAAGCAGGCCATTGCTGAGGTGACGGAGGTGAAGATTGACGAGACACGTATGGGCTACACCCCCATCGCCGTGCACTCCTCCATCCTGTTCTTCTCCATTGCTGACCTGGCCAACATAGAACCAATGTACCAGTACTCGCTCACCTGGTTCATCAACCTCTTCATCATGTCCATCGACAACTCAGACAAGAGTGACAATCTGGATGAGAGGTACAGTGCTCACTTGGGACATTGAGAAGAACACTGTTAGCGAGTGTCATCAACCCAATGCTTTCTCTAGCTTAAGCCTATAATGAGATTCAAAATTCACTCTCACATACATATTTATACAGCAGCCTAGGCTGTGCGTAATAGAAGAATGCAAGCTAAATGTGTCCCATGATGTCTGTTTATACTGAATACTGTAGTTCCTTAGAGTCATTTTACAAAGATTTCATTCTTTTCATGCTCCAATTAAAGTGACATTATGAACAATGCCATTAGTACCAGCTTAATTCGACTTTGCATGTAGCAACCAATTACATCATTGTAGCAGGAAGCATTAGGGGCTGTGTGCAGACAGACTCTAGTTTTTACCCAGTCAACCCCACTTATGAGGGAAGTGTATCTGTCTGTCCCTAGAGTCAGAGTATCTGTCCACTACCTGGTGTATGAGTGAATGTTGTGAAGATATTGATGATAAATTGTTCCTTTTGTGGTTTGTTGGGCTGCAGCACAGTGGTACCATGAGGGCTGTCAGAGTGCTTGCCTGGCCTTGTTGGGAAACTTCAGTGCATGTGAATAATACATGATGATTGCCAGAGGCCAATCTGTAAACTAGCATTTGGAAGAAAAAAGTGAACTTTCATCACTGCCAGACGGCAGAATCAAAACACAACAAACTCAGAGAGCTTTGAGAGGAGCAAACTTCTGCTGATTGGTAGGGTAAAGAGCAGGTGAAAACTAAACAGGAGAATCTATTGGAATTCAGTATTACAACACTGTAGTGGAACTTAGATCACATCTGATCTGGGATTTTTCTGGGATTGTAAGTGAGTCTTCACTTGCAATACCCACATTGTCTGTCTTGCTGTGAAACAAATTCAAATCTTGCCCACAGCACTACATAATTTTGAGAGTAACAAAGTATGATTATATGCATTTCTCTGATTCGTTGATGAACATCTCCTGAAATAAAATATGTGCAGGTATTATGGAGTTACAGCTGACCTTGAGAGATTCAACAAACTGGGGAGTTGCATTGCTGTTTCTTTTATGGCCAGTCAACTTGGGAACGCCGATCAATTCACCATGGGAAGTGTCTGATTTTTCATAACCACGCCTGGCAGTGGGAGAGAGCATATTTTGTTGCAGTAGAAATAACAGTCTTTCTATTCTTGGTTGTTATCACTTTACAATGGTTACACAATGCATACCTCTGCTGCAGCTGAATTTACCACTGGAACAGCCATGAAGATGCTTGGGAACAGTGGAAATATTTTTGTAGTTGTGATCATTTTCTGTGAGCATAGTTCCATCTTCCTGAAACTTTCTCGATCTGAATTTAAATCAAGTGATATTACTTACCACAGATAGGAACTTGCAGCAGTAATGCCTTAAATGAATGGAAGGTACAGAAAATCCATCATTTATTCAATGTGTGTACAGAGTAACAGAGACAACAAGGCAGAAAACAATAAGGTCTAGCAGTTACCATCTCTCTGAGTTACTGCTAAATGACAGCTGTCAATCTTTAAGAAAAAGTTGGTGTCAGTTACCAATGGTAGATGCTTAAGCAACATCTTGTAAGTCGATGCAGAAGTAGATGAAAAATTCATCACTAATCTGAAGGATTTCCATTTTAGAGAAAACTTCAGGATCTCACTACAAGTGGTTAAAAACTTGCATAACAACAATCCAACAAATAAAGGCAAAAAGGCAAAGGTTCCATATTAAAGTAATAACATATGAGCAGTCACACTATACTATGGCCACACCACAGCCATTCCAGTAGTCAAAGGCTCGAGCCGATGGCAAGGTACATACTTGAGGTATGACTTTGAGTATGATTTAGCTTGTATACATAATATAGATGTGATGTGTAAGACATGTAACGTGTATGTCTGTGTGTCCAGATTGAAGATCCTGAGGGACCACTTCACCTATTCACTGTATGTGAACGTGTGCCGCTCACTTTTTGAGAAAGACAAGCTACTCTTCTCCTTCTGCCTGACGGTCAACCTGTTGAAGCATGAAAACCTGGTATGTTGGGCCCTCCTCAATTCCCCCTCAGCCACACCTTCCCATTGCTGTTAGAGCTTGTATACATAAAGTATTTCTGAGTAGGGGTGCTGATGTAGGACTAGGTCTCCTCTGGCCATCTTACCCATTATTAGACACTGGGTATGCACTGCTGCCCAGTGAAACCTTATTGGACCATGGCCACTCTCACCATGGAAGCACCCCTCCCTTTGTGAACTAATGTTGCCAGTCAGTGTATTTCATACCTGAAATAAGGAGTTAAGGGATATCAAAGTTTTGGATGTGGTTTGACAAAATTGTCTATGAAGCCCCCTTTGATTCATATCACCACCCTTCAAAATGCCCTATTTGTGGTGAAGCACAGCATGAATGAAAACTGTGACAGTGGCTTTCATTTACTATCGCATCTGTACCCCGGGGACTGCACCCCCAACAGCAATGTTTTCACACTGCCAACATGCGCCATTCTTAAATTCTTTTTCATTTTTTCACACAGCTGTGCATCAGCTCAGGGTAGCATTTTCCTATTTACATCCCTTGCTTTCTTTAGCAGTTTACATTTTCATGAGGTCATTATATATGCCCATTCTTTTCACATAAATGTTCACCCACTGTTCTGTTTCTTTGTTATTTCAGGGGAAATGATGGGGGCATAGGTGTTACAGAATTACTGTTATTTTTCATTTTACAAAGCTTTTATTCAGAGTGAATTTCAAGAGTGATATGGCCAGTTGCATACTGCCATGGATGGCCATAATGTCATGGATAATTACAAAACAAGAGAATAGGAAGAGAATTATAACTAACGCATAACTGATGATCCACCAAGCTAAATAAGCAGTGGCAATAACATCACAAGAATGTGCATGAACGTGCTAATTTCATCCGAAGTTGACAATGGTTTTTGTCGTTTTCAGAAAGTATAAGCACATTTCAGCGACATTCCAGCAATGTGATGACACTCATCAATAATGGTGGAAGAGTGTGCTTTCTCCTTTTGAGGCTCCTCAAAAGAAATCAAAGATGGAGGGAATATGTTAGGGAAGTTAATTATACTATTCTACTATTCCTTCCCAGTGGTCATTTCATTCTCAGAACTGACAGCGAAGAAGAATTTAAAGTTTATAAATAAAAATATACCACTAAATGTAGTGAGTGAGTTTTTTCTGCAACAACATCACTAGTTAGTGGTCAACTATGACTAGATGCTGATACTAGTCTAACCATAACCGGATGAGTTTCTTGCAAAGGTAAAAGGAGACGTGTTAGTACAAGTACATCTCAAATTAACAAATTTTAACTGCTTTATGTACTTGCGTACTTAATAGTACATACTAGTTAGTGTACTTGGAAGTATGTACCAACAAGTGTACAAGTCAGTGAGACAAATGTTACCAAAACAATGGACCGGGAAACTGGGTAAAAGTTCAATGTATTTTAACTCAGGGCAACATGGCCAGCAACCCTCACAGTGACCACTGAACGACCGTCACCCAAAGTATAAAGCAGATGTTGTTGCAACCAGTGATGTAGTTGCTCGCCACAATGGTTGCCCAACGGGGTATAAACCAGCCTTTATGCTGATAAATATTACCTATAACACAGTCCATCAAACTTCAGTCTGAGTAAGACTAGTCAAGGTGTCCTAGGTAATATTTATAAGCATAAAGGCTGGTTTATACTTCGTCGGGCGACTGTCGTGGCGATCAACTACGTCACCAATTGCAACGACATCTGGTCTGAGTAAGACTAGTCAAGGTGTCAGGATGTTGACGTAGGACAGGTCCAAGTCCTGGGAATCAGGAATAAGGGGTTATGCTGTAAAGAGTTTCCAGCTAAAGTAATTAAGTAATTGCAAATCAATCACTCCACCATGCATATTCTTATGTTTTAACTAGAGCCAACAACCCAGGTAACAGGTAAATTTGACAAAAGGTTATCCCCCCCCCCCAGGTGGATGAGAACCAATGGCGTTTCCTGCTCACTGGGGGGGTGGGCCTGGACAACCCTCACTCTAACCCCTGTACTTGGCTGCCAATGAAGTCTTGGGACGAGATTTGCCGTTTAGATGAGATGGAGGGCTTCAAGGGCTTGCGCAAAGATCTGGCCCAGTACAGAGATGACTGGAAGACAGTGTACGACAGCATGGTGAGTACAGACATGGGCTGTAAGGTATGAACAATCACAGATTGGATAAATGGACAGTCACACCCATACACACAAATTTGCTGAAATGAGTACTAGACTTGGGTCAACTAACTACTTGAATACTTAAACCCCTTCAATTGTGAATAACATTACAGCAGATTTAATGGCAATTTAAAAATATATTCAGAACAGACTGCTCTTGCATGTGATTCCATTGGTGAATGGCAAATTTTACTCAACATTCTCAGGGATCTTAATGAGTCCAAAGAGTTGAAGTATTTCAAAAAACCAAGGTCTGAAGCTCACACATATATGTACATATCAGTTCAGACATGATGGGCACAGTCAGACTCACTTCATGTGTTAATAAATAGACAAACACATTCAAAAAACTGCGCTAAAGACATATTGTTCTAAAACAGTATTTGGAGTAGTCTGGAGAGGGATAAGGGTATGTTCTCATCTCAAATCAGGCAAGAGCTATCCTGCTTATTTCTGAGCAACGCCACTTCATACTGATCACAAATTAGAACAGAAGATTTGACACTCGATCAGACACCGCTGACTCTTTTTGAAAGAGACTCTAGGGTGATGGGACACGCTTTAATCAGCATGCCTGATGAAGTTGGTGGCATCCAGGAGGGGAGTTAATTACTGTATCCACTGGTCCTTATCTACCTCCATCACATCCCACGCACCTGAGATGGCCATTTTATCATACGCCGTAAAACATGTTAGCTGGCTTGACAGATATAGATTGCCTTCTTTATCGCTTAATTATGTTGCTTAATCTTGCAACAGGTCGATAAATCCCATGATTCCCCCAAACAAATTTGGTGATAAAGTACCCCCATTATCTGTGAATAACTTGATTAAGTGATAGAGTGGAGCTGCCCCTTCAAGGTTTATCTGTCCAAATGAATGTAAATGTGTTTAAACGCCTTTATTAAAGAAGGCATTAAACAAAGCCAGACTTATAAACAGCCTTCCCCTTGTGTGTGTTTCAAAGCTTGTGCAGCTTGGTCCCGGATGCTGAGTTGCTTTCGATGAAAACCCACCCTGTGTCTCCTAGGAAAGCAATCTACCATCATGCAAGCCTTAGTAATATAAGCATTGTTTGCGAAAATGGTATACATATCACTGCAGGCTACAATAAAATAGCAATTACGTCTTAGGAAATATATAAATGAGAAACAAATCATTATATTTCACTGTCATGCATTATAAATACTCATTAGCTTAAATAAAATTACATGACTATCGCTGTAAAAATATTACTGTAATATGTACATCTGATAATGGCTGAAATCAAATTGCATGTGCAGACATGAAAGCTTTCCTACTTGAAAAATGATGGAAACAGAATGGAAACAGAAATAAAACGATGAGAGGAGAGTTGGACAGGTCAGTGAAGGAGTCGAGGCTGAACTGAAAGTGTCCCTGTGTCTTTCAGGAGCCCCACAATGCTTTGTTCCCCTCTCAGTGGCAAGACTGTCTGGGACAGTTCCAGAGAATGCTGGTAATTCGTTGCCTGAGACCAGACAAGGTGAGCTTCCTCTCACAACAAAATCTCACATATAAACTTTAACAAAACATACAAACACAAACCCACACATAAACACCCATAAAACATACAAACATAGGCACACATAAACACCCAAATGATCACATAAATAGGCGTGTGCATAGATCACTTTATCCCAAAAGCTACTCATCCATTGTGTTGTATATTGTATTTTGGATTTCTTTACACTTATAGCAGTATTGCAAATATTTATATGACAAAAAATTATTCCTCAAAATTCCTTGGACACTTGCTACTGTATTCCTAATTTAAACCCATAAAGCCAGTTTACTCGGTCAACAGTGGTGGACCAGTGTCTCCTCTTGGAGCTTAAATCAAAATGAAAAAGGAGAAGGCATCTGGGCTCCCTCGGTGCTGCTAACCTTGAGTGAAACACGCTCCCTCTCCTCTCCCAGGGCAGCACTTTACTGGAGCTGCTGTCAACAACGCAGCTGCCAGAGACCATCCTGTCCCAGTAAGCCAATCTAACAGACACACCTGACCCCAGACTTACTCAAGGACAGGCTGCCCGCCCCACTCACTGTGCTCTTCTCACTTCAGCTGCCCAAGGCGTTTGTCTCCATTTGCTCAGTTAAAGGGTTTGTGAGGCAGGATGGCATCAGTGACTCTGTTCCTCCCTGTCCTCACTGTTGCCTCTCCTCCATCTGTCCTTCTCTGCTTCTTCACTTCCCCCTTCCTCCATAATATTTTTTACCCTCCATCTTCTTCCATTCCCTTCCCTTCTTTCTTTTACTTTTCTCCTGAACCATGTCTGCCTTGTTCTCTCCCTTTTCCTCTCTCCCTCTTTTACTCATTTTCTAACAACTTTTCCTGTCTTAAATATCTTGTCCTCTGCCCCCCAATCCTCTCCTCCTCTCTTTCTCTCACCTCCTCCTTCTGCCCTGTTGTCACTCCCACTCTCTCCCTTTCCCAGGTCATTCCCATGGTGCAGGAGTTTGTGTCTAATAGCCTTGGAAAGCAGTTTATTGAGACTCCTCCTTTCAACCTGGGCAAGGCATTTGGGGACAGTCACTGCTGTGCTCCACTCATCTTCATCCTTTCTCCAGGGTCAGACCCCATGGCTGCGCTGCTCAAATTCGCAGATGATCAGGTCTGAGCCAGAACAGTCACCACAGAGTTCCTCTCTTCCATGACCCAGGCAAAGGGTTTATTTGCTTTGCCAAAGTATTCAGTCTTAAAAGTGCAATTTCCTTGTGTATATGTCAAGTCCAGCTTTAAATTTCCCCAGTGTAAATGCACATATGTATTGTAGAAATTACAGAATCTAATATATGTGAATAATCAACTTACATACAGGTAGAAATATCCCTCTTCCATCCCTTCGCTATACTCTACCTATAAAGCTGCGGTCCTCACTCCTGGTCCTGGATCACATAATTAGCTCATTTCACCTGGTCTGAAGTGGTTGTAGAACTTCAGAACTTCAGGTTATCATATAATCCAGCATGGTCTTCCAGGACCAGGCATGAGAACAATGGCTATAAATTAATGTTTTATAGCCCCCCTGTAAAAGTGCAGTACATGTAAGTAAATGCAGCTGTGCGCTGTCCCTTTGACTCAGGGCTTTGGAGGAAATAAGCTGACCTCCCTTTCACTGGGACAGGGCCAGGGGCCCATTGCTATGAACATGATCCAGAATGGTGTGAGGGATGGCACCTGGGTGGTCCTACAGAACTGTCACCTAGCCACCTCCTGGATGTCCACACTGGAGAGAGTGTGTGAGGTCAGATTCACATTGGCTTATATACAGTACCTCTTTAATTTTGAAACCCTTTATTGAGAATATGCAGAAAGACTGCTCCCCTACAGTTTTAGTAAGATAAAACATTTTTTTGAGGGGATCATTAATTTAATATGAAGAAGAGGCATGGTCGTGGATTTTTTGTGCAAGTCACTGAATATATCCCCTTTTTAGGAGCCTCTTCTCTGTTTTATAACAATTAGTTTGTAATGGGCAGTAGTGTAGAATAGTGGGTAACTGCTATTGGTCATTCCAGCTGAAAGCATGGCAATGACCAATGTCCATTACTTCAAAGGGAGTCGTTATATCACATGATTTTGTCAGCAGTCTTACAGAGCTCTTGTCCGTTAAGTGTGGTACTTAAAAGAGTATTCCAGTTTACTTTCTTGTTCAGAATCCTCACAGGAAAATTTAAAACTGAAACCTGTTGGTTTTGAGCAAGGCATTGAACCCTTTAACCTCACTGTATCCCCATGGGCTCACATTTTAACAATATTATGACTAGAATATGTTTTGTTACTCACATTTTAAACAAAATACATAAACATAACTCATATGTGCAATATTATTTAGGGGGTTCCTCTCCCATCAAGTGACCATTTTATGGTCTTAACTCATGGAAAAATGGTCAAAATAGAGAGTATAACTATGTGTTGTCAGCCTCACACAAGTACAAAGTGACTGAAAGTGTAATAGTTACATTCTAGACTGCTAAAAATGAACTTCTGCTACAAAAATGCTAGGATCCTGTTGTCACATGAATCTAAAATAAGCAATGTACCATATGAATACATTAAGGTTGAACATGGTTGGTTGCTGTATTATAGAATATCATTTTAAGTCATGTCATCCTCAGTAAGAAATTTATTTTCTTATGATTCTTATGATTGATTTAGGCTATTACATGACAGTTGAGGTGTTAGTGTGATACATAGTGCAATTCGCTTGTTAGTGTGAACATATTGTGTTGCATTACCGCTCACTAAGTACACCCTGTAATACAAGAGGATTAACACTGCTCCTAAAAAAGAATGCCTCACACCTATGTGTCCTTTGCCCTGCCTTATTCAGGAGCTGAACCCAGAAACCACTCACCCAGACTTCCGCCTCTGGCTAACCAGCTACCCCTCACCTAACTTCCCAGTGGCTGTCCTTCAGAATGGTGTGAAAATGACCAATGAGGCGCCCAAGGGCCTCCGTGCCAACATTGCCCGCTCATTTCTTATGGATCCTATCTCTGACCAAGATTTCTTCAACAGCAGCAATAAGCCGGTCAGTCAGTCTATATTTCTATTTTGTTTTGAGAGTGTCGTATGATTAATGCAGTTCTCTTAATGATAATAATGTATTTAGAATGGATTTTCCTATTACTTTACAATTCATTTTTGTTATTTTCTTCAATTAACTAGAGAGAAATGTCTTCTTCCAATTTTAGAGATGTGTCTTCAAAACAATGAATCCATTGACTGTGGGTGTGGAATGTTAAAGTGGATCATGTTTAATGCTCATTAGGGTTTCAGTTGGTGTAGGGGTTTGGATTTAAAAGTAGATTTTTTTGCACTATGTGTGGACAAGGTTTACAGTGCTGATGTTTGTGTGTTTCTGCAGTGGGTGTTTAAGAAGCTGCTGTATGGCCTGGTATTCTTCCATGCCCTGACTCAGGAGAGACGCAAATTTGGCCCTCTGGGTTGGAACATCCCTTACGAGTTCAACGAGACAGACTTACGCATATCTGTACAACAACTGCTTATGTTTCTGAATCAATATGAGGTAAAAAAAAGACATACATGCACAAATATGCCCACACAGAGATGCACACACATAGTGGCATGTTCTACATATTCCATGAACATCCCTCTAGATTGCTTACACAGCATAAGGCAAACACCTGCAGTAGGCTATAAAAAAGTGTACACCTGTCTCTCTCAAACTGAGTCAGGCAAAGATGGCCTTTGGCAGGTCAGTACCGATAACAGCAGTCAGACAATCTGTTCTTATCATCTGCCCATGCAGTTGATTAAAGACACTTGACATTTAAAGACTGCTGCTCTGTTTCTGACAAGTGAAAAAGTCAACTGCTATACTTTTCTTTCAGAAAATAATGCATAAATAAAAGAAACATGAGCATTTTGGAATGTCTTGACATTTCCCCAGTAACAAGAGCAGAGTGCCATGAGAAGCACTCACAAGCAAAATTTAAATATGAAATGCCACATTTAAATGTTTCCCCCATCTATATTTTATTTGTTTGAAAAACAAAGTAAACAGCAGAGAAATGTGGAAGCTTAATTGCACTGAAATCTTAAATGACTATATTACCCTATGAACAGCAATATAATTCCCAGCGGAGCAGCCGTTATTCCAAAAACAGCATGCTTTGAAGCTGCTGCAGTGACAAATTGAGTTTTCTCTCAGAACACAGATATGAGGTCATTTGAAATATTTGCTTTAGTAGAATTACGACTGAGTTAAGGGGTAGGGGTGTAATGGTTCTGAAACTGAGACCGAAACCACGATACAAACTTCCACAGTCTTTTGTTGTGGTTCCAGAAGATGGAACCATGACACCCCAACCCCCCAATCCCAACCCGCTACTGTCAAAATAGTCTATTAATGTCTATTACTCGAATGCGTGGAACAGAAATTCTGCAGCGCAAGTTTTACCCAGAAAGTTTGGTCAGTGCACTAGTTGTTATCTATCAGCTGTAGCATGCTAGGGTGTGTTCCAGTACTTTGTCTTGTCTCCTCCTTTCCTCCACTCGTTTCCTCCCCTCATCTCCAACTCCGGAAGTATGTGGAGGAAAGGAAGGGAGGAAATGAGTGGAAGAAAGGAGGAGATTAAATGAAAATTGGAACAGCTAATCTTATTAGCCCATCATCAAAATCGATCTTGGCTATTGATGATTCAGAGGATACCTAAGCCAAAGGTATCAATCAAAATTTTCAGAGGGATGGTCTTTTAACCTGACTGGTCTTGAGCACACTGATGTGAAAAGACTTCTGCGGTAGGATTGAGCAGTTTTTTGTGGAACATGGAGGAAAGAAAGGAGGAGAGAAAAGGAGGAGACAAAACTGAGCATTGGAACGCACTCCAGAGCAGGAGGATCCTCCTATGACATTTAGATCCACTGTATGGGAGTGGTTTCCCAGTTAGTCACAGTGAAAATGGACAACAATTAGTGTCAAAATGGTATTTGTTACAGTCAGAATTGTAGAATTATAATTACTGTAATTACTTTCTATTTTTTGTTTTCCCTGCTGTAACAAACTGTGACACCAAAACTGAGGTACATACCAAGCTGTGAATTTTGTATACCGTTACACCCCTAGTAAGGGACCTTCTACACAAATTGTGAACTGGTTAATTTATAAGTTTCCTTTGTGACTGAATCATGTACAGGGAGAGGGTTAGGATCCTTTCTGCAAATATGTAGATATGGTTTCAAAAATGAAGTAACACTGCCTGCATCAATAAATATGAAATTCACTGAAAATATGTGGCGTGCGTAAGAAGTTTCCCATTATTCTAAATTTAGTGATGATACTGTTGATGATAGTGACTATGAGGATGATTACAAAAAATATTTTCAAGACTGAAGATGTTAAATGGTGGGAAATTTAATGATTACAATAATGATCCTAAAAAATAGCAGGGTTTGTTGAATTTTGTACAGGGAACTGAAAATTGACCAAGGCAAACAGATGCAATGTTGGAGAGATCAACATTATCCAAAAGTCTGATACTTAAACTTCAGAAACTTAACAGGTGAATGGAAGCAGAATTAATCCAAGTAAAATAAAAGCAGTCTGCTATCTACAATGATGTTACCAAAAAAAGAATCCAAGTATATAGTTTAGTGTCTTTCAGGACTGAAAACTGCAACCACAAAGAAAATATTGACATAAAAATGGCAATAATGGATCATTTTTAACCCTGCCTTTCAGATTGATTGGTACAAATGTATTTAAATACAACCTTTGGACAAACACTATGGTGATTGCATGCATCAGAGTGTTTCATTTATCCCTGCCCCTACTCTCCTCTCACTGACAGGAAGTACCTTTTGCCGCCATTTCTTACATGACGGGGGAATGTAACTACGGAGGCCGTGTGACAGATGACTGGGACCGCCGCACACTACGCACCATCCTCTCCCTTTTCTACACCCCCAAAATAATTGAGGACCCTGACTACAAGTTTGACTCCAGTGGCTTGTACTACTCCCCACCTGAAGGAGAGGTACAAAATAGCAAACCTTAATGGAACAGTGCATAATTCACAAAATGCTTATTATTTTATTTTATTAATTTCTGTACCTTATACTGTCTGGAGTCAGCTTCATATTATTCCACTATTAAGGTTGAAGTTTAATCGCCATAGTGTTTGTTTTACATTATTCCTTTATTTGCATATACCTTTACTAGCACCTGTTTGGTGTCTTATGTCAATGTTTGGAATCACAGACAATTCTCCACTTTGTGTTTTGACATAGTGCTGGTTCAAAGGAGTCTAAGCTTTAACTAATATGATTGATGGATTGACTATCCGTTGATTATCTACACACAGGCTTTTGAAGCCTTTAGCACAGTTTGTTTATAGGTTGTTTAAAGTTGCAGAACAACCTGACTGAGGAAATCTAGGCTCTTTCCCAAATTGCATACTTGTGTACTTGTTAGTAAATACATCCAAGTACACTAATTAGTATGTACTATTTAGTATGCAAGTACACAGAGTGGATAAAATTCATTAATTTGAGAAGTACTTGTACTAACACATCACATCTCTTCTGGCCTTTGTGAGAAACTCATCTGGTAATGGTAAAACTAGTAGGAGCAACTGAAATTGTAGATGACCGCAAACTAGTGATGTTATTGCAGAAAAAACTTGCTCAGTACATTTTTTTGTGAACAGTTGTTGCTATAGTTTTATTTATAAACTATATAATATGTACTTTTGTATTTAAATTCTTCTTCGCTGTCAGAACACAATGACCGCTGTGAAGAAATAGAATGCTCAGATGCATACTTCGTTTTTTGGTCCTCCCAAGTACGCAAAGAGAGCTTGGATGCATACTTGCGTTTGGAACGCACTTGATCAGATGACTGTTAACTTCCATACTTGATATGCGTACTAACTAGTACGCAAGTATGCAATTTGGGACACAGCCTTAGTAGCCTCTCTCAAATCTCATACCCTCAACCAATTGTGCATAATTTTGGTAAGTCTTAGAACTGGATGGATAATCCATTCAAGTACATCTTTAACATGATGAATACCCAGTAATTTAAATGGAAATCCATATGCCCATAACTTACTTTTTCATTGGCCAACACAAATAATTGCAGCTGGTGTTGTCTGAAAAATCCTAATTTGAATGAATCTGTGACTGAAAAAGACTCAAAATGCTTGGTCTATAAAACTTAAATTGGTCTGGGACTAGTGTGTCTATTCACTTCATGATCATGTCTTGTGTTTCCTCTGCTTCAGTCTTTTCTGCATGCATCACATCAATGCTGTCATTCTTTCTATTCCTGCAGGGGATTCTTGTGCATGCTCTGGGTACCTCCCAGTGGCCTGTCACTAATTTTATTTTTTGAATTCAGGTCACATTTAGAAGGTCACATTTTAAATAATCTCAGCTGTTTTATCTGTTTAAAAAAGCAGTCAAATTTAAATGTCAAACTGAGCTTCATGTTGATTAAATAATTAAGACCAGAGTCTGAAACAAAAGGCAGCAAACAAATGGCCTTCTAGGAATTGATATAGACACCCTGTTGCACCTCTCGCTTGAGTCCAAAAGACGCATTGAGCCCTTGTCACCAATAAGCAGCATGAATCTAATTTTAATGCCTTCATTAGATTTCTGTGAACACAAGTGTAATCAATACACATTTTATATGACATTTCCACACCAAATGCTTTATGCATGAACATGCATTTACATAGCTATTCTTATAAATGTCAGCGATCTTTGGAATGTTAATGTTTTTGATGGTTATTGGTGCTTGCAGTAGATCATAGCACTGTGGTGTTCCCTGATTCTCACCCCTGCAGCACAGCAGCTACATTGAATACACAAAGAATTTGCCACTCAATCCCTCGCCTGAGATATTCGGCATGAATGCCAACGCTGACATCACCAAGGACCAAGCTGAGACCCAGCTGTTGTTCGACAGCATCCTGCTCACACAGGTACTGTCATACTGACCAATGACTGAACAAATACTTGGTGCTGCTGCATGGTCACGCTGATTATATATTCAATACTGCTGTACTGTTACACTGAATACAACATAAACACATCTGTACTGTCATATATAACACATACTGACCTTTGAACCTGTAATAACCACAAAGCACTGGTCTGATTGCAGTGAATATCAAAAGCAAAAGTGAAAAACCACAGCATTCTGAGATTTTGAATGATGGCTCATTAACCTGTATAGGTAGAACCATGGCAGTATTTCAAATCGAGTACTGTTCTTCCAGTTGACACTCATTGCAAATTTGAGCTCTTCCTGGTTTGTCCATGCCAGGTTTTAGTCTTCTTCAGTCTTCCATCTCCTCATTTATTCATGGACCATCTTCTTAAAATGTAATGCACACTGTGATCCCTGTTCCATGGGAGTTCACACCCACTTTTCCAGGCGATGTTGAGCCTAGATGAATTCAATATTTAATAACATTCAATAAATATTTACTATGAAACATTAATTAGGAAACTTCAATTAATATTTAAGTTGTTTGTGCACAGATCTGAAAAAATCACCAGAGTGTGAATTCCCATCAGAAAATAGGGGCCCTGATATGTGTCTGTGACAGAACAGAACACAGAAAACAGTTTCCCATTTTAACTTGCTCTTTGCTCCATATTCACTGTTGGGCTACATTCGGTCATGTCCAATTACATTGTTGAGTTAAATAGAACTCACAGTGAACTGCCAACAGCCCAGATCTAATACATGCATAGATTATTTGAGGAATTACCTCATCTAATGCAGAAAAAAATTTCCTAACACACACAGACACATACACATGCACCAGTACACTCACATGCATACACACGGCTCCTCATATCATTTAATAATTTCATGCAATCTTTGGAATACAGAAGTCATGCTTTTCGAGTTGGTGTTGATATGAGTCGGCAGCCTGGACTCCAAAATCATTATTACTGTGGTTATTGCTGTAATTATTGCTGGATGTGATATGTGACAATATTTTACTTATTATTCTTGCTTCAGTTCAAAAGGGCTGTGTGATCATTGATGTTGCATTTATGTATGTATGATTTTTTGATTATGACAGCATTGTGTGCATATAAATGTTCTGTATTCAGCAGGTAGATAAATGAGTAAGTGCCTGCAATATTGACCCTGTCTGTATTCTTTTGTCCTACATTCATCACTGATTCAATTGGTGTGTGTGTGTGTGTTTTCTAGGGAGAGCTAACAGTAAGTACAGTGCAGGGTTTAGAGTCACACAGTTAATAGGGCTGAAGTTAAGCGTTACCACAGGACACAGAAACTTCAGGTCATGTGTACAGGGGCCGTAAGTATGCTACTCATCCCTAATTGACAACAGAGCAACACTTCAGTGAATATAGTACTACCCTGTAGCTAAGAACAGAGGAACACCACACAGTGAGTATTCTCCTCATTCCTTGTTGAGAATAATAGTAACACTGCCTTGAGTGAATTTTTAATCCTCCTTTACTAGGAAAAACGTATGTAGTAGTCCTGACATGCCTAAAGAAAAATAAATACATAGCAGCAAAAACACAAAAAAATAGGACCACACATTTACAGATTTACAATTTACACAGTTACAAAAATACACTCTTTTGGAAATTGTTTTGGAAATATATGCAGTCAATATTTAGACAATGTACGGTTTGAAAAACTCTCATACTTCTCTTTGCCTCTATCTCTCTGTTTCTCATCCCGTCACGCTTGGCTACTGCCAGTCTCGCTCTTCTGGAGGAGATGCTAAATCCTCGGACGACATGGTGTTTGAGGTGGCGGCCGATATATTGAGTAAGCTGCCCCCAGACTTTGACATTGAGGGTGCCATGCGGAAGTTCCCAACCAACTACAACCAGAGCATGAACACAGTGCTGGTGCAGGAGATGGGCCGCTTCAACAAGCTGCTGCAGACCATCCGTGACTCCTGTGTCAACCTACAGAAAGCAATAAAGGTGCATGATTGGTAGCAAAACAGGCCCATGCCCAGAACTGTTTGACACTGGAAGATTCTGAGGCCAAAATTACCTCATTCCCCTGCAGAAATTGATTTTTTTGGATTAGAATGTCTGAAATTTCTTCAGCAATTGATAAGATGACACTGTATTTTGATTTCTTTGTCACTTTTTTCATCAGCATTGCAGAGCGATTACTGTGAGGAGTGCATGGTTTGTAAACAGTGCTGATTGTCATACAAAGGACAAATCCTTTCACAGTCTATAAATCTACCACATCTGCCTTTTTTGGGTTTTGTTTTTTAATAAGGACTTATTACAGCTGACAAATCATACCGGTGTATGCAATTGGTGATCATTACCTCAATAACATCTGTTTAATTTGCTGGCTGTTCGTTTTTTATTTTTTAATTTTGGGTCTTTTGAGTTCTGAACTCCAGTTTCTTACAAACTTTTTACTGGGGTGTTTAAGACATGGAAAGTAATGACAGTAATCTCTGTAAGCTGAACATAACACTGCTGAGATGAGAATATTCTATGAAAACATCAGACAAGTGTGTTTATAGCCCAACTGTTTTGTCTGTCCAAACCTGAAAAATGGACCAGTTGGAATATAAACACACTCATTTCAACTACATTTTTAATAATGTGTGTAAGATGTCATTCCCACGGGTCAGCAGCGATGTCTACCCCGGTATTATCTTGTGTTTTTTTGCTGGAGGTGTCCCTCTCTGAGGGACCAGGGCTCATTCGCACAGAAGGTTCCGGCAGGTAATTCCATCTGACAGTACCCTAGGGGTTTCCACCAACTCACATCTTTCCTTGTCTCATCCACCTCTCAGAATAAATAAAGACAGACCCTTCTTATCTCCCAGACTTTTTCAAATTGAGTCCCAAGTTTAAACTCTTCTCCCAGCCTCTCACATCACACAAGGCCTTTGAGGCAGAGGGCCCAGGGGGAACCATTTATCAGCTATTGTCTGTCAATCATTAAGACTCACCTAACGCCCAGCTTAATGAAACTCTCTGCCAGATAAAATCTCACTTATTTGGATGTCATTGGCTCCTCTTCTTTAATCAGAATTGCAGGGGACAAACTTCACTGATTATTTTACACACTTTTTCTTCCCTCCAAAGACAGAGAAACATGTGATTACTTTCAACCTAGGTCTTAAATCACCAGATCCTTCCATGAAGCTGCTTTCAAACCTTCATTTCTGCTTTCAGTATCAGTTCTGTCAGGTCAAATCTCAGTTGAAGTTTCCAGCAAAGTTAATTTTTTCAAGGAAGTTATTGATGGGGTCCAACGTCTTGGATCTGTAGTATTTCAGTAATTGAAATTTGCTTGATAAATATTCCACATAAGATCCCAGGGAGTTACATGGAAATTAGCATCTCATAATAGCTTGTAAAGGTGAATGTGTGTATCAAGGTCTGGTGGAAATTGCAGTGTGTAATGGGGATTGTGTTTGTTTCAGGGTCTGGTGGTAATGTCAGCAGAGTTGGAAGAGGTGGTGAACAGCATCCTGAAGGGCCGGATTCCTGGCATGTGGATGAAGAAGTCCTACCCCAGCCTCAAACCCCTTGGTGGTTATGTCAGTGACTTCCTGCTAAGACTTAAGTTCCTGCAGGTACTCATAGTGCTCCTAAAGAATAAGGCCTTAAAGAAGGGCTTAGACATTCCCTGTACTGGCCTTTGGTGTTCTGATTGATTTCCTACACTGAACCTCAAGTTTCCTGTTTTAACCAGTAACTGGTAATGAATTCAGCCACTGAAATTGTTCAATACAATCTCCAATCAGACGTTTTCCCATGAGCTCAGCAGAGAAAATCTCTCCTAAACTGCATCTGGGATGAATCAGAATTGACTGAGAATAAGGCAAACTGCCCATCATATGCTTTAATACCAAATATTCCCTCCCACGGTGGAGAGGAAAAAAGTGTTCCACTCTTTGGTTGCTCATGTATAAATAAGCATGGCTGGCATGGGGCTGGCTCATGTACAATTGTGGTTTAGAGAGAGGTTAGCACTCCCCAGGGAATGACTGCCTCCCAGGGTGTGGATGGACAGTTGAATGTTAACGTGCTTAAGTCTAGTCACCTGATCCTACGCATGACCTGCTTACATTGTCTGATTTTATTGTCTATCATCAAGGAGCCATTGTAGGGCTCCAGATGGTGCCTAAAATGGTCGCCAGTGCGCCTAACTTTTTATTTCTTGACTAGTTTTGTCCTGCTAGAAGCCACTGGCGACAATGCCCCACAATCAAAAAAGAAGTAAAGAAAAAAAAATTGAAAATGAAAAAGGCATGCACAGCAGCAAGCTTTAATTCTGTGGTGGACTCATCTCCTCCTGCTTCTGCCTGCCATGCTACACTATCACATACAGTGCTGTACTGTCCTGGTCTGTCCACAATGATTGAAGCATACACAGAGGGAGGCAGTTTTTATTTAAACTCAACAGTATTTGAAACTTACCCCAGTGTCGTGCTAGCTAATGTGCACGATGTAGCTAACTGCTTCGATAGCTAGCTAATGTTAGTCAAGGAACATTAACAACTTTCAAGAAAACAAAATTGTGAAACGCAAATTATCTGATTTTTCTCACTTCCTGTCAATCCAAACCCTGCCTTCTCTACATCTGGTACCGATTATACAGAGACTCACTTGATCAGCGGAACTTATCTGGTACGGTCATCCCTTGGTCAGTAAACAGTCATTGTCAGATGATAGGGAAGCGCAGCTAATTGAGTCTTCCGTGCCTGAGACTCCAGTTCGCCCTGTTACGCTATGACAAAGGGAATAATAAGTGTGTAATGAAGCACACTCACACAAACACACGCATATGTGTATGTGTGTGTGTGTGTGTGTATATATATATATATATATATATATACACAACTGTATACACTTTGAGGTGACTACATTTTAACGGTAAGGTTCAAAATATATGCTGTTTAAACTCAACAGGGCTGATTGCAATCAAGTTTGGTTTTGTTCAATCACCTGACTATAATTTTCAAATACAGATTTGTTGATTTCTTTGTTTCAAAATTTAAGGGGCAATTATTTTTTCACAGGGGCAAAATGGGTAATTGGTGAATTGAATAATGATATAAAAATTGTGTTTTAGGTTTCCTTGGGTTTACCGTGTCTAATATTGTATTTTATTTGGTCATCTGAAACCATTCAGTGAGTGAAATATGCAGTAATTTTGTTTAGCTCCTAACTATTTTTGGTTAAAAAAATACTTTTTGTCTTGGGCCATATAGTACTTTATTGTATCTGTAATCTATGATATATGGAAAGAGGGATTGAAACAAATAGGGAGCTTAATCAGTGATGATTCTCCTAGGGAGAAGTAAAACTTCTTTCCCTTTGGTTAAGGCAATACAGGATTGTTTTACTGAGAAAACTATCTTCTTCTGTGAAGACTTCAATTGCTCTATGAATAGTTTCTGGGAGGCTGTTTTCTCCCTCCTTCTTCCAGGGCAACTATTGTTTCTGAAATGTTGGCATAGTGTAGGTGGCATAGGTGAGCATTTAACACATGAACACACACACACACACACACACACACACACACACACACACACACACACACACACACACACACACACACACACAGGTCTGGTGTCAGCAGCTACTCCTTGACAGTTAGGAACAGATGCTGGTCACGGATGCCAGGGGCAGTGGAGCACAAGGGTATTTGTGGCACAGTGTAGCGCACTGCAGCACACCGTGACCATCAGACACACACTGAAGCACAGAGACACAGCCTGACAGGGAAGGAACTATAGAAGAAGAAACTCAATTTTTCAAGGAACTAGCAGCTACATATGAGCCACAATGAGTACTTCAGCTGTCCATTTTCCTGAAAGCTGAGATGAGTAGGAAACGTCTCTGGTAGCTCAGCAAATGGTGTTACTTGGCACACATGGCCATCCTGTAGGTCATGCTTATGGCTTTGTTTGTTTGTATTAAACTGCTTAAAAGTTGGTGAAATTGGGTCTTTATTGTGTTTATGGGGATGTGGGTGTGTCCTGATGAAGCAACTATTTTCATAGGACTGGTATGACGAGGGTACCCCTGCAGTCTTCTGGATGTCTGGCTTCTTCTTCACTCAAGCCTTTCTGACTGGCGGCCAGCAGAACTACGCCCGCAAGCATACCATCCCCATCGACCTTCTGAGCTTTGACTTTGAGGTTATGGATGACAAGGAGTACCGTCAGCCCCCTGAGGATGGTGAGAGGCCCTGATCACAGTGCTTCTGTCAGAGGCATCTGTTCACTGTGGTCAATGGGCCACTCTGGGGGGACAGCATGATTACTGTGCCAGTCTCCTCAGTGTCTAATGTTACAGTCTGAGACCACCATGTGTGCATCTTTTTTATTATGTTTCTGGAAAACACAAACACTTTCAAATAAATGACTTTACTGGTTAAATGCTGGCTACATTTAGAAACACCTACAGAACCTTGACAATTTTCACCAAGCCTGATATTAATGGAAATCAACACATCTATCATATGAAAACATTTAGTTCCAATATTATGTTACAAATATCAATAATCTGCTGGACATTTACATGTGTCTAATGGCTTATTATAGTATTTCAGATAAAGTCTGGGGGTCTGCAGGTTTATGTCTCCCTTCAGTGTGGTCTGAAATGGCTATGTGCATCCTCCTGTCTCTAGGTGTCTACATCCATGGCCTCTTCCTGGATGGTGCACGCTGGGATCGGAAGATCAAGCTGCTAGCAGAGTCCTACCCCAAAGTGCTCCATGACACCATGCCTGTGGTAGGTGCTGTTTTTCACAACAATTAATCATGCCTGTGAGGAATGTTTTCATTTATTGGGTCCTAATAAGTCTAATGGGTCCTGTAGGACAAAGCACTGAACCACAGACCATAGCACTGCGTAGCATAGTTCACATAGTTGTATAACACATGGGTGAGATGTCACATGACATACTCATACTATGGAATATTGATGCACATAAAGTGGTACAAATTGTAGAATAACAGTAAATAAGGTTATATAATCCTTTCTTTTGTTATCATTTATAATTTCATCTCTCTTTGGTCCCCAAAAAAAGACATGAAACTGTTAGCTAATATCCTGTGCTTGTCTGAACATTGTGCCTGTGCTTGAAGGATAAATCATACACTGTTTGTTAAAAAAATACATGGGACAAGATGTGGCAGTTAATGGACATACACACTTTCTCCTGGTATACATCCCTCCATTAAGTATCTGAGGTACTCCATCAGGTCCATCAGGGAGTGTCCTCTCCATGGGGGTCTTTAAACTGTGAAACTGAACAATGAAAAACATATACCAAGGTGATTTGTTGAAAATCATACACTATTTTCTTCATATTTTTAGATTTCTTGATGTGATACCACAGGTTGGGCTCTATCTTCATATTGGAAGTGTCTTAATGGAATGAGCCACTCTGTAGGCCAAGATTTTCTTCATAGTATGCAGAGAGTTTCTTCATAGAGAAACTTTTCATCAAATGTGTATTCATGTGAGATTTCCATGTGTCATTTGAAGTGCAAGACATACCTAACACCTCCATGCCCTGTTTGGTAATCTCTGACTGTAGTATATAGTCAGATTTTTATACTATAAATCTGTTTTGGAGTCGGACTCAAAGTCAGTTGATAAGGTATTACATCTTAGGTTACAGCCACCACAGCTAATGAACCAAGATCAATGTCAAGATTATAATTTATGATTTACATTGAAGTAAAGATCCATTCATGTGTTGTGCTTGCAATAATATTTTTTTAATGGAATTAAACTGCATTTTTGTTAATTGCATTCTTCATCTTCAAGAAAGATGCTATAATATGATACAACTAATAAAACTGTCACTGTTACTTACTAGTCTTAGTTAATGCCCTACTTAACATGTAGGCAATGTTTCATGGAATGTGCTATCATATGCAATATTTTTTTCTGGTCTTTTGGGAAAGGCATATTGCACAATACATGTCAAAGTGGACTGAGCAAAAAGAAAGCTCTTCTCTCTGTACTGCTGATCCTTCTGCTCCATGACATAACACGATCGCTCCTTCAGAGTGGCGTGCACAAATCCCTCAGGAGTGTTGTGAAAAGCAGCAAACATCAGTAATGCATTAGCCATCTACAATTTTAACCTCAGAAAGCATTGCTGTAGTTAACTTTTAATTAAAATTTTTATGCAGGGGCTTTTTGCCCATCCAAACATGGAAAAACAATAGACAAAGAGATGGAGCTTGTTTCCTCCTGAATTATATTTTACAGTGGGCATCTTAATTACAACCCAATATGGCTGGTATATAAATTATTGAGCATTACATTAAAATAGATCGCTAATGGCAGATTCACTGTGATGCTCTAAGGGAAAATGGCTGATTACTTTGAAAGTTTCTTTTCCCCCCTACACACATCCAAGGTTTATGCATTATTCAGGAGTGTTTCTTTGATATTCAGACATTCCAGGTCAGCTTATTACCAAAACCATTTTTGACAAGAGCAAAAACTAAATTAAGATTGTGTTTATCGTTTGAGAGGAAAATACAACAGAGTCGGTGGGACCGTCTTTGAAATGCAAATCTCCCCAGAGATCTTTGCCCCAAATCTTTATTATTTAAATCAGCTGCATATTTTATTCATTGGAGCTGA
The DNA here is from genome assembly GCA_022829145.1 of Albula goreensis. Lineage (NCBI taxonomy): Eukaryota > Metazoa > Chordata > Actinopteri > Albuliformes > Albulidae > Albula > Albula goreensis. The sequence goes on from CM040745.1 coordinate 17,689,240, forward strand.
GAGGTTATCACATACATGCATTGCAAAAGTGGGACTGCACAGTTTAACACTTTTGTTTAACTAGCACTGACAATACCCCTGTGGCTCTGGTTCAAATATTGAATGGTAACGGTTTTCTATTTAAGCTGTATATAGTACTTACATGTGACAGTAAATGGAGTGCTTCTCATTTTATCTGAATTTACATAAGTTTCATGCATGAGTCATGACCTTTATAGTGGCCTTTACTTCTCCGCAGTAGTTTGACTTGATCAGTTGACACCCTGACCCTACTCCATCCCTGTCTTCTCCTCAGCAGGCTGACCAAACCATGCTCTTCCCTCTGGAGTAGACTTATGCCTCTCTTCAGGGCTCTGCCCTTATACCTCTCCTCTTTTCACAGTGCTCTTCTCTCATTCGTGCTTTTGACTTCCCCCTTCTCTCCTCCTCAGATTTGGCTGAAGCCAATAAAAAGGCAGGACATCCCTGAGCGGCTCTGCTACACTTCCCCAGTCTACAAGACCAGTGAGCGTCGGGGTACCCTCTCCACCACAGGACATTCAACCAACTTTGTCATTGCCATGACACTTAACACCAATGTCCCCCCCGAACATTGGATAAGGCGGGGGGTGGCACTGCTGTGCCAGCTCAGCTCTTAACCCTCAGTACCTGTCCCATATCCCTTCCCAGTCATATCAGATCTCTGCACACCTTTATTCTCCTATCTTTTATTAAATGAGCATTTAATCTGTGTGAACAGTAGTTATGTTTCAGATGCAAAAATGTTTATATCCCTCAAGACAAAGAGCCTGAGAAACAAACATTCTAAACAAATGCATGTGCACATGCGCATACTCACTCATACACGCACACATGCGTGTCCGCACACACAATTTTATCCCGATTCACACACATTTTCCATTCTAATCTTTTAATCAAGACAAAATTCAGACACAACAATCAATGACCCGAGAAAAAGGCAACTCTTTGCAAATTTTATTTTTTCTTTCTGGATGGGGAAAATGCACAAAACAGACAATCAGCAAAGATGGCAAATGCAGTGATCACATTTACATACCCAAGTTTGTAAACACTACAGGGAAATTAAAAATTTATTACAAACATTAATCTTCATTTTTTTCCCCTCAAACCAGATTCACACCCTCATACCTGTAAATAGAGGATTTTCATTCTTTGAGTCAAAGTAACTGTGACATTAGTGGTGTCTTCTTAAGCCCTTTGGTGTTTCAACCATTTATATATAATTTGGCAGAATCAAAAACCATCAAAATTTTATTTCTTTTAATTTTGTGGGGTGATGGCTGTGGTCATATTATACAGTAAATATATGAACACATAAACCACTAACAGGGAAAGACGCAGGCCACAGGCCCATCTTATTATTAACACATTGGCCACATAAATGCCAAGCAGATTTACTCTCTTCCCATCTACTAAGAAAGAATGGAGAAGATATGTTCAAATATGGCTGCAACAATTTTTCTTTTTTTTTTCATTCCCCAAGGTGCATAAACCAATGCTGTTCTGTTTTAAATACATTCTAGGATAGGAGAACAGCAGTAGATGCTGACAGTAGTGGTGACAGTGAGGCTTCATTGAAAGCACTAGGACCTACAATTTGACTTACTGATTTGAATGATTGTATTTGTGTGGAGAGAGAAACCTTTTCACTTGTTAAAATGGTAACTTTTTTTTCATTGAAGCTCCACTGGTAATAAGATGAAAACTCACTTTCCTGTCACTCACCAGCAGCATCCTGCTGCCTCTCTAACATTTGGTCATGTCAGTGCTGATACTGGCCAGATTCTCAAGGATAATTTTTTTTTTTTATGTGGGGTCTATCAATGTCACACCCAAAGGCACATGTGAACCAACAAACATTTCCTCCATTTACAGTGGGCCCCAATGTACAACATCTCAACAAATGTGTAAAAATAAAAACCTGACAGAATGTTGAAACAACACAAACGCATTTCGTTTTTAAACAAAAAATTATACCCAAAAAATTATTTTCATGCCTCATGCATGTTTTGATCTGACCCAATTTACATCAGTTTAATGTGATCTCAATGATTTACACCTAAAGAGACAAGACCATGGTTGTCACACAGTGACAGGCGTAATTCACAGTTAAGAACTTCAAAGAACATATAGAGGCTGTCCATCTACACAGGCTGTACTTAGCACAGATGCTGATTTGGGCACGATGGGAAAACAGAAACAGCTAATGGAATGTCAGGAGGCAAACAACAGTGTGCAGCCACTCTTTGCGCACAGCTTCACGGTAAAAGATCGATGTTTGGCACAGTTGAAATACATTTATGTCATGTGCATTTTTTAAGTGGCCTTTTTCATGGTCTCACAGCTTTTCCATGGTTCCAGTTTTGGTTGTCAGGCAATCAATTACAGTAGACACTAGGCTGATATGAATGTACTTAAAAAAGAACGTAAACCATACATTTTTTAGAACAATATAAGAGTGAAGCCACAGCAATTCTTCTTTCATATGCAGTCTTTTTTTGGATTGTCAAGAGTCTTTGATTTGGGGCTGCCTTAGAAAGAGCTGGTCACTGGTCTTTTATGGACTGTGTTCCCTCAGATAATTTGATGAAAGTAAGAGTTCCTTAAAGTTCCTCAAAAGCAGCATAAAACTAATGGTCATCCAAAAGAAAAACCTTTACAAATCTACCTCTGATTCAGACTGTGTCCATGTTTGACATGAAGACAGTTGCTCTAGGTCAGGGGGTTAGCTTGGTTAAAAAAAAAAAAAAAAAAAAAAAATGCATTTTGACACATTCACAAGCACATATAAACACATGGCCACTTAAACAAATTGTGTTAACACTACATTAAATGTTAACATATATTTTGTAATACAAATTAATTCCTTTCCAAAATCTGACAGTTATTTGTAATTATTTCCTTCAGTTTAACTATATGCAAAACAGGGTAGACAATCTGGTAGACAGTATGGAAGGCACTGGACCTGAAAAAATTAAAAGAGCCATTCAACATACTCAGGACTGTGAGAGCAACAGTGTTTGATTCTATTTCATTTTTTTGGACCCTCTCCTAAAATGTCGATTAATTTGGTCATAATCAAATTCATTATTTTTTTTCCAATATGGTGAAATGCCCTGTGTGCAATTAATGGTAAATTCATTAAAATTTGATGAAGCTGTCTGACTTGGTCACAGCTCAATGTTGATACAGTGTCCTGGTTATATTTCTGAATGGACTCTAATCGTACTTAACTAATCATCTCCACTAAAGACTAATATTACATAGCTCAGCTGCTAATATTTCAAAGAGTTGATTCTAACACTGAGAAAAAGAAGTCGGGCTTTTCACAGGTTACCGCACACTGTTGATTTTTGTTGCTCTATTCTCTGTGGGTTCCAACTGTGTAAAATTATTATACTGCTTATGTTATAATAGTAAACAACCCTTTTGTGTTCAGTTTTGCACAAACCACCAAAATACTGAGGCCCAGAGAAGAAAATAACTAATTAAATAGCTGATTATTAATACTGAATCTGCACACAACATATTTAAACGGTCAGGGTCTTTGTTTAACACTGATGAGTGATGACCTCAGGCATTGGCAGGGGAGAAGCTGATGCATATTGCATTTTGATGAGCTCAGACTGAAGGTCAGTACTAAACAGTTTGCACAAAGTAACAGTGGTTCTGCATGGATTCAGATGGCCAGCGGCAAAGGTCAGAATTTGATACGGACGTTGACCTGGTCTGCCTGTGCTAGTTTGGGAATTACATGGTAGCAATATCTTGGTGCACTTCATCTTTTTTAACTCAGTGTGTGCAGCACTGGATGCAGACTCCTCCGTTGCTGTTCCAGGAATTGATGTGCACCCCCCAGCCAATTTTAAGACTAATTTTAAACTGAAATGTGGTGATGGCTTAAACCAAAAAAAAAGCAGAGAAATAAAATGGGATCTTGTGTTTATATTTGCGGGAGGGGCAGATTTCTGTGGTGGATCTGGACTGGAAAGGATGATGATTTTATCATTCTCCACCAGACATCTCTCCTGCTGGCCAGCCAGACACTTGAACAAGGTCTGGCAGGAGGGGAGTTTTAATTAAATGCTGCGTGCTCTGGGACACCCACCCTGATCAACACACACGAAGGGGGTTGATTAAAGACATCCTGATGGGCAGCTGTAAGGTGCCTGGAAGTAAACCATCACAGGCTTTTAATATTCTTTTGTCTGCCTTAGTGTGAGGACTCACACATTTCATTAATTATATGGTTTATCAATGGCAACTGCAGCTCAAAAAAGCTAAAATATAAGTTAGATGGGGACCTACACTAGGATTAGAATGGTGCAACAAATGTGGCATAACACAGGAGGGAGGTTCAGAATTACACATTACACACTACCTAACAGGGGCTGGATCAAATGCCCAGATTAACTGACAGGACAAAGTAGACGACAGATTGAAGAGCTGGCGAGGACACCTCTCTGTGACATGAATACAGCGAGCCAATGTTCTGTGATAGGAAATGCCAGACACCACTCATGCAGGACGGTACTGTCACAGAAGCATTTTAAGGCAGAGTGCTGCCCCTTTAAAAGCCCAAGTCCAACACAATGCGGTCCTCGAAGATGGCGATCAGCAGCATGATGGCAAAGCCAGTCAGCATGCCCACGTTCTGCAGCAGGAAGTGACCGAACTGGCAGCGCTTGTGGTCCTCGCTGTCGCCATGGAGCATCTCGGGCAACTGAAATATAACAGTTATTTAGTAGTGATCTTGAAACTAAACAGGTTGCAGGGTCAACTCTCAAGCAGAGCTGCTGTTACTGTACATGTATAATGTGCTTGTACATTACACTTCAGTAAGGCAATTGGCCTGAATAAAATATCTACTTACATAATGTATAGTATAGGAAAATATTAACTTTAAATCTCACTGGATGTGGATGTCTTCTAAACGTCTTACAAATAGATTATGTGACAGAATGAAATGGCTTCACAACACAACCTAAGACAACACAATCTGATTTAAGCAATATGGAACAAGAATCCATACTACATAATCAGTATCAGCACCAGGGATCTTTTGGCTCAATGTGAAGTGGAGTTCTTGTTTCATCAAACCTTAAAAAATAGTTTCAAGAACATGTATACTTACAGACTCAGTAAAGCCAGAAAAGCTACTCTACAAAGAAAACTTTAATGGACTATATGGTGTATTTTTCCAAGTAATTTTAGCTATACAGAAAACATTGGATAGCCCACTTTGATGATCTGGACCCTGAGTGAGTTGTTTAAACTCTATTTTATTATTGTATTCTGTTCAAAGTATTTAGATATATGTAATGTTTATGTTGGTAGGAAATGTAATGATATGAAAATGTATGAACATTCTTTTTATCATTACTGTATCATGAATGTTGGTACTGAGCATGAGCACCTGTAACTGTTTTATAAACCAGAGCATGACATACACTGAGACACCTCTGCATATACAGGGAAAACACAGCCAGCAATGCCACAACATTGCACACATTGAGACAATATGACACACTGAGAAGCCATACTCCTTGTATTACAATCCTTTTGAATTCTAGAGAGGGTGTCATTTAATCTGAAAGGCAAAATGTGCGGTTATCATTCCACTCCTCTACTGCACCATTCAGTATGTTCCTCTGCAACACAGAGCTTATAGAAACATGACTTTTATTGGCAGAGCATTTCTGTTTATATGAGGACATACTCTGAAAATTGAGGATTGGAACTGACTTGCCATCTGTAACCAAATACAATTTATTTTCAGTAGGATTGCTCTACTTTGAAATGTGCATCCAGGGAGAGTACGGGTGCTGTAACTTCACACCAAAAGCATCTTTTATGTTTCAACCTCCTTCTTTTAGTGCCAAACGATTCTCTCTTGTTATATCTAAAAAGATATTCACCCTCAGTCTCTGCTTGTCAGATCGCTTCGCATAATTAACCATCGGAGCATTGATCCGATTTCCTCCTGCCCATGAACTGCAGCCGACATCTGACGAAGTGCAAGTCAAAGCAGTTCACTGTCACACAGCTCAAGAGACGCTGCAAGCAGTTGTTCAGTCCTTCCTGAGTCTCAGTCACATTTGATGATCATCTTCTGATCACATTTGGTAATGCATTCCATTTAAGCACACCCACTCTGGACATTACTCACTGTGTGGGGAGCATATCAAAACAAAAATATCTTTGTGTGCATTTTTTGTCTCCTTTTTTAAGCTGTGACAGATTTTGATTTTTATTTTTGTTAAAATTTTCATGAATTTGTTGTTATCTGCAATTCAGTTTAAAATAAAAGTTTTTTGATTCATGGACTTCCGCTCCACTTTAGTGTTCCCTCAAAGTCAATGGGAGGCAACTTGTGTGGTAAGGGATCTCTGATGCTATGAAAAAATATAGATTATATGCAGTTTATTGAGGCTATTATGTTCCATCTCAGAAAAAAAACAACTTTGTAATGAAGTGAGATTCATTGTATTTTATTTCTGGGATGCTGTGCCAAATATGTATTTTGGATATAAAAATTGACAGTGCAATGAGAAACTAATTTTATATCTTAAATTTGAATATGGTCAAAAAGAAACTCAGCTTAGATAATGAAATTTGGTGGCTGGCCCATGAATCTCAAAGAGAATTTCTAATTCTTAAGGTGGCCCCTTTTTCTTATAGCCTGCTCTTTACAGCCCATGGCAGACTAAGTCATCTGTAGTATACCTTAAGTCACAGATGCTGAGAGCAACGTCACAAATAATACAGGCAGGACTGGAGTTTTCTCTAAACAGCTGGCCTGTCATTTCCCCCTCCATTCCTCCAGGCTGTTAAATAAAGGCAGGAATGAGGGCAGGAACGAGGACATGAATCTTGGCAGCTACATGGCCCTGTAGGTAATTTTTCCTTCTTTTGGGGCTTAGGTATTTCAAGGATGTTGCTGACGTCCTCGCATTGGTGTCTCCGAAATACAGCATAAAAGGGAAGCGATCAATAGTCTTATCACAGAAACTACTGCACAGAGTAGAAGGATTTGTATCCTCTTCTTTCATTCCAGGACAGTACTAAAGAACAATGGAGTGACATTTGTAAATATCATACAGTAATTGTCTTGTGTTTTTTTTTTTTTTTAATCTGAACTCAGGGACAAAGATTTCCCTGCTGTGAGTGGGTGTATTGTACCCTTCATTTTCTGATCAACCGATTTTCTGATCTGGTGTTATTGATAAATTAGATAAATATAGCCCAGGCCGTGCTTGTTGTTGCAGCTAGATAACACTGCTTTTGAAAAACAGTGGCTTCGAAGAATTACAAAATAAAAAACAAATCATAATTTCTTTAATAAGAAATTTCCCATTCAGGCATTTTGCCGAACATCATATACACATTGAATTGGCCAGTCTGTGAGGTATTGACTTTAATTATGAATGTTATTAAATGGAGTGTGTCTAAGTTGATAAAGGCCTCATTGTGCCCACCTGCACAATGATATTTGCCAGAGCCATCTTCCCTCTCAGGGACCTTGTCTCCCTCCAAAAGCATCCGTTGCTGGAGGATGCCCTTCTGTGAGAGAACAACTGGGTCTTGGGTCAGTGCTGAAAATGTACTGCAAGTCTGCAGGTGTGCTTATTTTCCAAGCTCTGGGCCTGGTGATAAAGCAATTTAAATACAGCACTTCATGGCGCGTGTTTAAATTTGATATGGATGCACAGGTGAGAAAGTGGGTGTGTGGTGGATATCAGGACTTTACTTCTCACTGGGAGAACAGGGACGATTATGGCTGTTGCTCTTAACCCACATATCCAGACCCCAGGGGTTTGGGTAGCTGAGGTGCGTGGGCATTCAGGAGGGAGGGGGGTTTCCACGAGGGTGGCCTACACTCGTCGGCTCAGCACAAACAGGAAAGAAGATCGGTGGATGTCAACAGTTCTCAGCAAAGGCTATGCATGCATGTGTGTGCCTGTGTGTCTCACTGAAGACCCACGTTTGCTAAAGGAGATTATGTAGGTCATTCCTCATTTCCCCACCTATTTCCCCACCACTGGCTCTGGCTGTCTCTCTCTTTCTCTCCATGGTGAGAAAAAATAACTTACCATGTCGACCAGCGCAACATACAGGAACATGCCAGCGGTGATGGCGAAGATCCAGCTGGTGACGTTGTGTGTGTACTGGCCCACCGCCGTGCCAATCAGCATGCCCACATAGGCCATCAGTGCCGACAGCAGATTATAAACAATGGCTTGCTTCACTGACATCCCAGCCTTCAGCAGCACAGCAAAATCACCTGTGAAAACACAGTACTAACACTAAATCCACAGCAGGAAACGTGTGATATTTTAACAAACCTGTGGGTGGGTCCAAGGATTATTCTTTGTTATTGCAGAATTTTTACTCCCATAATTTGTCTTTGCTTCTAGGAAACATGGCACCTGTAATGGCTGAGGGCAGAGAAACTGTATGCTTTTGTTTGGTCCTTTTACCATAGACTTGCCAATCAATACAGATGTGAGAATAAGGCTTCATGAATCAGGTAATATCGGTGATAACTTATGTGTCATTCAATTTCAGTCAAAGAAGAATAAAAAACATTAAAGACTTCTGAGAAACAAAGCATGAATTTTGTCTGGTATGCAAGTCAGTGATTGACAGCACAGTGTAGCCATCATGTATTTCAAGAAATACAACTCTGATCACTGCTGAATGGATTACTGGGATTGGTCTCTGAGAACTTGCTAATTAAAATGAAAAAAGAAAAAAATCCCATTTTACTTTTAGAGCCTAATATTAGACATGGATATTATACATGGTCCTGTGTGAATATTCTAATGAATGCATATCACTGTGTGGCAAGAAATTATTTACACAGAAAAAAAAACTTGTGTCAGTGTCTGGAGGGGATAGTTACTGGTGTTTGGTATAACACTGTTAATCTGATTTTTATACTAAGTGAATATAAGTATTGATTTCAAACTACTTAAAATGCACATCCTTACGATATACATCTAAAAAAATGTATGCCCAATGTAAGTTGCTAAGTCGCCTACAGACAAATTCATTGTGTCACTCATATATAAAAGATATACGTGGTATGACATCAGAGATTTAAAACAGCCAAAGCTTATTCCAAACTCATCACATTGGCCTGGGTTCAAAGTACAAGAAAAATAAGTTTGCCAGACCCTCAACACAGTAAACAAACAAGTTCTTGTTTTCCTGTTGGTCATAAAAATTAACATGTGAAAAGGCCATTTCCATGTCTGTCAATCAATCAAGAGATTATCTGCCTATGACTCACTCAACAGCTTTTTTTCCCGTCTGACTGGCAGCCAATGAAACATAGGAAATGCTGTTATGCCATTGAGCTTCATTAACAAGGTTGGTACTGCCGATTAACTTCTCGATGGGGTACAAACCCCTTATCGCTTTCCACATGTAGACTGGCACTGTGAGGGGAACTGTCAAGTGAAAGGCAAAGAGCCTGCCTTATCAACAGGCGATTGCATCTGCCAAAGACACAGACGTGATAAAAATCGCTGAGCGACGTGCTTTAAAGGCTGTGAGACAGGAATAAAAGGGCCCCTCCACTTCAGAGCTTAGCCTTAAATCTTGAGAAAAACCTAGAGCTACACCACTGCCAGCTGGGTTACAGAGCTGATCCACTGCTACAAGAGAGAGTGTGAAAATCCAAGGGTGATATACATCAGCTCAACTTCTGTGCTGAAGGCTTAGCATCTCTATATAAAATAAAAGAATTTGCCCCAGACAGCCTTTATAACTGTACATTTGCCTTCAACATGAAATATCGCTACTGACCGAGGAGATACTCTGTAGTATCTCTTTACAGTTACTAAACCATACATTAAATATAATTTGGGAATATATACTGCCAAAATGTAGATTTTTTTCGAATAAGCATAAATATGTTTTTTTCATTTGTCTTGACTACATTATTCATCCTTATGAAATAAATCAAAGTTCATTTTAATTTCTATTGCAATAATTAAGATTTAGTTTAGATTTAGTTTATATATACAGAATTATTAACTTTGAAGAGAAGTTACCAAGAGTTCAAGTTCACAGGTATGAAGAATTAAAGAATTACGCTTTCCACCTTGTGATTTTATCCATCAAGGCCCTTTTCTGTTGTGAAACCATATTTTAAAAGTTCTGGATTTCCTGTTTAATACGTCAAACGCTTGTGTGCCATAAAGACAGTGGTAGGATTTTGTCAGTTTAATACTTTGGGGAGCGTGCAAGACAGTTTGACAGCAGAAAGTTAAGGGAAACAAAGACAGGCGCGGCAGACAGGGAACGAGCCGTTGAGTGTTTACTTAGCTTTCACAAAGTAACATTTGGCAGGCGGTCGCATGCCCATTCATCAGTGGAGAAATTCCCCGCGTCGGGCGTGCTGACAGCAGATATCATTAGCACTGAGGAATTGTCACTTTCTGAGCGCGTCGCGGAGCCTCCTCATTAAGCCAACCGGAGGTGAGGCAGCGGCTATGGAGATGAGCCCTCAGTAGTGACGCCTATGATCGCCAATCCCCCCCTCCTTCCACCCCCATGGCAACCGGCTGTCTGCACAGAGCCACCGGGGAGCCAGAGTGAGAATGTCCCACTCTGTATTTTCAAAGTTGCATTAAGGAGTAGTCCCTGAGCCCTCAAAAACAAATTGCAGGACAAAAGAAACACTGACAAAACATTAGCTGGTTTTTTATATCAAGTGAATGCCAAGGCTAGCCAGTGCCCAGCAGGTGCTTTTAGAGTTGTGCAGGAAGCATTGTGAGCAGCCCTGTTTGTGTTTCCCCATTCTGACTTAATTTTCACAGGACACAACTGTCTGTCTCATCCCACATGCCCCACCTTGTCCAAAGGTATAAAATCAGCCTAAAACGAATTGTATTTAATTGTTCCAGTACATCCCAGCATTTGAAACAAAAGGCTGTTACTTGCTATGGCTAACAATATTGCATTGGCTTTGCCATGTTAGTGGATCTATTCATTCATAATTAGATATCCACACATCATCTTATACCCCTGCTCTTGACCTAAACTATACTCTGAGCCCCATTAACCTTACAATGAGTTGTGAAGGGGCCAAAAGCCCAGCATAACCCAGTAAGGCCCAGGAACAAAAGTGGAAATGCAAGAAGCACTGGTAAACCTTAACACACACAGCTTTAGCCTGACTGTGGAAATGGGCGCTTGTTATCTTGGGAATTATTCACCCTAGTAAGAAAATAATTACAAGAGAAAGAATGGGAACTGTGCTATACAATGCATTTGTCATCTGCCATGTTCCTTTCAGTCAATCCTGCACAGTGCCAATGCATTTATTCCTCAACACTGAGCTTTGTGCTCCACTATTAAGCTCTCACAGAAGGACCTGATATGTTATGGAATTATTATTATTTAATTATTTGGTCTCTGGCTCATGAGCTGGCCCCCTGTCACAATCCAAGCCAGTGCTTCACAGCAAATTAAGAAAATTTGTCTTAAACAAATCAAATTAAACACCCTACAAACTCCAAACTTACGCATCAATTATATGTGATTATGTGACAGATGGCTAAATTAATGCAACTGACAGTTCTAGTTTTTATGCAACTGACAGCTCTGTTTTTATTCAGAAGACCCATTTGCAGTTGTGCACAGCTGGAAGAATTCCTTACTTTGGCTTAATCATATTCACAAATAATCTACTTCTACAAATAGAGGGCCCAAAGAGAAAGAACTGGATCTTTATTTAACAAATATGACAGATGGCAGTGCATATGCTATTCCTGCCAATTTCCATGTAAATCCACCCCTCAGTTCATCGTATCCAGTGGTTTAAGTATTTAGGAAAAACATTGAATGGTGGTGTATCAAATGCAATGTGAAAACATTATCAACCCACTGACAGGACACATGAATACAAGTGAGACATGTGAATAAGCACAATGTGTCATGGTGCTTGAGTGTACATGCACATTGCCAAATGTGGTCTGAAAGTATGTGCACATGTATGGTTGTTTGTTCGATGTTGATAGGGGTTTCATTTACACTTCAGCAGTGTGGGCACAGAGAGGAAGTGTTGCTGTAATTCTCCCTCCCAGCCTCTACCCACCCTCTAATTTCCCCTCCTTACTCTCAGGCTTCAGCAGGTTTATGTGGGTGACCTTCAGTGAGGGGCGTAGGGGGATGGTGCTCGCTGTAACTGTGCTTCCTGGGTACATCGCCGGGTCATTAACAGCTCCACGCTCGGGTGGACACAATCATGGCTAATAGGACCTCTGGCAGACGTTCTGTCCCAGGGACGAGCTCTGGGACTCCCTCTGCTGCTAAACCTTCGCCACCCATACCCGAACTACATGCCCCCACCCCCCACCCCAAACACAGTGAAGCATCCTGCCTGACCCCAGACCCAGTTGGTGGTGTGACCCCTAAACAAGTCATGCCAGGGTGCTCCATATACCAACATCACGAATAATGTTGGGCCTGTGACATAGCAATTTCCACTCCAAGGGTGTGTGAAAATTGAGAAAAACTCTGATTATCAGACAGGCATGGTCTGCTCAGTCCCTCATCTTCCTCATCAATGAGGCCTGATGTACAAAAGTCTTGACTCCTCTCTAGTCTCCCTTGTCATCTCTCATTGTCTATACCAGTGATGTGACAATGATGCCAGGGGAAGGTGTGCTACCCACACCTGATCACTTCTGTGGCCCCTTCTTTAATTTGACACCTTGCAGCTAAGCTCTACACGTCCTGTCAGCTGCAAAGGATATGGAACATCTGCTGTCACAATCTCACCTCTGCAGTCTACCCATGACAACCACCAGCAATATAACACCAATCATGCTTTCACCCTACACTCTCATTATTTCTAAACCCAAAAAGACCAGCTGCAATCCAACACCAATCATGTTGTCCCCTGAACAGCCTTTAAACCCCATTTGACCCAGGGCCCACCTGTGAACAGTTAAAAAAAACATTCAATTGTCAGTTATTATTCATTAGAAGTTTGGGAGTCTCTCCCTTCATGTAAAGGCATTGTGGGTTTCCCACTATACCCTGTGCTCTTTACTCCTGTTGAGGTGGAGCACTGAAATGGTCTGGTGCCAGTGGTGGCTCACTTACCTAGCTCGTGTGGCAGCTCATGACAGAATACAGCCACAGATGTGCTGATGCCACCCGTCACGTTTGCACTGAATGCAGCTCCTGGGAAACACAGGGGTGGTGTGTGTTTGGAGAGAATCACACACCATACACAGAACATACACAACACTTTCAGTTGTAATTATTTAGAGTAGTTATAAACCAATTTTTATGACTTCTCTCTAAGCTGTTCTCTAAAATTGGAATCCCCAATAGTAATATGTTTATAGGGTGACTTTAGAACAACTAACAAGACCATTAATTATATCAAAGAAAATTATATCATAGGATCACAACCGGTCTTACCTATGGCCAGGCCGTCGCTGAAGTTGTGCATGCCGTCACCCATGATCACCATCCAGGCGATGCTGGCGATCCCAGCATCCTTCATCTCTTGGTCTGAGTGGCAGTGGTCATGGTGGGAGTGACCATGGGAGTGGCCATGGCCATGGGAGTGGCCGTGAGAGTGCCCATGGCCATGCCTCTTCGTCTTGGCCTTCCTGCCATTTTCAGCAGCCGGGGAGTGTGCCTCGTGGTGGCCATGCTCGGGGTCAGTGGGGGCCAGTGGCCTCTTGCTGGGGGAGTCGGGGTCCTGCAGCTCAGTCAGTTGTGTGTCGTTGTGTTTGCTGTCACATGACAGCATGGAACTATCCGCACCTGACCACATATGGCAAAATGGCTCTGTTTAGAACCTCTAACCTTGGGACTGCACTTCTGAGCACGCAAAGCAAATGGAAATTCAAATTCAAACGATTAATCAAGCAGTTCACAGAAGACTGTGAAATATATTCATAATGGTCAGCCAGGCCCATTGCTACAATGTCCTCCGTTGGTTTTACACAGAGCACACTAACATGTGTGCCATTTGAAGAACACGTAACCAGCCACAGCTCCTTCTCACCCTGTAATACACAATCTAAGCTGAGGACTGCAGTAGTTACAGTTAGTGCAGGCAGCCAGTGGAATCCTTAATGAGCAACACAGCCACTAATGAACATTGATATGGCCTAGGTTACAAAATAAGTTCCCAGCGCTAACAATTGCCCACTGTACAGTACATGGAAAGAGAAATCCCTACACCCCAGGGATGACACCCTACCATCTGCAGTGAGTGGTTTGAGGTGCAACCACTCAGCATCTGAGCGCCGGTTCAGTGTGTGATCTGACAACTTCCTGCCAATCTTTGCCTCTTCTCCTTTCCTCCTCTTCCTGCACAAGCTCCCCTGAAGAATAAACAAGGGTTTTGCTTTGACATGGATACATACTAAACCAGGGACAGATGTCACATGATTAAAGTAAGTTTAATTAAGAAGTACATATCTGTATGCAAAATGCACTGTAATACATGACTAATATTCTTTTGTATTATGTCCACTGCATTTGCAATTTTTACCCCTGAACACTTAAACAGTGTAAATATTTGAAGCGTTCCTAAAGAACTGGCACCTTAAATTGCCACCAGTATTGTTTCAAGCCTGGTTTTCAACTGGTCCACTACATTTTCCACCAAAATGAAAACTCCCAAGGGGAGCATCTCTCACCCCCTGGTCCTTGTAATGCTTGAACATGCCAATGCAGTGCTCAATGATGAAGAGCAGGTAGATCCCTGCCAGTGCGGTCAGGCCTTTCCACACCCCGTCAAAACTAGTTAGTAGATCCGTGACTGGGCCTGAGTGGTCATGGCTATGGTCGTGTTCACCCTGTGACTAAGATAGGTGGAGAGAGGAGGTTACCACACTTTACTCTGCCTTATGTGCATTACCACTGGACATGTGCAAAACTAAAAACTGTTATTGTAAATAAAAACAAATGAATCAATTTCTTCTTTTGAGCAGGAAGCAGAAACCTATAGTGTATTCTACTATATTAATAACTGATTTCTTAACATTGGAATATTAAATTAATTCTTCCACAACTCTGACCATTGTTTAAATATTTTATATTTTAAATACATCCTAAGCCGGTAACAAGGTCAGCAACCCACTTTCATTAGATTAGTTCAATGCTCAAGTCCAGAGCTTCAGAATTCAGTGTATGTTTGATCAGACCTAGACTCCGCCTTCAATTCGATGGAGAGGACAGAGCATGCAGTACTTACATGTGGCAAGAGATGGAGCAGTGCGTCACCGCTCAGCGTTCCAACGGCCAGTGCCACCAGGAAAGTGAGCAGGAACTTGAAGCAGGATTGGTTGAGAATGGGCACCAGGACCACACCAAGCAGAGAGAGAAGACTGATAATGGTGATGGACACGAAGCCCCACACCCAGATCAAAGCTGCACAGAAGAGAGAAGATGCAATTACACCACCTCACCAGCAGTGGGAGGCAGCAGCCAAGATCTATATCACTCCAAAGCAAGCAAGCTTTGATAATTGAAGATTCTCTAAAGTAACCAGAAAGTCAGCCTTCTCTGCTCTCTACTTTGTAACTCTAGCAGGTCCCTATTAATTACAGATGTCTCCACTGCTATGTTACAGTCTATGAATATCCATAAAAAGGTCTGGCAAAGGTAGAAGCAAGTAGTGATGGTCACATCCCTTCATGAGTATGCACAAGATTTATTCACCCTTGGAGAATTTCTGGTTATGCAAGAGAAAGACCAATCACTCAAGGTTAAGAATACAGAGATGTTGGTTACTGTATGGCTGTGGTTCTAAAACTCAATCCAGGGGCACCACTGTGTACACTCGTTTTTGTTTCTGCCAATCACTTGATACATTTAGATTTTTGAACAGATATGTTTAACTTTTTTTTACAGTTGAAATGTATTTTAACACAATGTAACATCCCTTGTTACAATCCAAGGGATAAAACTGCTGTTGGAACGAAAACCAGCATACACAGGGTCTTTAAACGCTAAGTTTGTGAACCACTGGTTTATAGGTTGGTACCACATATCATGTGAACAGAAGTCCATTAATATTCTACACAGTGTGACACAGAAGTATAATTTCCCAGAGGAGCAATCTGAATAAAAAACAATGCACACATTCTTTTTAATATATTCTCTCATATTCTCATATTTTTTCCTTTTTAATTTTTGGAAACAAGGGACATAATCATCAGTTAATTCAGGCATGGACCCAATACATACTATGCATGAAAACAGTTACAGTATATCAAACTAAAGAACTGACCATGAGCTTAATAAAAGTAATTCCAAATAATCACACCCTTCTTCCTACTGAAGAAAATGTTAAACTAGACCCCCTGTTCACCAGTAAAATGTTTAACAATTTACTTTTTATTTATAAAAATCAATTTACAGTTCCTGTGAGCATCAGCGAATATGTTCTGCTTTTGGCTTTTCATCTGCAGCCAGAAGAATGCACAACCTCCTAATTTGCATTTGAAAGATGTTCCCGTTTTACTGTTTGAAAATGGGAACAGAAGACGAGCCAGGGAAAGCCGCTTTACTTTTGCCGTTCAGTGGAGGATTGGAACCTGGGGTTTGGAATGAAAGGGGCTGCATTCAGTAGCAAGGGGATCCAAGTGTCAGCGCTTGGCTGACTATCACTTTACAGGATGCAGCAGCGTAGCACCCGTACCGTGACAAAATGGTCGAGCCCCGCAAAACCACCACAAAAAGGATCCAGAGAGAGCCGTGAGCTTTCACCATTTTGTGGCTAAATGCAGCATGAAATCCAAATTGCAGGAGTGCTCAAGTCCTCTAAAAGCTTTAAGTCTTTGCCCATGCACTATTGGGCCAATGGGAGCTTTTTATTACAGCCCATCCTGAGCACAGATAATTGTTCCCCGTGATCATCTTAAGCCTAGTTAATTTCATTGTCGTTTTGTTGACATGTTTTTTTTTCTCCATTAAAAAATGTGATCAGTAATTATCCCACCAAACATGATTACAAGGGGCATGCTGTAAATCAGTTTCATTATTGCAGGACCTTTTGATTGCAGTCTGATATTGTGAAAACCATTTACCAAGAGTTTGTCTTAACCCTCTGGGTTAGCGTCAGCAAGCAGGTTCATGCTGCAAACACTGTCTCTCTCTCTTCAGCTAAACACCCCAAACAATGACTCATACAGAGAAGTACAGGGTAGCAGCATATCCCAAGCTGGCACTGGGCATTCCTATTCTCAGATAATGCAATCGACAGCTGCCACGCCCTGGCACAAACAGTGAAACATTTACCCATGAGTCCTGAAGCTGTGTCCCTTTCGCCAGGTCAGAGGGAGGGACCTCTAGTGAGTGATGCTGCTCATACAGCGGTCATGTGACTTGTGAGTGGCTCCATCTGACACTGCTTCCTGGGTCATGCTGAGCGTAACCATTCAGCTGCCCTCCGACCACAGGAAATCAGTCTTTAATGGGGCCATAGGATATTCACTCTGTATTCCTACCATTAATGAGTCTTTGTCCTCATTTAGTATTACCACTAAATACTACCACGACCACAACCACAACCACTACTACTACTACTAACAATGACAATAAAAGTAGTAACAATAATAACAGTTCAGCTGTTCCAAACAGAATAAGTCTTCCTTCTCACCCTTACTCATATGTGAGGGAGTAGGTCACAATAACAACTGGGTGTGGGGTATTTGGTGTGTCCAGGCCTGCTCCACCCCTGTCTGTTCAGGCATATGGGATTAATTAAGGGTGTGTAACAAAATGCACTTTGCAAGCTCCACCTGCAGAGCAAGACAGGCACATAGTCTAACTACCTACCCCAATTTTAGGGACCACAGTCAGAAACTTTTCAATGATAGGAGTTCTACTCCTGATAATTACATGCTGGGTTATGATGAACTCCACCTGATTGTATACTATGCAGTTGGTCTGGTTTTAAACTGACAGGCTTCACTTACTGTAGGTCTGTGCATAATCCGGTGAAGTGCATTAAGCCACAGCAACTCTTGACTGCAGTCTATTTTGCATATACAATGCATCAATAATGACATGAATTCATTCAAGACTATATTTACACAATATAAAAGTTTTTGTTATCAGCTTATTATATCCCAGTGTATATATGACCATGCATTCATATCTAATATTGGCTAATTTATGGTCTTTGGATAATGAAACTATATGAGGTGCACTGTTATTGTGGAATGAGTTCCCACAGAGCATTTTGCAGCTGGGAGATTAAAAACCATTAACCACAGTATCCCCCCAATCCCCCAACTTTTCAATTTCCAAACAGTGCAGAGGCCTTTTGAACAACTGACAAATATTATGGGCAAACACTCTAGGGAATACTAATCACAGAAGGACATGCATGAGAGAAGCACTCAGACAGCAATTACAATCTTGAGATGATTAGTTGGTTTCGCAATAATTAGCCAATGCTTACTGCTGTGAACTTACGAACAATACCATGTAGAAGACACATGGCTGGAATGTCGCTGGAAGGCCTTTCACTGCGTGGCAGTGATTAGCATGCTACACACTAACAAGTGGACTTTTGGAAAGGCCTGGTAATGACAGGTACACTTCACTCTGAGTGCCTGGGTCTGATGCGTAAACTGCCAGTCTGTGCTCATGTGAGTCTGATGGTGCTAGCATTCGCACCATGACTGATGGCTAACCTGTAGCTGCAGGCAGCTTGGTTGATTTGGAATTGTGACAAATTATGTTCAGATTTTTCAATGTTCATCCATCATCTGGAAATTAAAATCCCTCAGTTTCTACATGGGTAAACACCTTTAACATCTATTCTTTCCATCTCATCATGACATCCCTATTCTGAATGGGACAGCATTCATTTTAAGGAGGTGACTTAAAGGATGGAATCTCACCCAGACACAAAGTATATATTTGGATTTGGGGAACTCCCACAGACCACCAGTGGAGGCATATAGTACCTTTGTTATATTTCTTTTTTATCTTGACAAAAAAAGGCCTGCCATTTACCATGCCAACAAAACTTTTCCTCAGTCTAAAATTATGTCTCTGCAAACCTCTCTCTCCCCTTTGACCATAGACATAGTTACAACACCATAAAGATTTTCTCCACATACTTCTCATACCTTGAAAGGGCATGAGTAAATTTGTTGGTATTGTAGTATAGGTCCTTCATGCTAAGCTTACTGATCCACTCCCCACATCATTATCACTCCCAGGAATAGAGAGAAGGAAATAGAGAAAAATAAAAAACTGCAAAGGGAGGCAACGGTCTGTATAGGTTTTCTAATTACGCCGCCTCACAGCCGGGGCTGGGAAGAGGGCACTCGGCACTGTTTGAACATTTTAATTGGTGGAAAAAAAACGCTTAGCGGCCCTTTCGTTTAATCCCTGCTGTACTCATGGTAGAATGCAAACGAGGCGCAGCGATTCCCAGTGAGACTGCAGAGGCTGGCACGGCCGCCAGTGCCAAGAGGCCATGGCAGCGGCGCAGGAGCTAATGAGCCATTATCTGTGCCCCCCTCTGCATGCCCCTTCCCAGTCACCACCAAATTACCTCACCCCCTCCCAGGAGAGCTTGCACGAGCAGTTAGCAATGCTGCGGTGGTGACGCATGGGTGGAATCCACACAGCGCCGTGACCATGAGCTGCACTGCCACGATGCTATGGATTAAGTATTAAAAACTGAGCCAGGACACTAATGAGCGAGAGCTAATTACTTCAGGAAAATCACTTCTGTAGCCCAGCAAATGGCCCTCTTTAAACTTTCTTGATTCTTTTTTTTTTTTTTTTTTTAAGTGTTTCTTAATTGCGGTTCTATGTAGTGATGCAGAGGCACAGGGGTCAGGCTTCCTTGCAGCCAAAAATGAGAGTTTGTGTGTGTCCAACATGAGGTACCAGACAAAAGAAACTTTTCTGCTGTAGAAAATGTACAGTAAATAACTACTAAAGACTAACTACTAAATGCCCTCAATACTGGTCTATTCCCCTAAGCTCATAGAATCACAGTTGACCTTGAGGAAAGGCTATAAGAAATGGTTGCCTTTGCTTGATTGTTATGTTTCCCTCTTGTCTCACCATATTCCTTACTCTGCAGTGATCTTTAAGCTCCTCTAACATTTGAAAAATCAACAGGGCCCCACATTTGTCTCTGTTAAATACCATGGACAGCATTAATACATATTAGAGTGTATGAATGTCAGTCCGTAATGGCTGTAATCTGACAGGAGACATTTTCTGTATAAATGACAGTCGTGAAGGAAGTCCTGTGGGGAGAGCCTGGCTATCAGCAGGAACCTTGGAAATCTTCATTTGTATTGTGCAAGACATCACTCTGTCACAAATGCTTTCCTTGGGGTTATTAGGTCTCCTGCTTTGTTTTGCTCTTGTTAAACAGCTTTTGATTTTTATTGTTTTATTGCCCTCTCTTTGATAACTTTTGATCTCTTGGTGGCGGTTCCTGAAGAGGCCTGTATCCCATTTGACACAATTTGTACTCCATTACTGTAGCGCAACGTATTGAACCCCAACATACAACCCCTCTTCACAGTTCAATGCATATAAAGGTAGACAACTGTTAAAAATTTGGTGAGGCAAGCTAATACTACTTCTACCATCGACAGCACTAAGAATAAAAAGAGTAGAAAAAAGAAAACAAGGAAGATGATGATCAAGAGCAAGAACAAGGAGAAGCATTTTTCTTTAATTCAAGAACCTAATGAAACTCACTTTAATTGCTTGACTTGACAAGAATTATGATGAAAGGGGAACTATGTGGTAGCACAGTCAAGATCGTGTAACATAATCTAAATCCTCCTACATGCTTTGGCACAGAAGACCTTGGCTGAAGTGTAACTCCTGGTGAATAGTTAACAACACATTTCATCGCAGGGCAGTTTTTATAATCTTTGGCACTGGCTGATGTCACACAACGTGTCCTCTTTTACTACTGTTACAGGGTAATCTACACCTGGAGCATTTTGCCAGGACAACAACATCCAACAGCAGACATGCTGCTAAGCCTTTAAGTCAACTCACCCTTCTTCAACAAAAAAAAAAAAAATAAAAAGCTAGAGCAAGTCAGCATTTTCTTAATACCAACAAACTGCTTAATGTCACAGTTGGCATAAAATATCTCTGACAATATTTGCCAAACAAACATGTCACAGTAATGATTGCGATGTACATAATCCTAAGGACACACAATGGGGCGTGACAGGGTGTGACTAATGCCACTGTGCAAATACGATTGGGGCAGCTAATGTGTTCGGCCCACAGCCAAACAGCGATGGCATCCCAGGGCTCCCTCCCAAACTACAAGCATCTGGGTCTATGCTTTTTTGCAATGGGCTTATTTTAAATTGGATTTAATTTGATAAATGTGAATGAGAATACATTGCAACAGGAGCAAGTCACACATTCTATAGAAGACAAAAATATAAGAAAGGCTTGACTTATTTTGATTGTTGTCATTTAGCAAGGCCAGAGGCGATGACTCTGGCATGTGGTGGTTAAAAATGAGCTGCCACTGGGTGGAATATGAGTAACATGCAGCCGTTCTGCAGGATAGAATACAAAACATGCCTCACTTTCTCCTCTCAAAACAGGTCAACAACACTGTCCACATATTAAAATTGTTTTTGACTCATGTGGATAAGCTATAGAAGGAAAGGAAGGGCAGGTATTGTGATTGGGCAAATGCTGCTCCTCATGTCAGAAGGAAGAGGTTGGCACTGGAAATGGCCTTACCTGAGTGGGTGGCTTCCTCAGTCATGTCCACCCTGTGGTCGTGTCGAATGCAGACACGGCTGTCAATCTGATAAAGCAGGGCAGGGCATAGGTAGGTGAAGGTCCTGGGAGAGATGAGGGCATCTGGACTCAGCCCATAATAGTTGAGGAGCTGGGTCAAGTTCAAACACTGAGAAACAGATAAGAAGTGGAGTTGAGCTCAAATTAAACAAAGGCAAAATGCTAGAATCAATCACCTTCTGAACTTTGTATATACAATCTCAAATCAACTTTCATTCAATGGGGGCTACAGCAACCAAGGCCTTTATTTGATAAACTAACCAATTTGGCCTTGATGAAACTACCACAGTGCCCCATCCAGAGTCTGAGAACATTACAGGTTTGCACAGAAGACCTGCCAGATTACAACTGTCCTGGGCCAGAGTTCATTAGCACTTCACTTAAATAACTCATAATCAACCCATAACCCCATTACCAGTGGTGCTGACACTATGTCGAATTGTGCATACGTGAAATAAACGTAAAGACTTTCTCTTAAAATTCTCCTGTAAACCGTGGTGTTCATAAAAGTTTCAATTAACAGCAATGCCCTGATATGTTCTCAAAGGCCTCTGTTCCCTGCTGGTCTGAGTTTGCTGTGAAAACCAATTACCACCCCCCTGCAGTTATAAAGAGGAGGCCTAGCTGGACGAGAATCAGATCTTAAAGATCTGAGCCTAGCTTACCTTTTTTGCCAATAATATATACATAAGTGTGTGTGTGTGTGTGTGTGTGTGTGTGTGTGTGTGTGTGTGAACACAAAAACATCACACCTCCATTTATCAGCACCTTCTCACGAAGTGAGAGTAGGATAATGCCCTCCCTGTGATGCCAAAAGTAGGAGACCTGCCCTGCAGACACAGGCTACCCTGGGGCCAGGCTATTTATTGATCGGGGCTCATTCACACCTGCCGGAGGTATTTATTCCAACCACTCTACACCACCTGATGTCACCAATCATTTCACATTGTGGGTCTAGGAGTAATTGAAATGTGGTGTAGCGTGAGGCTGCCTCAAATACCTGCGGACACTATGGCCCACCGAACCTGGAGCTGAGTAGTCCTAATCAAAGTTATTGCCATTCAAATTGCAGAATGGTATTATTCATGTTCAGATTAGGGCTGTGTGATATGGTTTAAAAACAATATCTCAATATGTTTTTGAAAAATGGCAATATATACGATATTTTAATATATTTCAATATTTTGTCTAAAACTGATGAAGTCAAAATTAAGTATAATGTTAAACAAGAGCCTTTATTTATTTAAAAAGGACAACTGCACACAGCATATCTTTTAATAGTTGCTATGAGGTTCAAATAAATTGTGCAACCATTGGGCATGGTCAAAGTGGTGTGTGTGTGTGTGTGTGTGTGTGTGTGGGAGTTTCTGAGAGCGAGACCACACACAAGTGAGAGAGCTTCGGCATATTTTTATATTGCATATAACACACAAATGATTAGACTGCCAGTTAACCCTTAATCCGATATTACAGCAATTTCTTGTATCTTGTGTATTCATTATATCACACACCTAGTTCAAATGCATATTTTTTCTGACAATTGTACAACCTTAGCCATACTAATCATAGATAGTTCCAGATGACAGTGACACCCAATTATCCAGCACATCTTGCAATAATATGAATCTTTTATTACGCATTTTTAGTATGACTACTGCTGTTATATGAATCATGCAACATCACAATACATGTATTACCTTAACTTTAGTTTTCCATGCTTTCTTCCACAACATTTGTTATCCAGAAATGAGTTAAAATTCAGTGTAATTCTCCAACATGTAATTTATAATGTAAATGACATGTTTGCTTGTATGGGTTAGCTTGTGCAGAACATTTTGATTGTTACGATGACAAACCTAATATGTATATCCACTGAGCGTACAGAGCGTACTTTCCCAACATCATAATAAGATGGTACCTACCTCCTCATGCTGATGTCCCAAGCCCATGGGGTGACTGTCAATGTCTGTGGGGCCAGGGAATACTGAACTTTCGGGGGCTTCCCTCCGCCTCTTTCGCATAGGCCCATTCTTGTTACCATGATCAAGGTCATGCTCATGTTCATGGTCATGGTCGTGGTCATGATCAAGGTCATGTTCTCGACCACGTGGGGATTCTTGTTGGTCGTCAGGGGACTGTCTATTGTCGTCTTTGTCCCCCGTGGCTTTTTTTTGAATTCCTATAATCCCCTGGGACAACGGGGGTGGGCCAGAGGGTGGGACCACCTCTATTTTTATTGCGGAGAACTTTGTTCTTGGAGAGTCTTCTGGGTTTCTTAGGCCTTGGGTTTTGGGCAAGTGCTGCTTCAGATGGATGCACTGGCTGCCTTGAGTCAGGATGTTGCTCCAACTGTCCAGTAAGATCAGGCACCTCTGGCTGTCCTGACTGTTCAGGCTGCTCTGACTTTCTTGATTGTGCAGACTCTTCTTGCTGCCCTGACTTTGCAGTGTTCTCCGGCTGTCCTGACTGCGTGGGCTCCTCTAGCTGTGCTGTCTGTAAGGACTGCCTTTTTAGCTGCTCTCTTTGATTTGGCTTCCCTGATGGCTCTGGCTGCTTTAAGTGCTCATTGTCCACAGAATTGTTGGCACTGTGCTTGTGATGGTGGTGTGCATGTGGATGCTTGTGGTGATGATCATGCTGATGAGGCTGCTTCTCATGCTGGTGGCTGTCACCATGGTCATGGTCATGGTCATGGTCATGGTCATGGTTCAGGTCTTCAGTGGTGTGTTCGGTAGTGGGGTTTGCAGATGATCCCCCAGCTTTTGGTTTGCACAGGGAGGGGTCTTGAGCCACAGTCGAGCTCTCCTCCTGCTCTGTGTGTGGGTGAAGGTGAGGGTGAGGATGTGGGTGTGGGTGGGGATGTGGATGAGGGTGGTACGGAGAGTGAGAGTGAAGACCCTCCTGCACCTCTAGCAAATCCAGATGGGCTACATGATCATGCCCCAGGTCCTCATGATCCAAACCCACCACCTTCACCTCTCCAAGCCCGAGGCTCAACAACAGGCTCTGGAACCCACTGAAGTCCAGCCGGTCCCGTTTTCCATAGCGGAGAAACAACTGCTGGATGTAGTACTGTTGCTCACTTTGTGCATCACCATGCCCAGGTGGCATGTAAGGCGCCTGGGAGATCTGCAGGTCATTGTGTTCATGCACATGATTATGGTCATGTGTATGGTCATGGTCGTGGCCGTGATGGTGGCGTCCATCTCCATGGCAGTGGCTGCATTGGTGGAACAGGAACGTGACAACGCACAGCAGGCAGAACTTTGTGTGCATGTGGACCTTCATAGCCTCCTCGCTTCGAGACACCTGCAAAACAAATTGAGAGGTAGCAGCAGAGTCATCACACACAGACTTCTGACCACTCAGAGCAAAACAAAAATGTAACAATCTACCATAAATTTGCCATTTTGGTTACAATTAGGCTAGAAATATAGATGGTCATCTATGTAGAATACCGGCCTTCTTCAGTTCAAGTGAGGAAGAAAGAAACAGCGAGCCAAGATCAGCAATGTTCTGGTGTCCTCTGAATACCTTCTGAGTTTTTGGAAGAGGGTCTGATCAGACAAAGCCATTAAAATATCAAAACCAAAATCACAGATTGGGATGAAGAGGTGGAGCAGCATATTAGGTCACCAGATGCCTCATAAAAATTTACTGAATTTATACTGAACAGGAGTGTGACCCAAGCTGCGGATTTTGCCAGGGGCACATTTCCACCCCCTGCTAACCCCCTCCCTACTCCATGCAAACCACATTCCTCTGAGAACCCTTCCCCCCATTTCTATCCCCCCACCACTATAACTCTGAAAACCTTTCCTTTCCTTGTCTCTGTACTGCAGTGTTTTCATTAATGAAGACCCCAGAGGAATAGGAAAGGATGGTAGAGTATGAACGACACGTATAGCCTTCCCTTAAAAAACTAAAGATAAAGTACAGAGGGAACACTAATTCTTATATTTCTAACTGGATACAGATTGATCCACCTTTCCTGAAAAACATTTTATGACCCAATCCATTTGTTAATAAACGACAATGTTAACTGACTGTTAACGAAGATTTCAAATTCATACACAAAAATACTATTTAGCAAAAATAAGAAATATTTGAAAAACTATACACTTAATTGAAATCAGTTGTAAAAAAAATCACAAAGCAGCTTCACTACCAATCAGCATGAGCAAGAAGGAGCAAGAAGCTAAATGTCTACATCTTTTGCAAAGCAGGCACATAGAAATGAAAACATCTGAGAGAAAAAAGTAAAGAAATGCAGTTTTAAAGACACTCTGAAAAGGTCTGTTAAAATTACAGTCAACTGATTTATTGACAGATAAACTACCTAGTCACTAATCAAAGGTATCACTAACCCTACAGTAAAATCCCTATAACATTGACTGTACTTCTGGACGTCCTGTTCATTTCAAATACATTATGATCAGTCCGGTCAAGATACCTGTAATGATCATCTATACACTCACTCTTTAGATCAGCTCCAGCTTAACCATTCAACGGATCTTTAAAAGCAAACATTGGTAATTCAGAATTAACAGTGACTGCATACTGTTACTGTGCTCTTCCTGCCAGCTCAGTTACCCGTGAAAGGTACTTACGATGGCGTTTTCTTTTCCCCCCGTGTAATTAAGTTAAATGGCTATCTCACAGAGGTCTGCGTTCCTGTTTCAAACATTAACACAATTATGGTTCCACTTTACAGCTCCTAACAACTGTTTATAAACTTGAAACAGCTCTGAACTATGACCTCTAAGAAAGATAGGATGGGCAGGCTGGAATTCAGTTTGAAAATATTTTTTTTTTTACCCACACAAGAGCTCTCTGTGCTTACTCAATAAACTCTTTGTTGAAATGCTGTGCCTTTTAAAATAGATTGTTGTCAAACTGAAAAAGAGACAAAAAAAACCAAATTTGTAGTTATTGCTATTATCATGTGACCGCGCAAAGCAGGAGCCTTTAACGCCAAGGAGGAAATCAACATTTAGTATTCTAAAGAGAGGGCACTAGAATCCCACAAACTAGCACACATCTCCAATCATTTCATGTGGTGTCAAGATATTTATGATGATTTTTATTATTATCATATTGTCCATGTAAAGATATTTTCCTCGTACCAATACAGTGAAATCAACACTGTGGTGTTTAATTGACACAGGAAATTCATGATCAGCTGTTTTTTTTGCACACCGATTGCTTTAAGATACTCAAAATAGAAGAAAAAAAGAGAGCTAGGAGTTTTAGCCAACTAAAACAGCAAAATTCACTGCAGCACTGAAGTCACAGAGGGCCAAATTGAAGGTAACCATGTAATTTATCTGTGAGATTGGGTGCGCAGTTGCTTTACATTAGTAGCATTCCTAGTGTGATTATGGAGTTTCACCGCTGTCTGGGTACTGACAAAGACTAGGAGCAGTGGCAAGAATTGATAATGATAAATGAAGCCACAGCACTCTCACTGCATTTTCATTCTCAAGGAGAAGTTTTTTGCATGATGAACATGTGGGGAGATGGGAATTAGGTAGTGGTGGGGGGGTGCTTGTGGGGTTGGTCATACAGAGAGCTAGAGGTATTACACTCCATCTGCAGTTTTGAAAATGCCATCTTTTGTTAGAAAGGTCAGGAAGAGGAGAAAAATGGGGTGAATCACTTACCATATCCGTGGGTAGCTTCTTCAACTCACTGTAAATGAAAAGAGCAGTTTACTGACCACAGTTCAAACAGCAGGAACACATGACTGACCCCAACAAAGAGGAACCATCCAAAAAATGTGATCTGGCTGGATCTTATCACTCTGAGGTAGCTCCATCATAAGTTGAAGCTCTAAGTTAAAGTGTCAGTGCAGACAGTTAAAATATAATGTGTTAAGAGTGATATTGCAGAAACTGTCCTGGCACACACAAGAAAGGTCACTTTGAATTGAAGCCACAGAATACATAGGAAATGCTACGATATCAAACCAAAAATCATATCTTACAGAGCATGTAACCCTGCGGTTAATTTCATCCTATTGATCCCCTCCGCAATGTTTTTTATTTCATACTCTCAAAACTTCTCAGGATCAAACAGAACGCTTGATTAAATGAGGAGGACACAATATTAATTGCAGAGTACAAAAATATTCCATCACATATAAATGTAGCCTGCTACCAAACATTGAGCCAGAGGAATATTAATTACAGTAATTTGCGAAGTATTGTGATTGCTCGTATTTTTAGAGGTCACTCCACCTGCTTTTCAATAAATGCTTATGTACTCTTTGACAACAGTTATTGTGCTATTAATAGGGGAAGCATTGTAGTGTTCAAATATAAGAATCATCTTGTTTATGCACACTAGTAGGCTACATGACTGTGTGTTGTGGAAACTACCGCATTCCTCTTGTGACACACTGTGACCTTATGGATGCTGATATAGACAGCCTTCCCCTTTCACATCCCCTCTGTATAAATGACCCTGTGAGCATGGAAATGGAAACTCATAAGTCAGTTAGCTACAAAAGGGACTGGTTACACTGATATAGCAGGCCAGTTGAGACTGAATATCAAAAGCCTGCAACCATTTACAGAGTTCAAGTGAACAAAGGGTGGTACATCAGCTTTAAGACCAGTTGGCAAACACAACCTAAAAACAGTGTACCATGTATCTGTACATTTTAATACTGGGTTCTCTTCAAGGAAATGATTACAGTACTGGGGAAACTAAATTACGACATAATGAGGCTGTAATCATTCAGATTTTTTTTTGCTGATTGGGATGAGGGGGAAGATGTTGGGGGGGACTTACACTGATGAATTTGGCTGAGAAAGCAGAATGCAGATCATATTATCTTGGATGCACATAAATATGCCACTTGAAACCCTCATAGAAAAAACCCTTGCCAGGCCTATCAAGCTCTCATGGAGGTCCCACCACTTCCAGCATGGCCAACAAATGGCTCATGAAATCGTTGAACGCAATCAGTGCCGAAAATGTATGAAGTGGGTATAGGGGGGATGGGGTGAAAAAAAGGGAGGCTTGGCATGCCTGCAGCTTAGACAAGGACACATTCCTGATCTGGGTTCAAGCAACCGCCCAGCTCGCTATCGTTCATATCTCGTCTTTCAGACAAGAACCCGCACAGCAGGAGACCCCCTTAAGCTCTTTCACATGACTCTCACATGGCCCCCCCCTGATCAGCTTGTTTTTCTGCACAGCGATTTCCTGACAAATTTACAGACAATCTGCACAGCGCAGCTATTACAACCATGTGGTCCTACTGGTCTATACTGCTTACAGCCTGTCCATAACATTAGTGCATGGCCACAGTAGGGGTGAGGGTAGTTTGGTTGGGGGGTTGGGGGAGCACTCTCATCCTGAGGGACAATCAGAGCTGTAGATCTTGTAAAGTAAAAATCCTACACCTGCTTATTAATTTAAAAAATGACATTATTTCTTCTTTGATTCTCCTAGCAGAGCAGTGTGGAATGCCAGTACCACCTAGGCACTTTCATAATAAAGCTTTGTTTTATACAAAGATTTTGCAAATATGTTGTATTTTTAGCACTTGGATAAAGTGAAAGGTGCAAGAAAATCAATTGTAAATTGCGAGATTCAGTACTAGCCAAGCTCCAGAAAATCTTAGGCACCAGGTGAAAGGAGGGTCTGAGCTGATTAAGCTAAGATATAGCATGGATGTGAAGACGATGGTCATGGAGCTTGAATGTTCTGAGAAACATTAACAATGTAATCATAAAACTTCACTTCTTACTTTTCATAACACATTCCAGATGACATATATCATGACATATTCTGGTATGTATGCATTTTCATTGTTTACCCCTGTTATATTGAGAAGTAACAAAACCTGTTATTCAAAGACAAAACTTGTATTACAGGGCAAGAGGACTTTGTTACTTCCTCTGCCAAGATCATTATTTTGTCAGCTGAGACACAAAAGCCCTGTCAAGTGCTCAACCATGAGAACTACATTGGCTAACAGCAGGGAATGAATGGGGCTTGATCACAAACTGGTATTTTGGGCTTGGTCTTTATTTATTTTCTTTTAATGCCTATAAATACTTGCATGTTGAACGTAAAATGCTAAATGAAAAAAATAAGTGTGTGTATGAGGCCTATCATCTGTAACATAAAAGGAAGAGACTTCTCAAAACTGTGAATATTTTAACAAAAATTGTTGGCTTTTTGTTATTAATCTCTGCTTCAAATGAATGGAAAAGTCACTATTTAAATGTGTTATGCAAAGTACATATTTGACCTGTTTCAATCAGGTGAACTGTGGACAAAAAAAATCATAGTTAATATTGTATTATAAATCGGGAGGCCTGACTCACTTCCTTCTTCAGCCAATGTTTAACCTTTATAACAACAGGGTCCAGACCAGAAGTCCATCCAGGAAACCTTGTCTACATAAAGACCAACACAACAATCAGGCAGCTAAGATTATCATAGGGAAATAAACATGGGCAGCCTACTCAGTAGAATAATGACAGTGATCAATCTATTTATGCGCAATGACCATAAACATCAAGTAGCAGCCTACTAGATGTTTATGGTCAATCCAGTGAACGAATTCAAAAATCAGGGGGATTTCACAAACTAGCAGGCTCAGACAATGAGCAAAGGAAAGCAGGTTTTTCCCCATATTTTCCCCATTATGGATTTACCTTGTGAGTTTCTACTCAGATGACATTACATTACATTAAAGGCATTTGTTAGACCCTCTTATCCAGAGTGACTTACAAGGCAAAGTGCATATGAACGGTACAAAAAGTACAAAGATAACCCTAGAGAGGGGTAAAGTCCCAAGTGCCAAAGGCGAATGAAAAGATCACGACTCTCCTATAGACTATCTATTTCTTTTTTTCGTTATTTCAGCCCATGTCTGCACTCTGGGTAGAACAGCTAGACAGGTGCTCACTTGCACATGTTCACCAAACTGAAGCAGATGGCATTTCCATGACAGGAGAAGCCTTGTGGAGTGGAGCAGAAGCTGCAGATGACTTCCCAAGGGAAATGAATTCATCCCTGAGGAGGTTTAGCTGCCCCAGCAAATTCACCAAAAGACAACCATGCCAACTTGAAGCTGACAAGGTTGCCAGGATTAAAGATGTACTTCACAGATACAGTAAATATAGCTATTGACAGCTGATTCAAAATGTATTCCCATGTATTCTAATGGATATGAATGATGATAATTATGTTCAAACTGATTAACTGACAAACAGAGGCCAGGTAAGGTGCTCTTCATTCTGGGGAAATAAAGCCAATTATGGGAAAATACTTTACTCACAATGCTCACTACATTATTCAATCCATATACTACAAAATCAGACAGTATGTAAGTCTTGCATGTTAATCTTAAAAAAAAAAAAAAAAAAAAAAACATTTTTGCCCACATTCATGTTAGCATAAGGCTCATTCAGAACTAGTGAAAAGGGAGCTAAGCCTGCTTTGGTTAGCACACTGGGCATACGACTGACCAATAAATGACCTTCTTAGCTAATGACTTGAATCTCCAGGTTTTGCTCCCCATCAAATGATATTGCATTCTAGATAAATTACTGAAGCTTGTTGTTGCTATAGCTCTTACAAAAAAAGATGAAAACATAAGTATATTCAAAATATATGTTATATATTGTCAGATTAAACATTTTGGGAATATGTTAAGCAAAGTACATTAATTCATTTTTGCAGTGTACTTTGATAATCTGCCTTAACAAGTTTTAAAAACCTTACCTTCCCCATTAGTCTCCTTTTGGTAACCGTGAACAGATTAAGTGTCCTAAGCCTTTTGTTTTGAAAACTACAAGCATACACTTCATGCCAGGAACCAATCTGGTTTGCTATCTTCCTGGCAGCCAATTTTGAAACTACTGTAAAATACCTTCTGTGAATTCTGATTCCATTTTGGCATGAGTCTCAACCATGGTAGTTCTAGTTTTCGTTTACGTCAGAACACTTTGTGGCTTCCTCACTGACACAACATCAAAATTGTTTTTGCTACTGTTGGTATTGGTTTGTTTTAACCTTTGCATAAATAGAATAGTACTCTTTATTCTCTCTCAACACTCTAATTTGTACGTTTTCAAAACTCTTATTTCATCCCAAACTCTCCTTTAAATATTTCATACAATTATAGCCTGTGTTTTATTAGCTATCTTGCTGTATCTTCTTAACTTCAGAATTACTTTCACTGATAACACATTAAGTACACAGAGAATTATGCATATTCAAGCATATTGGGGGCTGAAATGCTAAAACACCAAAGAGAGGGGGAGTATAATCCTAGAGACCAGAATGTGCAAAACCAAATTCAATGGGGAACCTGTTGTCAAACCAGGTAAGGAAAGAAAAAGATTAGGTAACAAACAGATCAATTCAATCAATATTCACATTAGCAGCCATAAAAGAAAACCACTACTGGGGAGCAAAGCGATTACAAATGCAATTAAAAAGATACATTCAGTGGATACAGAAACAAGTAACAAAACCATGAGTGAAAATAAGATTTTTCATGAAGCATTAGGTTACCTCTCAGCAAGATTGTGTAGGTAGCCATTACCATTTCCAGATGTACAATTTATATATTCAACTGCAAGCACTACACTGTACCATGCAGGATGTTTTTTTTTATACAGAAAATCCATTTTGAGACTACAAAATGTTATTATAATGCAATGAAAATGCATCAATACTATAATATTTATATGACAATGGGTTTAGAACATGGAATTTTGCTCAAACAAACATGTATAATTTCACTCCAACTAAACACTGACACAACATTTACCTCAGAAATTTCCCTCAGGTATAAATAATTATAGTATACCTATAGTACCTCTTTGCTGTGCAGACCCCATCAGAGGATGACTGCTGTCTTCGGATGAGAAAGATAACCAACTGGGGAAATTCTAAATTCCTCCAAATCAAAAGTCTACACAACTTTGGGCTGCTCTGTGAGTAACAAAACTCCATTAGTCTAGTGGTTGTTGTTGTTGCACGGTATACAACAACTTTTTTGATACTTCTTTTTTTAAAAACTGTACTTTTCGAGATTCTGTTCTTTTTGGTCAAATGTGTTTCGAGTTCATTTTTTCAAGAATCTTCGCTAGATGGCAGTACTAGTGCCTAGCGCAGCAGCCTTCATCCTCAGTGATACAGCACGAACGAGTACAATCAAATAAGCCAATTAGGTTACAGAATGAGTTGGTTAGAGTTTGATGATGGTGCACTGTTCAATGACTTGAGATATGATGACTAATATTAATGAAACTGTATCGTAAACTGCATGCTCAGGCGTTGTAGCATAAATTTAAAAGTGTAGCATATTTTTTAAAATACCATTTCACACTGCTGAGACGAATAACTTCAAAAGACTAGTCAGCTCGTTCTAATTCCAAATCATATATTTAAAATACTGCCAAATGCATGTTTTGTTTTGGAATGGTGGTTTTGTACCCACAATTCCATGAGTTTATGACAGAATTCAAGCAGAATTCTCACTGGGAAGCGCAGCTTCGAAGACACTTGGAGCCAGATTCATTTTAACGGAATGATGCGCTGTGCATTTGTCGAGCAGTAGTTTTTGAAAGATCTGCTTGAAAGTTGTATTTAAAGATTCTTTAAAGGTTTTTTGTTTTGTTTCATTTTGAAATATGTATTTATTCTGTTTCATATGATGTAGTTGTAACAGTATAGGCCTATGCTTAATATTTTGAACAGTCTGTAAGGTTGTCAATAAATAGTGAATTCAACAAATGTAATCAACCCTTGTGGACATTCCATCTCTGATCTCAAGGTGTTACAGAATATAAAATTTTGGTATCGTGACAACACCAGTGGTTGTCAGACAGACACCATGGTCATTCTGTAATACACTGCTGATAACTGACATCTATGCACACAGATGGAAATAAACAGGGGATGGATGACTTTTTCCCCAGCCATGACAGCGCTTAGTGTAAATGTTAGCTATTCAGGGCAAATGTTAGCTCCTAAATGCTTTTGGCAATACTGCAGCCCACCTGGCTCTTTTTATACACTCCCTTCTAAAGAACATTCTCTTTACTGAATCTGACATCAACTCTTATAAGAAAAGCAGAGCTTCCTGTGTTATAGGCCTAGCTCTTTAGGCTGCCATTTTCTCATATACAGTGGCGGCTCCAAGGCAGCTTGTTTCAGTCCTGCAGTGTACATGTCCAACCCAGTTGTCTAAATGCCACCTGAGAACATTTTAACAATCACTTCCAAAGTTGTACCAGAAAAATGCTACTCTGCATGTATATATCCTATTGTTACATTCTGTTATCAATCAGTTCAGTGTTATCTTTTTTTGTCAACCTTTTTAATTTTGCTTGATAATTCCATAATACAATCACATCCTTGTCTGATACCTCATTAAAAAAACTGAACTTTTAAGGTGCTGATATCATGTGGGCACTTATAGATACTGCTACAACCACCAGATCATGAAGCACCAAGAACATGGGTGTGTCACAAAGCAACAACATCCCTGTCAGCACATTCAATTTTACTCAACCCTCTCATTTCATTAGCCTTTACTCTGCTATGATTACTATCACTATTTTATTTACTTTAAATTACAGGTTGCTTACAGGTGTTCTATAATTGAATACACACCTGCAGAAAGTGGTTGGCATTGAATAAAGGTGCCTAACATTGATGACGTTATTTTCATATCACCGCCTTCTGCATCCCAGATTCCTTAAAAGAATTACTTGGCATTCAGAAAATAACCGGAACCTGTGGATCTGAGGAAATCCGCAGGAAGCGTTTTATGGGACAGGGACTGTGACTGAAGAGACGGAGGAGGGCAAGTTAAGCCCCCCGCCCACCCTGCAGTCCACGCGAGCCAGGCAAGGATCTGGACCGTGAAATTAACATCTGCAATCGGCAACCTGTAACGCTGAGCTCACAATGACCAAATCCTGCAGCAAATTCACCCTTTCTGCATACTGGACTCTCTTCCTCCAAATCAGAACCAGAGAGCCCCCTTCACACAAACTAACAAAGTCAGAGAAGTAACAGAGCTATGGAAGACCTTTATCCATGAGACCCGTGCTATGGAGAGACCAGAAAGGAAAAAGGAGACAGGCTGGAAAGACAAGGGTCTTTTCCCATATAGTGTGGGCTTACCTCTTCATTCAGTACCTGAAAGTCCAAGGTCCTACGCCTCCCTTCACACTAATGCCTGAGACAGGACACAGGAGAGGTTTATGTTTTTGAGTCAGGTGACCAGACTCCCACCCCTACCATAAACATGAATGTATGAGTAGGTCGATCAGTTGCACCCGGTGAGTTCTGCCCTGGGGGCCTAGATAGCACCGCGTTTGTTCTGAATCAGGGGGCAACCTCAAAGACTCGGGCAGTGGTGGGAGTGGACTCCAGCCAAAAAAGCTTGATCATCTGAACAAAACGGACAAGTGGAAAAAAATGACAGTGGCACTATGAGAGGGGAAAAAATAATTAAGGGGAGTGCTAATCCACAAGATTTTCAACGCCTGTCAAAAAGATTCTTCCTTTACTTGTGAAGCACTTTGGGTGAGATATGCAAAGCAAACAAGGGAACTGGGACTATAATTCAGACTGGCTTTGCATGGATGTGCTCTAGGCTGTGTTTCCCACTTTGACACTCAAATGCAAGGAAGGGGTGATTAGGACTTCTGGAGGAGCAAGCGCGCTGGGGGGTTTTGGGGGTAGTCATTCAGACTCCTTCCACCGACATCCCTCTCGTAGCCTGGCCTCACCTCCTTCACGCCACAATTCGCTGCTGAAACTCCAGCGCCCAAGACCCAGGCAATGCTATCCTGTACCTTTGCTGGTCACCATCAAGCCCATTTATGAATGTGACTTTTGTAATTAATCCGCCTCTCATCAATGAGGCCATGAATTTCTGGTGCAGTTGCAAAGGTTTGTGTCTCCTAGACAGTGACTTATTTAAGACATGAACAGCTTAAAGTAAATGTATTTCATTTCATAAGGAGACCCCAGTTATCTCTAATGTATGTTTTAAATATCTTAATATACACAACAGTAATCTTTTTACGATGTCATCCTTTAATTTGTATTCATGTTTGTATGCGCCCGCATAAATGTAACAAGCAGGGTGTATACACGTTGTGTACCTACCAATGTAGGCGCACATCGCTGTCTTTAAGGCATTGCACCCTGAAAATTGCAATAACTGACCTTCAGCACAATCTCCCTGATAGCATTGCTGCCATTGCACCTGACCACACCTCACCTGAAAACCAACATGTCCAAATTGCCGAATGTGCTAAAATAAGGCCTAACACCCATTGTGCCAAGTGCAAGATAGGGTCCTTTACTCTTGGTAATCATAGGAATGCAGCTCCACAGATATTCTGAAATGGAAACATGGATTTACGTAAATTTGTAAAATAACAAAAATTAACACAACTATTACTAAAACAACTAATACAGTTACACATACCACCTGCAACCAGACATAGCCATTACAGCAATACTTGAGTGCTTCTGCAAATACTTGTTTTTGAAGAGACCTTCAAATAAACACTGCCCCTCTTAAGCCTATGATCACCATAAACACAATTTAACCCCAAACTACAAACAAGTGTCACCAAACACACCCAAACAGGGGAAAGGCTACCTGTGAAAGTGAATTCTTCAAAAACAAGCATGGGGTGCAAAAACCATGAATGGAATACTAGAATTTTACAAACACTGAAATTCAAACTTGATCCTCTTTATGAATAAACACTTCTCAACGAAACACTTCCTGTCGACTGCATATAACATTAGGTCACGTTTCTCAAACATCCTGTCCATGTTTGGAAAGACATTGCACATCACATAAGACTAGGATGATGTGCTGGGCCATCAATCAAATACCTTTTTTCCTTCAGACAGATTTGTTCTTTTTTTTTTTTTAAATGTCAGATATCCCTAAAATGTAATTGAACACTGTTGAATATTTTATGCATCTGAAAATGAGCTTTTTCTAAAACCAGAGTATGACTCGTTTATTTACTAGGAAACAGATTTTATTAGCCGACTTATATTAATACTTTTATAGAGTTGGACCATGCTGGCTTGGGTATTCTGAATTCAATTAGGTGAAAACACTGGGCATGCCATTAAGATATAGAAAACTACACATACATTCATAAAAAATATACAGAAACACTCTAGAGTGCTAACAGATTATCAGGTTTAGCCAGGTATTTTCACAAACAATCATTTACATCTGAAGCATGCAGACAGAAAAATGTGGCTGACTTAAAACTAGAAAAGGGAGATCCAACTATGAACTTGAAAATCCTATAAAACTGTTGAGTGAAGCAAGAGTAGCGATGATACTGGACATACAGCCTCCAGTGTGACACACAAACCCAGACCTATGCTCTGGCTAGAACATTAAGTACTCTTCAGCTATAAAAATATTAATTGAAAACACCATGCACATCAATAAACCAATGAATTTAAATGTCTGTATGATTTTTATTATACAAATGTTATAAATATGTCCACAGAATTCAATGTCTTGCATCGAATCAAGGTATATAATTGATCTTAGTATCCCCATGAAAGCAGCCATGCACGATAATTGCGATGAATAATATATCATGAGCTTTAGTCTCAGTAGGCTACCTTGTTGTAATAGCATTCTTGAAGGAGGTTAATTGCACTGTGAGGACATCGACGTGACCAATATTTACTGTCTGGCGGGAATATTGAACAAATCACCCTTACATTTATAATAACCATGATTAAAATTCCTGCTGAAGCTCACTGCAGTCTTTCTGCTTGAATACTTCAGTAATACTGCAGCATCATTACTGTACTACGTTTACCTCAAAGGAGGTATCCCTGTTCCACTTTTATTGTTACATGTCTTCACTTGACAAAAAAATAAAAGTTTTGCAATCACTGCTGAGATGATGCAAAGTTGATTATGCAAAGTGGATTAGACCAAAGAATTGAAAGGTTTAAGATTAATTTTAGTGGTGGATACCGGAATATGAATTTAGCAAGGGGGACTTTTCAGATGGTAAAAAAGTGTGTAAACAAGGATGGGAGAAAGGCGCATGAGACATTTGTCTGTGATAACCTTGACATTGACAACAATCTTTGCATCAGCATGGGACCTTCAAGGGTCTCTTAAGTCTCTATAAATAAATGACAATGAGGTAAATTGCTACTTTCATTAGTGACCATGCTATATTCACAATAATGCTGTATCTTACTGTTCTGGTGTCACACAAGGCAGTGTATAACTCAGCATACAGAGCTAGGGAGAAATGCTGGTGTATGTCACAGCCCATGCCTTCTAACTTCTATAAATTACCAGCCAACACCTCTCTGCTCCCCTAACAGACTGTGCCAGGGTCAGTTGTACTGACTTATACACATACACAGTATCCTTGGGCTATAAACCTCAGACATTCTGTTGATTAAAGCTGTAATGGAACTCTCCACAGCCCCAAGCACAAAGGCGGGGGATTAAGAGAAGCAGCCATTAGCTTGACCGGAGGGGTGTTAGCAATCTCCATTCACCTCTGGCAGTTTCTGCCACATTTCACACTCTGCTACTTCTATGTGCCAGTTCTACCCTGTGTCCTTGGCTCGACTGTCTCTCTGACTTTAGGTAGAGCATGGCAGCTGAACACAGCACACTATTTGTTGAACAAACTGAAGCTACTGACATAATTTATGGTGATTCTATGGCAAGCGAGGCATTTATGAAGAAAATCAAAAAACAACTGCATTCATCCTAGACTGCTCATACACACATCCCTCTGTCAGCACTGAAGCCACCAGACATTAAGTGTACTACTGTTTACAACCGTTACCATAATTTACATTGCATATAGAATTTATCTTTTTAGGAATAACTAATCTTACAATCATGTTCTACAGAATATTTATATGCAACTAATTGTCAGTCGTACTGAAAGTCATAATTCTTGAACCTCTTCCTAAGTACGCCCCCCCAGAACTTGTCTAAACATCGTACACATACCTTTGCTTCATCATATGAAAGACCTACTTAACATGCACAGTAGCACTCTCGCTTTGCGCCATTTGACAAGTGATAGCAGTGATGCGATAATGAAAATGTGGCCAGAGAAGGCCA
Organism: Albula goreensis; assembly: GCA_022829145.1. NCBI lineage: Eukaryota > Metazoa > Chordata > Actinopteri > Albuliformes > Albulidae > Albula > Albula goreensis. The sequence continues at coordinate 17,728,223 of CM040745.1, forward strand.
CCATAACGACCACAAATGTATAGTCTAAGTATATATACAGTCAATTAACCAAAACTGTAGACATGCGGCCAAGGTACTGCCTCGTGGTGTAGCAGAGCTAGTTGTGTGTTAAACTATAACCGTGATGAGACCTCTTAAAGGGAAGCAAACCAGGATGTTGACCTGCTCATGATTAGCGCCACACGGAAGAGCACGTTTCATCTGAACATTGCTCACATTTGGCAATGCATAAATCAAGACAACGGTATAACAATATGTTTATTAACTATAAAAATTGCCATTGGTTTAGTTAAAGCACAGCTCAGCTGCTTAATATTTACTTAGTGCACAAATACCCAATGGTGCATTTCAAAGGTGAAATAGAGGAAATATGGAGATAAGATGTATGGACAACGTTTGGTGCGTGGCCAAAATGTATCTTGAAGACGTTTGCATGATCTTGTCTGCTTGTAGGGTGTTTCCCGTCCTGCGGAAATAAATTAACTTGCCAATGGTTCAATCAAGTCAGTTACCGTATGTTGTAAGAAATGGCTGTCTGGTAAACGCTATCTTCCAATGTTCACATATGCTAGCTGCTTGTGTTGCAATGTACACGTGGAAGAGCGAACCATTATGGCATTAACATCGGCTAGCTTGCTCGAACAAAACATAATATTCCACTATTCACTAACATCAAGTGTTAGTAGTAGAGCGTGAAACTGAGCCAACCCACAACACCAACAATGTAAAACAATTTGGCACACGCAGTTCATAGCTAGCTACCCTGTCGTAAGAACATGGCAAGCATCAGCAAATTACTCAGTCGAAATGTCTGCATCACTACTGTCGTATAGCTAGCTAAATAGTTCCTTAACTAAACCAAAATCAACCACATGTCTGTAACTTTAATACGATTTACTATTCGGCAAACTAATGGTGAGCTAAGACCCCTAGCATGCCAGCTAAAGACAAACATGCGGTTAGCAAGTTGCTAGTAAGCTAACTTCATAACGAACGTTTGCGATTCCCAGGAAATGGGCTTAGCTAGATGGCGAGGTAGCTAGAACGCTAACGATGGCAAGCTTCATCAAAAATTAAAAACTCCAACTACGTTTTAATGTTCACAGCAAATTTTAAAGCGAATTCTTGGAACATCGTTCGACTTGTTGTGTTTGAGCTGTCCGGTTCCGTGTTGTGGGAGTGGATGAAAACAAATCTGGTTTTTTTATATAGTTACCTCACTCGAGTGCCGTGTGCATCTCCTCTTCGCTCGGTACCAAAAAAATTCAATCCGCACAGACAGCCACGCACAAAAGGCCAGTGGGCCAGTGCGGAAAAGATATTCACGAAGGCGTGCTGCGTATATGGCGTAGACGTCTTGTACTTTTCCTGGTTTGTGTTCAAGAAGAAGTGTAAATCGAAATTGCGGAATAGGCTTACATTGCTGTTATGACGTATACTCCAGTAACACTTTTTACCCGGGGGTAGTCGCGATTTTTAAACAAAAGAAATAAGTAAATAAATAAAAACAAAAACATAATAACCACCTGTCCTTTGAATTAACAGCAAGTGCAATGAAGGGTAGATTGAAAATTATTGCAGGAATTACAAGTATCTAGCTATTCCATGTTATACCATCTTATTTATTTATTTATTGAAGTAATCTCACTGTTATGGTGGATATAAAGACGATTGCACATGCTTATTTATTTATTTATTTATTTATTTATTTATTTATTTATTTATTTATGTATTTATTTATTTAACTTTATTCTATTTCTATGGCTTTGGTAGTTCTACTCCTATACCATCATACTCTTAGAAGGCTAGATCAATGTAAGTTTTATATTACGGTGCTCAACAATCGTCTTCATCCCATATTAAATAATTTCTTGTCCTTGGCACACTTGTAGAAGGCACTCACTGCAACCCTCCACATCCCCACCCCTCATGTGCACATTACTCTGTGTTTTGTGGAGCATGACATTAATGTTACCCATCTGTCATGGCTTCCCTCTAAATACACACAGTACACACATAGAATCTTTGAGATACGCATACACTGTGAATGAGGGTGTGATTTTTTGTCAGTAATTTTTCCACTAATTTAAAGATTTTTTATTTAAACTGTTACATTTATTTTAAGTGTACTTCTGCAAATAATACTAATTTTAAAATAAATAGGCCACTCTGATTTTGAGACTATAATTGAATGTTGTTTAAATTAACCAACAATCAAACCAGGGCAGCATGATCCCCTCTCAATAAACATGGCACAGATTGAATTGACAGCACAGGGTAGATTGAATTTACAACTGCAAAACAATATAATTATGAAAACAATCTATCTTGCACTAATAAAAGCTGAGAAAGCTACAAAATAAAAGGTGAAATAGAGGAAAGAAAGAAAGAATGTGTATATTTCAGAGAAACTGAAAGCTATTAACAAAAAAAGCTATAGCAACAGGTAGTTCTTGTGTATCACAAAAAAAAAACCAGTGCCATCGAGACCTGAAAGAGGAACATCTGTTTTGTGTATATGAATTATTTGCAAATGAAGTGGGCCAAGGAAATTACTTTTATTTACTTTTATTTACTTTTATTGCTTGAAAAAGCAAGTGCTATTATTTGCAGTTGTTCAAATAATAAGTTGTAACAAAGAAATAAATGCAAAATTGAAATATAAATGATATTTCAAATAAAATTTTAAATAGTTTCATCAAACAAGATAGTGTCTCCCAAACTAGCTGTAAAATATCCCCTCTTATATATGTTTTGACTCCATCTCTGCTCTTGAAAACCTGTTGCAACTTTTGTGTGGGCTCCACCTGTTCTCAGTTGAGGGAATATCATTGCATTGAATATCATACCATGATGAACAACTAAATGTTTTTAATATCTGACTCATGGATCAACACACTCCAAAAAATGGTTTTCTGTGGTTGTTTGTTTGACGTGACAAAATCTAGAGATACAACACAAAATAATTAGGTTCCCTGTCTAAGCCTGATTGCATAGCATTCTATTCACTCAGATGGGTGAGACTTCCACTATGCTTTATTATTTTATGTATAAACACCTATATAATCTTGTGCATTGTACTTAAATTCACATTCATGAAAAACAAGTAAATTCAACTGTATTGTATCAACAAGATTGAGTTAATTTTAGGTGAAAATTCCCAACATACAATTGGGGTGTGACAATTATGGATTGGTATGATTCATTTGGATAACCAAGTAAAATGTAGTACATTTTTAGTATGTTATTATGCTCTATACCTGTGCCTGCTTCCACTCATGCAACTGCTGGAGGTAACTGTGTGGTCACAATGAATGAGAAGCATTTTCATGAAAACAACCTGTCTGGTTTATGCAAAGCATTGACAGAATAGAATGGTGTTGAATGGAAATAGTTATTCCAGAAAAACAACTTTTGGACATGGTTTAGGTAGTTCTAAGTTATGTTACTTAAAGAACCACTTCTAAAAGAAATTCATAATGAATAGGATGTGAAAGTAAAACAGATTGAATGATTGATTTAGGTGTTCAGAAATTGGTTGGACAGAACTTCATTTATTTAAGTACACTGTAGTGATGGGCAGTTCTGCTCTTTTTAACAAGTTCACTGTTGTGTGATGTTCAGCCCACATTTGAATGCAATCCATTGAAAATTAAGCAATTGGTTAGGCTTAAAATACACATGCAAAAATTATTACTTTTTTAGTTCAGTGAGCCAAACGTCAAAAATCCATAACTAAAAAAAGTATTTGGAGTAGAGCTATGGGATTTTGCAAGGCCCCATGAATTCAAAAGAAGGTTTCATATAAATTTTTTCAAGAAAAGCCATGTCATGAACTGGGAGGTCCTAAGTCAGTTGGTATGGAATGACACAAAACCAACTTAATTACTGCTCCAATTGGTAAGGACAGGAAGGTGAATGTCAGTGGTTGTCATCTTTGTAAGTAAAGTATATTTCTCAGACTGGCTTGTTACGGTGACCTATTTTGCTGCATGCACTGACCCTGCATGTCTGTTAATGGTAATTAGCCCGTCTCTGTGTGTGATGATACACAATATTTGCTACAAGTTCTGTCCAAGTGAGGTCTGTATCAGGTACTTGTAGCAACTAACAATGCAAGACGAGCTAGAGAAAAGAATGACTCAGCTGTGCTCGTGAAAAGACTCAAATGACTCACTACAAAGAGTCATTCATAAAGAAAGATTCCTTCATCTACTGCACACCACTAGTGCGTTGAACATTATTTCTTTCAGTAGGCTGAACTTAAATTACATGTGTATTCAAAACACAAGTTGCTTCTGTAGTTCTAAAAAGGTCATGCAATGTTCAGAAAACTTATCCCAATTGTGTGGAACCACTGTCCACAATTTAACTGCTTTCATTGAACGCAAGTGAGATGACATTTGTTTAAAGACTGATGCATCTTTTTTGTTCATTTTATCATTTTTTATGTGTAGTTCAGCATAAACAAATATCATATTTTATATAGTCCAAAATAACATTTCTGTTAAATTGAGACATTTTCAAATATATCAGCTGCAATACCACCCATGGACAATATGGATTAAATCTACAGAGAGAATATGCAATAACAATATCTGTTTGCAATCTGTGTTACTTTGAAATAAATCAAACAACCTGAAATAGATTATTTTAAAATAACTAAAATAAAGAAAATATGTTTTGTTGCAAACTATTTTCTGTCCAAAAAAATGACAAAAAAATATAGTTGAACAGCCATGAAATATTGTAAATATGTATTTGACTCAGGTCTACCTCCTAGTACTGTAGAAGACCCACTTGACTCAATCTTAGGTGTTTTTCAACAAACATGACAACATTTTGTGTTTTGAAAATGGTGTTACTCAGTGATCTAAGTCAGAAATGTCCTTTTTAAAACAATTTCCCATGTGGTATGTTGTATGTTGTAGCATATATTACATATGATGCAGTGATCATGTTTTATGAAGTTATTAAGCAAATGAGGGAGCTTTATTTTTCTAACTAGTTCCAAACAGCTCCCAAATGAAGACTCTCAACTTCTATTTATGAGAATTTGTTTCAAACAAAATTAGAAACTTAACTTGGCTAAAGAATTCATAAGAGCAGTTTTTGTCCCCCAATATCCTGCCACTTTAAAAATGTTTTGCTTTTCAATGAATCCCGACATACATCCCGTCATGACTTGGAAGTGGCAGATGATCAGAACTCATCATCATCATAACTTATCACAAGTTGATTATAACTTAATATAATCAGTGGGAAGTTTGATTCATTTTTGTTTATTGTTAGCCTTTTCTGCAGTCTTCCAATGATACTGATTGACAAATCACATGACATCCATAAAAATCCTAAAAAATGTTTATCATTAATGCAAAATCTATGCCAACAGAACCATATTTCTTGCACAATAATAGCAGAAGCACAAATGTTTAGTCCTTGTCTTTTTGAGTTTTGTTGTTAACTCTACTTTTAACTTGTTGTTAGCACTATTACGTTTATTAGTGCTTGGAGCTTTACTATGCATGAACATAGCACTGATATCAGATGGACATACAGTGCAATAGTGTTATGAAAATACCCTCACTTGTATATTTACATACTCGCTGAATGTCAAAATTATGGATACTTGTTGGGATTCTAAACAAATCAAACAGGAAAACAAGCATGAATTTACATTACAAGAAAATTACAAGACCTTAATTCCATAGATTACATTACATTACATTACATTTCAGGCATTTGGCAGACACTCTTATCCAGAGCGACTTACAACACAAAGTGCATTTCTTTGGGAGATATCTGTTATCTGTATGTATGCAGTTAATTCCACTAACTAATATTATGTATGGCTGCCATATTCTATAAAATTTAAAACCTCTGAGAGTATAGTGATTTTCTCTCATGTCCAGTGAACCTGTGGGAGTTTTACTGAACATCAAATTGTGACATCACTGACTGAAAAAATGATTTACCCTAAATGGTATGCATAAATGGTAGTTCATTAATTCTAGTTATCTGTGAGAGCAGTTTTTTTCATTTGTGTCCAAAAGGGTTTTTGGGTGTCTGTCTCTTTCAGAGAAAACAGATCTCCATTCATTTGGCAAAAAAAAGGCAGGAATGTGACATTAGGCAAATATTAAAATTTGACAGCACTGAAAATGTAAATGATGCCATAGCAGAGGTGATGTCATAGCTCTCCTGGCAACAAAGTCAAATAAGGATAGAGCTATATTGACAGGTTGGGAACAATAAATAAATACACAACAGTTACAAAGGGTTCTAGTGGTCCCTTAATGTTGTCTGGCACATTTTCTTGGAATGGTCTGGGTGCACACATGCCCTTATAAGGCAAAGCTGATATTATTTATTACTTCACTTCATTGGGTGATCACCTCAAAGCGAAAGCATTTATTTCATGCTGAGAGTGTTGTTTTTTAAGATGACACTGTGTCACAACACAAATAGCATTGTAGATGGAATGGTTTTAATGGGGTGGGAGGTACTCTTAGCAAGACTTTAAGAATTTAAATATGACTTTAAATATGAGTCACCAAAATGAATAACCAACCCAAATGACCTTTCTATGTATCCACAGCCCAAATCATCTCCTTCCCAGTCACTCAACCCCATTTTGCTGCTTGTAGTGGGAAATATTCTGCCTCCAGAGGCTAACAGCAGTAAGTTCCTCCCTATAGGGACTCATTAATATTTACAGATTATTTCAAAAATAGGAATCATATTGTGCCCTAAAAGTATTCCAAATAAAATAGGGTAACCTATGTTATGTCAATTTCAAATTCAATTAATTTCATTAAATTATTGAGAACTGTTTAGTTGCCATACAAGGGTGTTCTGAGAACAACTGTGCACTAGCTGAACTGCAGAAATTACATTGCCTGCTTGAAATGAGAAATGTTTAGCTTTCTGACAGATGCAATACAAATTTATACTCTCTTAAAATTCAAATAAGCATTACCCTCAACTGCAGTATCAATATTAAGTCAACACAATAGAAATCAAATTAAAAGTATGAAAAAATGTTTTGCCCGTTTTGGAAATGTTCTGTGCATCTTCACAATATCAAGAATGAAACTGGTAGTGAATAGATTATATCACAGACAAGAAAGAATAATGTCTGTCTCTCAATACTCCTTTCATGGACTGCTTTTCTCTGAGCCACCATTTAATAGGCACACAAATGTTTGGATTAAACCTGTCTCTTGAAAATTTTGTAACCATTTAACACAATGTCCATGACAATATACAGAATACAAATGGTTTTATGTTGCCAGTTTGCCAGAGCAGCCAAACTAATTATAGGTAATGCAGGAATTCAAGCAAGGAGCCTATGTACTTTTCTGGCCTGTAGTTATGCTAAAATTATTTTGTATTAACGTTTGTATATTTTTTGTTAGCTATGAAAATATGTATACTTAGGCTGCACCTATTTGAGGAATTCCAACAAGGTAATTTTGGCAAATTATTAAATATTACCCATTTCAACCAAAGCTCATTATAACTTTCAGGTCCGGCTAGAGTCATTGGACTAAATGGAGGTGCAAATTTCTTAAAAGGAAAACAAAACACTGACATAAAGCTATTGTTCTGTCTTTTAAGAGTTTTCAACTATTAAAAGCATGCAGGCTTTTCTGTTCAAAAAAGGTAATTAAATTTATTGTAATTCACCCCAGATTAATTCTCTTTCTGATTTGCCATTAAGTCATGAAATTTGCAGGGCTAAAATAGTTCTGGTTTTTGTACAAATTGTTATTACACCTCATTTTTGGTTTTGGGTCTGCGAGACCCCAGGGCCTCTTTAACAGCTCAAAAAACATACTTAACATTGTTTTATCCACTTGATACTTGAATTTTCCTCATTTCATTATAACTGCACTCACATTAGTTCTGTTTGGGATCTCACAGACCCAAACTATAAAAAATGGTTAAACCCTCAGTACAACCCCTCCCAGATAATTATGATAAATGCACGCACATATTCACAAATCTAACTGCTGATGTTATAACTTTGCAGCCTGGGGATGTCACATTGTAAATTTGCACATAGTTTTTAAGTCTTTAGGGGTTTTTGCCATGTTTTTTTTTTTTCAAAAGAAAGTACAAAGTTTGAACCTGGACAGATTAAAATTTTCTTTTATTTTATAAGTTTGTTTTCTCTGATCTCATTGACTTTTAGATAAAATACATTATTTTTATCTATGTTCATGTACAGCATTAAATATTCTGTATTTACTTGGGTGTTATATGACCTTTCATCAAACAATGAGGAAAGCTAGGCCACATTTTTTCAATTGGATTTTAAACAGAACTGAAAAAAAAAACAAATTGGTTAACTGAAACTATTTTATAGCACTGGGGTCATTAAGCCAATTTCAAGAGCAAGGGTTAACTAAACATGATGAAGCAAAGTCATCGCTACATTCAGAAGTACCATTTTTATTATATACCAGCTATAAAAATCACTAGACTTTTCATAGATATGATGACTAAATTCAATTATTAAATATATAGAACCTGGATTACAACACATACACATTGTTTTGGACATACTCCACAGTTTTGTGAAGTGCATAACATATGTGCAATTTTCTCTGTGGGCTTACCACAAGTGACACTATATTACAATACTAGTCACATACAGAGTTTTAAATTTGCCAATTAGATTAGATTACGTGTACATTTTGTCCATTCTCTTGTCTGGTCATTATTTTAGGTGCCAATTAATGAAGGTCATTAATGAAGATCAAAACTGGTGATAACAAGCTCCTTGTTGCTGACGGATTTTTTTTAATGTCACAGCTTTCCATGGTTGCAAAAGTCTTAGCATAGCACTCCTGATATCTGGTCTGTTGTTGTAGTATTTTTCATAGCTTACATGTTATTGCTAAATATATTTAGACTACCTGCTATTTTAAATTAATGCAGTCTGTGAAACACATTGTAACAACTCCGAGGTAGACAATTTTGCATGAAGCAACATTTAATAACATAACTGATTTTGATTGATAAAGGCCACTTAACTGGATTTTTGCATATTAAAGCATATAACATTTTTAATTCCTGAAATCTTTAAAGGAAAAATTATTTCCAAAAGCTGTCAAAGTTGTGGAAATAACAGAGCATTAAAAAGAAAAGGAAAGCATTGGATATTCTCTCTCTCTCTCTCTCTCTCTCTCTCTCTCTCTCTCTCTGTGAGTGAGTGTGGATAGTACTGTAGTGTGTGCAAAATACTGCAGTACACACACCTGCTGGCTGCTGTTGGCTATCAAATTGTGGTGTTGCTGAGAAACAGTGGCAGGCTGCTGACCTTGGGGAAAATAAATAAATAAATATCTAGCTTATCAAGAAATATGTCAACATTCTCTTTTTGCTTGTCACTTATCTCCAAGGTCTTAAGAACTATCAAGGTCTTATTTTCTCTCATTATCAAATTATTATCTCCTGCTATGCTTGGTGAAACAGAGGTTACAAGATCGCCACAGTTGTTCTATCTGTCTGCAGGCAAGATACCTGAAAACGCAGTGAATTTGGGTAAAAAAAGGTGAAAGGATTTCCTCTGGGACCAGGCAGAAATGATTGGATTTTATGACTGTATGACTGTTGGCACATCTGATAAGGCCTACACACTATCAACAGCCATTCTGGGAATATTGGTTACATTTTTTTATTTATTCATCAAGTGAAATATTTCTTATATGCAAATCTGTTTACAGAAAAGCTGTAACTGAATATGAAAAGCTGTAACAGAGATTAATTTGGAAAAAAATAAGATCTTTGATTTGGAATATTTCTGGACACACAATGTTCATCTTAAATGCGTTGTGATAGTTTGAACAGTGATCTTTTTCATTTGCTACTCTATTACTATCAGTTACCAGTGCTTTGCTCTGTATATATTTGAATGATGGCATGATGTTCTATCGCTGTATCACATCCTTATGTGTTTTGATCATTTTCAGATATAATGATTATTTATGTCAAGCCATTCTCTTACAACAATACAACTGACACTTGTGACAACTGATTGTTCTCTAAGAACTAAAGTGAAATCTAATGAAGGCTGAATTAGCTCCTCTCTAATTGAATCCCAGAAGAGAAGAAAGGAAGAAAGAATACACTTCAGGTGGCCAGCTGCTTCCCTCTACCGAAAATAGGAGAGAATCTTCCATCTTACTACTTTAAAGGGGCAAAATATTCACATATTTGTTTTCTTCTCCCTTTAAACTCCACCCCCCACAGTTTGGAATCCCTTGTTACAGAGGCCTTGCTATTTTGCATACTCTACCAGTCTTTCCAAACTTAACAGCTGCTAATATCTGGTATTACTGTAAGTATGGTGTGTATATGCTGCAACATTCCAGGATTAGATAATTTGTTCCTGGGGTTTTCCTGGAGCCTTCATGACACATACACAATGCTTTCACTATCACAACATAACATCTATTTGCATTTCAGCACACACCATTTTATCTTGGAACATTTTGGCCTGTCTACTGCTTTTCACAAGGTATTGCTTTGGTAATTCAAGTTGTTTCACAAGTGATTTGAAATTGGTCCCAGCTGTGATGCCACAACTGGAATTAATTTGATCATCCATCCCCCATTACATGATCAAGTCAGCTTGTACAGCCATTTGTACAAATTACAACTGAAGGGGTTGGGCAATCAACAGTAATGTCAGCCAACCAGGGCTTGGGTTAATTAAAATAAATGCATGATTGTATCATGCCCAATCAAACAGACTTTTCATGTCAAGGGGACAGGTAGCTGCAGGAAGATAAATGGTTAAACTGTTATGTATTTGTGTTGACAGTGAATGAATATATTGATGTTTTAATTACAAAAAAGACATGAAACATTCAGTTTGTAGGTGCTCAGGAATAATCTTTTGTTGAACTAATGATCATATGGGGACTTTAGATATGAGATGTGACTGGTTGATGCATCATGTTATGACTTGCATTTTGCATTTTATATCAAAATAGGCCTTGCTGAATTTACATGGCAGCATCTGCTAGTTTAATTTGTAGACACCTGAGATGTGTGATGAGGTGATGACTTTAAAAATGATTGTTTCCTCTGGCTGATAATGCCGCCAATAGAAAACACATTTCAACCACCCAAGATACCCTCTTAAATCACTGCAGTTCCATTTTAATTACTTTGAAGGCTTTCAAGTCCCTGTGCTCTTCAGACAAATCAACAACTGTCCTAAACTCATTAAACATGCTGTTCCTTTAAACTGTGTTTATTTACTCCAATCCTTTGATGAGCTGATTGCTGTCAAATGATTTTCTAAACAGAATCTGAACTTGACGTTATTGATCAGTCTGAGGTCAATAGGAGCCCCAAGGGAATCATATAAATGAGCCTTGCTGATGGCCGTGCACAGAATCTCATTGGGTAGCACAGTCAGGGAAGGGTCCATCTGGGCCAAGGCGTACTGACTTTGTGACAAAATAGATAAAAATCCCTGAGAAAAACGAGCAAAGGCATCAATTCCACTTAACATTGATTAATTGTATCAAGCAGACGCAAGCAGGAGAGAAAAACACACTGCTGGGTGATGGGGGAGTAAAAACTGAACGTGAGTAAGCAGCAGAGATAAATCTCCTGCCATGGTATTGTGGACATCCATACAGCTGGCCATCAAAGTGCAAGTGCTTGCTAGAGAATTGAGCATCACCAAAAGGAACACTCTCTGTCATCATTTCATTTCTCTGTGGTGAAAGTGTCACCAAAAATGAATAACACATTTTTTAAAAGAATATTAAAAGTTTTGGGATGCAATGTGTAGGACTTTTAAAATGCATTTGTGGAAAAACACATTGTTTCCACTTGTATCCACTTGCTTTCCTTTTTGTGTTTGCAAAAGTGAGTATGGAAATGCATTTTTTTTTATTTTGATCACATTAAAAGGGAACCATTAACAGTGGTTAATAACATTAACAATATTCTGTTGACAAATATTGCTGGTACAGTTGATAATTCTGCTGGTATAGTGGTGTTGTCAATCAAATTTTCATTTCGCTAAAGTACAGGTTAATAAGACACACAAACTTATGAACCTCATCAGTAAATAATGTATATATACCAGCTAGCTAATGCAGACAAAAAGGATGGTCATATTTTCATAATAGCTACATCATAGCAAAAATTTTCCTCCTTTTATGTAGATCTTTGTCCATGAGCCAAGGTTTACTCATTTTGTGAATGACCCCCTAAATGTTAATAAATAGTACAGATGAGATGTCCAAATTTGGCAAGTCTGACTTATCTTAACAATTAAATCCTGAAGGGCTGGCCAGAGCCTATTATTAATTTACATTTTTTTACACCATCTGAGAGGCCAGCTTTGAGGCACAAGAGCAGTTCTGTCTCTTTCAATGGCTTTTTGGATGATTTGCACTTGGTCATTGACCTTACCCACAATAAGACACTCTAGCACATGCTGATTCAACAAGAACATTTTAACTGAATGACCAGTAAATGACAATGTATGAAATAATTTTTGACCAAACTGTCTTGTACCTCTGATCTTGTAGTTAACCAACTCTGTCAACTGATAACTCGTTAGCAGACTATCACCAAAATGTTCTGTTTTTTTCCATAACATAATTTAATTTGTTTAAACAATACCTTCATTGTGAAGCATTTACATAATTAATATCTCAGAAACTAATTTCACTGTTGTTAGCAAGTTATTGATGAATGAAATGAAACTGGAATTTATTCTTACTAGCTTCTACTTTACTGTGGTAAAAAGGAAAAAAAATGCATCAAAATGAATTTTATATGAGTTAATACAGTGAAAATGCCTAGAGATGTAGTGTTTAATTATCGCAGATGTTAAGGAACAACTCAGAAAACAAATTCAGTAGTTGCTGGCCATAAGCTTTCACAACAACTGAAACTTCCTTCCCAATCTTGGTCCTGAGGACCCTTGTGCATACTGGCCTTCCCCCAGCTGATGCATCAGTTTCCAGTATTACATTTACTGTTAACTGATCTTTACTCTGAAAAGAGGGTTATGATACTTACACATAACAGGCTACAGTGCAGATACTTGATAGATACTAAAGCCTAATTTCTGTTACATAGTCATGTAAGCCAAGCATGTAAATTCATGCTCTTAATTATCTTAACTATTTATACAATTGGCTGGGAAAAATAGTAAATACAAAAGCCTTAGGGTAGGAATAAAAATAAATAATCAATTTTTGATTGATTAGTTTGAGACAGAGAGGTGACCAAATGGGAAATCATACAATTACATATAGCACTATGCAGTATAAATGAATTGATCTCAAGAGGATGAAAATCCACAAAATAATAAAAAACACTTTTAAAATGTTACTTCAGCGGAAATACTCCAATGGAAAGTGAAGATCAACCTTAAGTGCAAATTATCTTTGTCAGTTTTGATAGATAATAGAGAATGATTTGGTGTGCAATGGACAGTTCAGCAAACAGCACCCACTAAAAGCATCAGATGTCAGGTAAGGTAAAATGCAATTATAGTGCTGGAACATGGCTCTGGACTGCAGGCAGATACAAAACTGTAGTATGGAAATTGGCACGGACCCCACAGAAAACCATCTACCTGTCTGTTGAGAGGGACACCCTCGCACTAGATTTAACAGTACAATTGTATTCCCTGTGTGTGTGATGGGGAAGTGTGGGTGTGGGGTGTTTAATTGTAAATTGTGATCCTGTTTATTGTGTAATTGTGCCAGTGTAGAATCTTTCTTTGGTTGACCTATGTTGTACATAAAAACCAAACAATTAGCTGCTTAGCTCCTCCATTCTTCTTGTCTCCTGTACTTTAACATTTCTGAAACAGTACCCCCTTGAGCACTTGCAGTTGCTTAAAGTAGATTAATTTGTCTCCAATAGTGGACATGGTAGAGAGAACTTCAAATGTTTAGAATATAATGGACCATCTGGTTTGTGGACAAAGTCTTTGCATCATCCAGAAAATATCACCTAGAATCTTGAACTTTGATCACATAAAAATTATGAGAAAAAACCTGACAGCCCAACAAGCAACACCTCTCACTACAAACTAAAAATAAATGAGCTCTCCTTGGCTGGGCTTCTTTGAGCCCTGAGCACTTTGACCTTCAGTGGACCCTCTACCCTCTGCTAGACCTCACGTTGTGATAAGCGACAAATATCCTTTCTGCTCCCAGAGACGTGAGAAAAATACCAGCCTCTACTGCAGCATGCAAATTCATTTGATTTCAAATCACCAGCTGAGGACAGAAACCAGTCCAACACAAAGTATTGACCAACCTTTATGCTTGCCAGCATGTCAGAAACTACAGTATTGGTTTTTATTAACTACTCTTATTGGTTTTAAATATCAGATCATTAGCTTCCTGTAAATGACATAATGTGGCATATAGTTTTCTTATTCCTTTAATCTTGAGGAGGCCCTTCAGGAAGACCTCTAGTGCCTGTTTCGAAGGCTAATTCTACCCCTATCATGCTGTATTTAATCACAATGATTAAATTGGAGGCTGACTATGCCGTGCCAAATCATTTGCCTCAAAACACACAATCAGTACACACCAAAATATATCCAGACAATGCAATACAGACACAGACCAGAGGCTAAACAAAAAGTTTCGATTATACATCAGGAACAGCGATAATATATATTCTGCATCTGCAGGGTACCATGACTGTCAACTTTAAATATTAATTGCAGTGAAAGATGTGACTAAACTGTTCTGTTTAAGGCTGTCATATATTACATTGAGGTTTTAATAGTTTTGCTGAGAAAGAAACCTGTGGGACTGTAAACCACAGTTTTATTGACAGCAACAATTTTAAAGAAACATCAAGGGCCATTTAACTATTGGAAGCCATAACTGAGGGAAAAATCAAAAGCTTTTGTTGATAATAGGCTAAAAACTATACCAGAAAACCTGTTTTTCAGATAAGGAATAACGCACAGCATGTTCATGTGTAATGCTAATCTGAGTGAATGTAGGTGTTGAGGTGGGTGGCAAATGGTTACAGTAGAGCTTACAATGGAATTTCACATTACATATCCTGGAAAAAAATGGATGTGTGCATAAATGTCATATTTTATATTGCACTATAGTTGGTTAAATGAAACCCAACAATGGAATTTCCTCTGGCTTTGATATTTCAGCTGGTACAATAATTTGAACTAATTTATAAGTGTATGGGTCAATGACCCAGATATACATGCAATAAAATCAGAATTATTCTTCCTTATCAGTGGTCGACTATAAGAAACTGAATTTACATGCCACTATACAAGTGTGCAATTGTTCAGCATATGGACTACAGGTTTTTTTCTGTTTGATGAATTTGGTATGTCAGTCATTTCAGACTTAAAGACCCACTTCAGATTTCCGGTGAGGCACAAGGCAAGATGGCAGCACAGCACTGACACAAAACCCTCCTTTTTCACCTTTTTCACATAAATTAGGGCTCATAGGTTGTCTAAACACAAGACTGATTTGGAGAAAGACTTAACTAAAGATATGACCTCAAAAAAACATCCAGGTTCAACTAAAAAACACAATACCAGCAGATGGCACCAAGGTAATGATTCATCCGAGGAAATAGCTACGCTAATCAAGCAAACAATGGCAACGGAGATGGAATCTCTGCAAGAAACGGCAGCCTACATGCTAAAGGATTCGCTGGAAAAACCTCTCGACCCCATAGAGAAACATATGGTAGAGAATGGAAACATTCTCTGGTCTTTAAAGGCGCAAGCAAACATTCATGCTAAAAGCTTTAGCACAGCCTTCAACAAAATAGACAAAATAACGGTTAACTTGCGCAAGAATGAGAAAGATACTAGCTCCTGTCAAGTGCAGGTGACTAAATTACAGAAGATGCTTAATGACTTGGAGGACAGATCCAGGAGAAATAATGTGTGGCTGGAGAGGCAGAGAGGCTACCTCCAGCAGATGCTGCCTATCTGGATCCTAGCACTCCACTGGAGATCAATAGAGCACATCGGATCTTTTCTAACAACACTTCCAAGACCACGGACCATGATTTTCAAGCTTCTATGCAATATCGACTGGTAGGCTATCCTAGAAGGTGCAAGGAAAGCCAAACCTACACTCCCTGATGGCACCCAGCTGCAGTTCTTTGCTGACTACTGCCCTAGGACGATGCAGGAATGGCAGGAATGGAAGGAGATCCACGCTAAACTTCGGCAGAAGGGGATTAGCTCATTCCTTATACACCTGGCAATTTTCGAGTGAATCAAAAGGGCATGAGGATGTCACTTAACTCAGCAGAGTAGGCAAAAGAACCTCTGAAATCATACCTCTAACCCTAGGCAAAATGCACACGATCCTCAGGAGGAGAGGGAACTGCATTAAGAGCTCTGACCAGCCTGTATGCACAATCTAACAGACACGGCCAAGTTAATGTGCTATGTGTTTCTGTTTATCCTTTCATTAGGAAGTCATTTGATGTACTTTTGTACTCAGTTAAACAAGGGGCCAATTTATTTTGAGTATTGCAGGTCAGAGTTCTAATGCAATGGCTCAGATAAGTTGTTAGTGCAAGGATAACATGGTCATGAGAAATTATTCCATCGAGAATATATCTTTTTTTTCTACGGTGATATTCAACATACCTAAATGTCATACTTTATCAAGAATGAGGCTGAAAAACTGTAGTTTGTTTTGAGTAACTTTAGTTGCACTTGTTCAGTAGACTTGTTCACATTTCTGGGTGTGAGATATGATGCAATTGACATGATTGCTAAGTGATGGTCTATTAAAGCAACAGTCTCCTTCAATAGAGCTGTTGGGGCCTCGCTGATTATGTGTTATACAATATTTGAGATGGGAATGCCTTTAATTATATAGATTAATTGGTTTGACCTGGGGGTTTTTGTCTCTGATATGATTGTCTATGAGAACAGCTTTGCCCTTCTAATTTTTCAGTGCTAGAGGGGGCAGTTAGTGTTCAGTGTTTGACATTGCTAAGTGACACTCACAGAACTTATAAGGTAAGGGGTTGAATGGGAGGGGTGATGGGAAGGGGGGTGGTGGGGGGTAACTCAAGGCTCCACCACCAACTCTCAATGACAGATCCAGGGTAAGATTAGCAACACAGATAAATTAGAAAATTTCACTGTTGTATCATTTAATGTTAGAGGATTAAACTCTCCCTACAAGCGTTCAAAGACATTAGTTTTCTTACGCAGAAAGAAAATAGACATCACTACTACAGCAAACCCAAATTAAACCTAATGACATTGGCAGGGTTCAAAACTGCTTTCATAAACCTGTTGTGGCATCAGCTGTTGGTACTCATACGAAAGGCGTTATGATAGTAATGAGACGTAGCATTAATGTAATAATTGAAAAGCCTGGCCCTGACAATGACACAATTATTGAAGTTAAGATTGTGGCTCCTCACAATTATTGAAGTTAAGATTCAAGATTGACAAGATTTATTTGTCACAAACGTAATTGTACATGTACAACAGAAGTGAAATGGGGTCAAATAAAAATATATAAGCAATATACAGAAAAATAAAAAAAAGACAAAGTGGCTTAGAAACTATAAGTGCATAATAAACATACAATAAAAAAGTAACATAAGCAAAAAATAGATTAATAATAAGGTGCCAGTTATAAACAATTTATAATTACCAGGGTAAACAGTGTGTAAAGGTGCTAAGCTTGAAAAGATGCAAAAGGTGCAGGGTAAGTACAGGATGTGAGTTGTATGAGGGAGTAAGTGTTTATGGACCGTATGGCCTGATGGAAAAACGTCCTGCTCAGCTTCTCAGTCCTGGCCCTGATAGAGCGGAGATGCTTGGCAGAGGGCAGCCACTGAAATGGTTTGTGGTTGGGAGGGTGATTCTCCTTGATGATCAGTTGTAGGGTCCCTAGCAAACGGCTCTACCAATGTGCACATGCTCACCCTGACATCACCAGTGAGCACGCGTTTTGAGCAGTCACACTGCTTAAGACAGCCCATGTGCGCTATGGTACACCAGTACCAGCGCCGGAAACACGCAGAGGGCAATAAAACTTGAACAATTAAAAACTTGAACAAAAAAAAAACTTGAACAAAAAAATGTTCCTGTTGCTCCGGTCACTCTCTCCTTTCTGTCTCTTCTTGCTTGTCCGCCCCTGGCATGCGGAACGCAAGCAAAAAACCTTTGCTCCAGGCCTGCACTTAGTCTCGGAGGGAAGCGCTCAACCATCCTGCACAGCACTGTGCATTACTGGCCTACTTCATACGACGGATCCTCAGCCATCCTGCATCGTAACCTGAACACTTATTTTAGCTTGCTTCACAGCATCTGAAACATCCAACAACAGCAAACCAAATCATCCAATCCAGACATGCCGTTTCAGAAAGTTCAGCAGTGGGATTCCTTCTCCAACAAGGGACGGACGAAAGGACAGACCCCTTGGACAAATGAACTGTGGTATTTGCCCAGATAGCAACTACATGTAAGACGGACACACCAGGCTCTTGCATTGGACGTTTCATTTTCTGTTTAATTAATATGTAATGTAATTGCAATACCTGTATTATGTATAACTGAGTATAGTCTGCGCTAAGAACAGTATTGGCTAGCTAGCTACAGCTAATTTGCGTTATAGTAGCTTTCATTTATTATATCCTCCACACACAGGAATTTATAAGTTAACGTTCTTAACCGAGACCTCTGCATGCGGTCTTCGTAACAACTAACACAATATATACATTTTCCTCCAAATCTGCCACACAAGCCGTGGAATTTGGATCTTGATTAAGCGCTGTGCACGTTACCGACATATGTACATACAGATGGGATCACACGCATTGTTCTCAACGCATGCACTCTCACACACACAAATGCATATACTCTTTCCTTGGATGATAGAAACTGTTCAGATAGGATGTTCACGGTCGGTTAAAAAAAATATTTTTTTAAACGTGTCTGTGTTGATATCGTAAGAACATGAGCTGCGGTCAAATCAATCTGAACGTAATGCCTTTAACCGTTATGAATTAGTAGTTGTTGTATCTTTAATTATAGATTAGAGTGTCAATGATTATAGTTCATAATCATTAAAAATAAGACTGAATAACTAATAAATTGAGACTGATTTCCACGTGAGTCTACTAGGGATAAAACCTTGGTACACTCAGGTTTATTTAGAATTATAATATTATTTTGTGTCACCGTGTTAGAATCCGGCGGATTATCCCCATATCATCTGGCGCCCCTTTTGAGGATATAGATAATATTAATTGTTCTACATATAATTGCAACCAAGTGTGAGGAATAGGATAAGTTCCTATACAACTGGTGCCACTTGTGAGGTTTAAATAATCCCTACACCGGTTTGCCCTGGACCTGCACTGCCTGTAGATGTCCCAGAGGCAGGGCAGTGCTATCCTGGTGATGTGTTCAGTGTGTCGGACCAAACTGTGAAGGGTTGTCTTGTCCTGATGACAAGGATTTGGGAACTGGGGGTGCAGTTTCCAATCTTCACCACCTGTAGTCTGTCAACCAGAAAGCTCTGGACCCAGGAGTATAGTGAGGAGCTTAGCCCCAGGTCCATGAGCTTGGTGATGTCTGAGGGGAACTAGTGTTAAACGCCAAACTGTAATCAATGAACAGCAGGTGCTCATAGTTCCCCTTTCTGGTGTCCAGGAGGGAGAGCATGGAATGGAGGACGTTGGAGATGGCGTCATCAGTACTCCTATTAGGATAACAAGCAAACTGAAGGGGGTCTAATGAGCCAGGCAAAGATGAACAGATGAAGTCTTTAATGAGTCTCTCAAAGCACTTCATCACCACAGAGGTCAGTGCTACAGGGCAGTAGTCATTTAAGCAGGCCAGGTTGGTCTTCTTGGGTACAGTGCTAACGGTGGACATTTTGAAGCATGTGGGGAGTTCAGAATGAGCAAGGAACAGGTTGTAAATAGAGGTAAGCACTGGGGCTAGCTGATCAGCACATGATTTTACCACTCGCCTGGGGATGCCATCTGGGCCAACTGCCTTCCTGCTGTTCACTCGTCTCAGAGCTCTACTCACGTCATGCTCTGAGACGGAGAGAAGGTGATCCTCGCCGGTTCGTTTGCCCACTACAATTGTGCTAGCGCCAGACACAGTGATAGCAGTGCTATCAGTGTTTGCACTGGTGCTACTGGGCAGAACTGGGGAATTCAGTGGACACCTTGGTCCCAGCTGACCTGGACTTTGCAGATGACATAGCCCTAACCTCTCACCTCTCACACACACATACAGGGTAGCCTGTAGTCTAGTGGCTAAGGTACATGACTGGATTGGTGGTTCAAGCCCCAATCCAGCCACAGCAAGAACACCATTGCTGTTGGGCCCTTGAGCAAGGCCCCTAAGTCCACATAGCTCCCAGGGGGGATTGGCCCTTGATTAGCCTAACTAGGTCAAACAGCAAACTCCAGACTTTCATCGGCAAGTGCCTGCGGACCATCCTGTGGATATATTGGCCAGGCACTATTAGAAATGAAGATCTGTGGAAGGAAACGGACTAGGAGAGGGTAGAGGTCCAGATCAGGAGAAGGAAGTTGGGCTAGTTGGGTCACATTCTCCATAAATCCACAACCAATGTAACTAGACAGTCACTAAAAAGGAATCCACAGGGAAAGAGGAGCCGTGGAAGATCTAGAAACACCTGGAGAAGGTCACTGGAGGCAGAACTGAAGGAGAGCGGTTACACCTGGAAGGAGTTGGAGAAAGCAGCCCAAAGCAAAGTGCGCTGGAGATCTGTGGTAGACAACCTTTACTCCATTAGGAGAGAAAGAGTTTAAAGAAAGAAGGTGCTTCGAAAAAGCCAGATCATCAGTATGTAAACTTGAAATTTTGTCATACAGCATATCTAACACCAAGAATTAGACATCAAATGGGACTGGTTCCTGACCCATATTGCAAATTTTGCCCCCAAAGAATCATTGGGCTGCATTTATCAAACGTGAGCCGAACGAATTTGATCATAAATTGTTCATAAATGCATTAACGCCAAAAATGTGGGATTTATCAAAGTTTTCGTATATTAGTTTGTTCATAGGATCCGAAGAAATTTCACGAGTGCTCTAAACTGTTCTTATTGTGTGCATAAATGGAAAAACACGGCTGTAAGGGGTGTTTTTCGTGTTGTTGCATTTATTTTTCCATTCACTCATTTTTTATTGGACTAAAAATGAGTAGCAAATTATTTGGTAGTTATATAGTAATATTCTAATGGTTAAAAGTGTTATATAAAATCACTATTGGATTCAACATTAAAACAGGTGATGCTTCATTTGTGTAATCCTGATTAATAAAATTAAATAGTTTGCTTGCCAAAGGCGCAAACTACTGTTCTTCTGTAGAATCTTTACTTCTTCTTCTTCTTATTATTATTATTACTTGTTCTTCTGGACGTATCTCCCCCAACAGTGTTTAAGCTAGACATACCCAATTTGGTGTGAATATACTGGTGAGGTTGCCTGTATTTTTCTAAGCTATACGATTCATACATTTTAAACTATAATGCTTTTAAAAAACAACCTCCATTGACTTCACATTGGTGGAATGTTGAACATGATACTATGGCTAACATTATTAAGCAACAATTATAACTGCCGCTGCAATATTAAGGTAGTTGAACAAATTATCCCAAGAATACAGTATGCTTGCCGGTTAGCTCCCTTACCGGACTTCACATTTTTAAATAAATTGCTGGATATAATGACACTGCAATGCTGTTCAGGTATAGTGATCTCAAATGACTATTTCAGGTTTTGAACAGAACTTTCTGCTGTTCTTTGACTGCTTCGAGTACTCCTGCTGCTATTACTTCAGTGCTTACTGTACCTACCAAAAGTTTTAATATACTAATCATAAGTATTCCATTTTAAACTGAATAATACTCTTCAAGCCCCCGGCAAGCAAACAGTTTCTTCTGGAACTCTATATTTGGTTCTTGTTTGGAATTTTACAGGAATTCCATAAAACACGTTAACGACGTTTGCTATAAATGAGGAACAGATACCGTTGCTAAGGTCTTCATTTCTATGGCTGACCTCGCTCTGTTAGCTCCAAGAAAAACGTATGCAGGCAACACGTCTCTGAAACAGCGCAGACATTTCAGAATACATTTACGCTCTTATTTAGTAAACATACGTTCTTATGCTATTGGACTAATATAGCCAGCTGACTGGGCCATTTGCTTTGGAATTTGCTATCTAATTTTCTCCTGTGTTTGAACAGGAGAAAATTTGAATATAATAAATAATCTTTAGATATAGATTTATATATATATATTACAATTGTTGTTGTTATTTTTATACAAGGTAAAATGACGTTAGAGTTTGCGCTTGAAAAGGAGAGGGACTGCAGAGTGGAGTGAAAGGCAAGGGAGGGCACACTATTATGGAGGATCCTAAATATGTAATAGCTCTCATTTGAAAGAATTATTTTACTTGGGATTCGTTCCGAGTTGATTTTGGAAAAACGTGACAGTCCCAACGATGTATTGCATGTGCCATTACCACTTTGGCCAACCATGCCCCCTCGCGGGCCCGGGTGCAGCTGCCCCCCAGGATTTATGGCAACGATAAGGCTGGTACAAAAACTTACCTTCAGAATTGGAGGGTGATTGATCCAAGACCAGGGAAAACAGATCGCTGTCACCCTCCACGGTAATTCCAGCCAACAATGTCTCTCCAATAATTCGACTCCAGTTTCATGTCAAATCATTTTCTTTTAACTTGTTGCAGTGTACTTTTGCCAATGAATTTACTGCAACAGATATTTCTTGCCATGCTTTGGTCTTCCCTGGTCCCAGCACTCCACTACTTACACTACTGAACAAAGTATTTTTTTATGTTATTTCCATTAACAAAACTTCACTCATCGCTTAAGAAACTTTTTTTTTTCATCTGCCTTTTCTCTGCCATCTCCTTACATTGCTATCAATGGGATTCCAAGCTCCTTATAGGGTATTTCAGGGGCATCGATTTATGCTAATCGAAAATACTGTGAACGTGCTTCTCATTTACGATTGACTGCTATTTATCAACATGCGCACAGAATACAAACAAATGTTGTGTTTACGCATGTTTGATAAATCCGGCGGAATTTGTTAGTTCGCATCCGTTAACGCGTAAATTCACACACAGTTTTGCGAAACTATTGATAAATGAGGCCCATTGGCTCTTTTATACATGTTGTGTGTGAATGTCCAGGGGTTTTTGGTTTTTGGGGGAAAGGTGTTAGTACTCTTGCAGAACTAAAAGGGGTACAATTACCAATGGACCCTGCTTTACATCTCCTAAATGGTGACTCCCACCTTTCCCTAATGGAAAAAACATGCAAAGTCTGGCTGGCAGGTCTGCCTGCAGCTAAGAAGATTGCAGTCCATTGGTGGAAACCTCCACAAGATATTTCAAGTACTCATTGGCTTCTGAACTTTTTGGACATTTCTTACTATCATCAGCAAGAGTCAATAATGCATGACCAAACACAACCTTAATGTGGAAAAATTTGATATCCAACTTCAAAGATCTTCTGTCAAAATAGAAATGCTCTTTCTGTGTAGGTATTATTATCCTGTTGGTTGGTGCTGGGGAGAGGGGTGGAGAGAGGGGTGGGGGAGGGAGTGGTGGAGAGAGGGGTGGCAGGGGGATATGGATGAGGGTTGAGGGGTGGCTGGGTTAAACATTTAAAATGTAATTTGCAACCTGTTTTATTGATTGTAATTTTGTGGTGTTGCAATAAAAAAAATAGTGAAAAAAGACCCACTTCAATGCAAATTGAATTAATTTTATTATGCAAGTAACCAAAAAACCTTAATTTCTAAATAAGAGATTTTCTCACAACTGCTTTGAACTCAAAAATAAATGAGTGAAATACTCAAAGGGGAAAATGGAAAAAATCATATCGGCAATAAAAATGCACAACGGAACACTGTGCAAACTTCAAATGACATGAATATTTCCGTTAGGCCCTTCTTTGGTAAACTGTAAAGAGCTGATCATGTGTTATACTAATACAATTCAGCCATTCTTAAGTAACATCAACTTTCCCAAAATATGTATTAGAACAAACTAACACCTTCATTGGAGCTTTCACATTCAAGAGATTTTAAAAAGGACTCATTGGTGACAACTAAGTGAATGTCAAGATTTACTGACTACACTGTATAATTTTAAAAACTCCCTTGTCTTAAATTATCACCATCATTAACTGAGAAGTCAACAGGGGTTAGAAACACCTCAACTGTTCCAGCACACATAGATGCAGCACTTTGGGTTGTTTTCCAAACAGAATAAAGACCCAACTCACACCTAAGCTGATCAAAAATACATAAATCATGAGTATGGAATATGACCGAAGACAATCTTGCCCCACATCCACTGGTTTCATTCCCTGTATAAGCATGTGTCCCAAAGTTGCAGGCCTGGGGAGTAGGTAGCATATGTGGTAGGCAAAATATATAGGCTTCTTCACTCCAATGAGCAGAATAAAAGGGGAAAAAAACAACTCACTTATTACTCACTTATCTTATTGTGTGCATAAATGGAAAAACACGGCTGTAAGGGGTGTTTTTCGTGTTGTTGCATTTATTTTTCCATTCACTCATTTTTTATTGGACTAAAAATGAGTAGCAAATTATTTGGTAGTTATATAGTAATATTCTAATGGTTAAAAGTGTTATATAAAATCACTATTGGATTCAACATTAAAACAGGTGATGCTTCATTTGTGTAATCCTGATTAATAAAATTAAATAGTTTGCTTGCCAAAGGCGCAAACTACTGTTCTTCTGTAGAATCTTTACTTCTTCTTCTTCTTATTATTATTATTACTTGTTCTTCTGGACGTATCTCCCCCAACAGTGTTTAAGCTAGACATACCCAATTTGGTGTGAATATACTGGTGAGGGAAAAAAACAACTCACAGTTTCCCTGACGCAGCAGCAAGAGAGAAAGCTTGTAGAGTCGTTGCGAAATCTCTCTCGACAACTCTCCTCCACTTTGCTCGAACAATTTGTATTTCGCTGGGTTAGTGAACGAGCCAAGTCCCCGCTATTTCCCTCCACTTTGCTAGCTCAGGCTAAGCTAGCGGTCGAGCTTGAAAAATGTGGACTCCTTGCCAAAGCTATGGGTCAAAGCAGTCTGACCGTAGGATATAATAACCAACAAAGTTCAAGGATTGTGCACTTACGTTACTACATCTCTGACTCATAAATAAAAATACGCGAGTAACGTATTTACACTTTTCACACATGAAAATCGCAATAGCTGTTTCGCCACTCTCCCTCCTTTCTCTCTTCCCGCCTCCTGCTCCCTCTTGATGTCTAGCTTACTTCTGATTGGTCCACATAACAAACTTAAACAAAATCACATGAAATCCCTTTTTGTTCTTCCGGTACAAATAAAGTATTATCACATCATTATGAATTTAGTAAAGAACAAACAAAATATTATTTTACACCAAGTCAATAATACAGACAATGAACATAACCATGAAATCACAATATACAAAATACGTACAAACTATAAAGTATTAACACACACAGTTTTTAACCTTTTAATTCTGTTAATGCCATCTATGAAATTATTTTATTTATGCGTGCTTTAATCTAACTTATTTCCTATAGGCTACATTATGTTTGTAATGGAAAAACATTTTAAAGGTTTCCATGGTAAAGTTGCAACTCTTGTTGTAGAAGTCTTGTCTTTCAGTGGTTGTAAAGTACTCGGTAGTTAACGTGTGACACATTTTCCCATTAAAACAATAGATTTTCAAGAAATAACATACTTGTTCTGAGGCTGTTCCTGTTTAGACTCAGGGAGCAATGACAGATCCCCGCAATTCAACAAAGAATTTGCAGTCTTTGGCTTATTTGTTTACCCCATAATATGAGGGTGCTCTATCCTTCTCCTGCTGTCTTCCAAATCTGTGAGCTTTCCCTGAAGCATTTTGTTGGTAGCCAGCAGGGCAGTGCAGGTGGCTTCCAGAGCATAGCTACGCTCTGCGTTACACTTTGGCTGATCTCTTGAACAAAACTACACATGCTGGCTTTGATGGCATCAAGCCTGGAGTTCAAGGATACACAGGAATTTTAATATCTACCCAATGTTTCATCAGCTCTCTTAGAATATAGTTGTGGTCAGCTTTTTTTCTTTTTAAATTTCCCTCCATTTTTTCCTGTCATAAACCAAACTCATTCGCCCACCAGAAAACCTCCAGAATCCATACACGTGTGACTCCTTTGATTCACAATTTACCTAGCCCTCTCCTCTTTCTACTTTGCAGCAGTGTCAACAATTTCAAACTTCCTGTAGTGGTGGTGGAATACTACTAAAGTCAGCTTAATTCAGAATATTCTTGGTTCATGCACAGTTTCCTGGGTGACCAGGAGTGGCAGTTAGAATGATACTGAGACTGATGATTTTATCTACCTAAAAAGCATTTTTGGTAGCTGTGCACATCCTAAACTACAGGACAATTTACAGGACAATTTTAAAAAAGTTATATTTAGAGCTCATCAAAATGGATTGAGATAGTTGCATGCACGTCTACTCCATCACCAAATAGATCTGAAGTTCTACAATCTTCACTCGTTCCTCTGCCTGCTCATGAATTTGTTGACATCAGTGGAGTTGAGTAGCAATCATTTGGTGTTTGTTTGTGCTGTTGATGACAATGTTTATGGAAATTTTACTGGTTTCTGCATCCCTGCCTTTTAAAATTTACATGGAAAATGATGGGAATGTTGGTAATAAAATAGAAATGTTTTTTTGTAGTTTGAGTTAGTTTTACTATAAACACTTTGGTTTTGGGGGTTTTTGCATTTAGGGTAGGGGGAGCAGGGTTTCTCCTCGTTGTCAAGATGGCTGCAGGAGTTGTGTTATTCTGATCAAGTACTTATTGGTTAATTATTATGTTATTTAATTTTTACAATACAGTCTACAGAGTGCAATTTGTAAAGTTTCTTGCACTTGTCAGCCATTTGAACGTGGGTACTTAACATAGATGCCTTTCTTAGTTGACATAAAATCTTACTGCTGGTTTGATTTTTGGTAGCTACAAAACAAGAGAAGCTTATGTAAAAGCAAATCAGCAATTCTGATAATTTATATCAATGAAGAATTCCAATGCTTTGAATTGTTATAATTAGATTTTCTTTAACAGTTATGAAGGCGAAACACCCCCATTCCAAAGATGTTTCTATCCAGGAACTTCTATCATCTGCCTTTTCTTTAGTTGCCTGTATGTTTTTGTGTTTTCTAGTTTTTCAGTTCCCTTTGGAAAACCCTGTCTGATGCCATTTGACACGGCGACTGTAAGGATATTTTATTAGGAATGAACATTGCACTATTACTGTATTCAAAGAAAAAGTGGACAAATTAATCTGAGGCTTTGGCTATGTAACTGTCGGCAGCAAAACAGTTTGTCCCCTAAAACGTCCTTCTCTGGAGTGTACACCCAGCTGTGAGTCTGCCTGTCACAGTAACGCCCATGAGATGACAGGAGATAACAAGGGCAAGGGAGGAGAAGACCCTGTGTGTGTTTGTGTGCATGTGTGTGTGTATATGTGTTTGTGTGTGCCTGCATATGTATGCTAGTTGGAGGGGTCACTATCACCGGAATAGTAATTGGAGGGCTTGTGTCAGGTTTCTGTGATTCACTTCTCTGTGTAACTATTTCTCTGAAAAAAGGACTGTACAGACTGCTCGTTTCTACTATGCACAAATCACACCTTAGTCCCATCGAAAGAGATATGGGCGATGCTTTCATGCGACAGAGTAGCCAGTGAACTGGCTCTCCAATTAACTATGCTAATCGCAGAATTTATTCTTGTTGTTTCCTATTCTGAAAGTAATAAATCTTTATTAATCGAAAGGAATAAAGATTCAATTAAAATTCAGCCCACCCAATGCCCCTGCCCTTGGTATAATTAAAGACTAAATGGAAAGTAAGTGTGCAATTGACAGCACAAGCAGGCTACTGGTACTCTAAATACAGTAGTGAGCAATTACTGTTGGGGAAATGAAATGGCATAAATACATGGCTGAAAACAGCTGACAAAACACAAAACACATATCCATCCAGGAAGAATTGTTTCACATTCAATAAAGCCAGTTTATAAAGTCATCAGGTCAGGTATTCCATGCATTTTATCTGTTATATTTTATATAATTAACATGGAAACTATCCAAAACATAGACAGATCATTTTCTAAAAAGCCCATTTGGATCATCATCATATTTGACTGTAAATGTAACATCATTATGTTTAAATACATTTACTATATGCAATCCTAAAATTCATCCAGCTGAGTCATTTATGCATCCTGTAGCCTAGATGGAATCCTGCTGGTGCTAGCTGCTGCTAGTAGCCCTATGGGAAGAGAAATTTTCTATCATGTTTCCCAGCGATGGAGGATTTGAGTTGGCATGGTAACACCCATCCTGATGGCAAATAAGTGACCCCTGATGGCACCGACTGTCTACCTGCACCAGCTGTTCATTCAACCAATGCAGAGTCTGGCAGATTGGAAGGATGGCTGAATGTGATGGAAAGTGTTTGCAAGCATTTGTGAATGGTTATTGTGAGAAAATTGTTTAGAAAAGCCATGTGTTTTTGGTTGCTAAAATGACCAGCAATAGATGCTTTGAAACTAATTGAATCAGATACCTTAGAGGGATTAGAATGCAAATCCTTAGACAGCTGTGCTGGATTCAATCAAGATTAATCCTTAACTTTGATTCACAATTAAAGGAATTAACATTTTCTTTCACAGACACAATTTAGTGAGTAATGCAAAACAAATAAAAAAACTGCTTTAAATAAAAAAGTATAATAAATGGTTAAAAACAAGTACAGATAAGTGCAGTGAACATTACACAGAGCAAGGTAGGGGTGGGGAGAGGAGCAGCCTGAAGAGGTGAGCCTTCAGTCTGCGCTTGAAAGTGGCCAGTGTCTCTGCTGTTCTGACCTCCACGGGAAGGTCATTCCACCTCCAGGGGGCCAAGACAGAGAGGAGACGTGACGTAGAAGTGCAGGAGCGGAGAGGGGAGGCATCAGGCATCCAGAGGTGGCAGAGTGGAGGGGTCTGGCAGGTGGGTAGGGTCTGATGATCTTCTGGAGATATGCTGGGGCTGTCCACTTAACAGCCTGGTATGCGAGTACCAATGTTTTAAATTTGATGCAAGCGATAACAGGCAGGCAGTGGAGGGCAGTGAGCAGGGGGGTGATTTGGGAGTGTCTGGGGAGGTTGTGGATTAGATGAGCTGCAGAATTCGGGATGAGCTGCAGGGGTCTGATGGCGGATGCCAGAAGGCCAGTGAGAAGGGAGTTGCAGTAGTCCAAGCGGGACAGAACCATTGCTTGGACCAGACACAGAATAGAGTAGGTGGTGAGAAAGGGGTGGATTCTCTGGATGTTGTACAGGAAGAACCTGCACGCCCGGCTCACTGCCATGATGTTCTTGGAGTGTGTGTTGTCGATCACCACTCCAAGGTTCTTTGCACAGGACGAAGATGACACCAGGGTGTCCCCTGGAAAAACTGAAAAGTCGGGAAAAAAAGGAAGGAGCAGGAAAGAAGAGCAGCTCGATCTTGCGTGGGTTGAGTTTAAAAGGGTGTTTGTCCATCCAGCTGTAGATGTCCCTCAGGCAAGCAGAGATGGGAGCAGAGACCTCTGTGCCCAACAGGAAGAAGGAGAGATACAGTTAAGTGTCATCAGCATAGCAGTAGTAGGATAGACCATGAGCAGAGATTACAGGGCCAAGAGAATGAGTATAGATGGAGATAACTTACAGGGAAATAGGTGACTTTGACTCTGTTTTGAATTTTAATTTTTTTTTTAGCAACCAAACCTAATGAGTGGTACAACAACGAATGTAACACTGAGCTGCAAGCAACACACCATGCGCATGTATGACAAGAAGAAATAAACACACAAACTGGGCAGTGTGTTGCTTTTTAGATTGGCTGGCTGAAAAGCTACACAAGTTCTCCTTTCTGTCACAAAACTAACAATTTCAATTCTAAGGGAGTTTTTATTGGCATAGTAAGAAACAGACAGGGAGAATATTGCCTTAGTAGTTTCGATAATCGCCACGCTGGACATGCTGAACCTGCTTCTCATTTTGTAAATTTGGTAATGTAGCCTAAATAATAAACTCACATTTGATCAGAATCACTGCCTGAAATGTCAACATTATAGACCTAACGACTAGTTGATGGAACTAATGATGAGATGGTTTGGGTTGAAATAGAATTAATGACCATGGATTTGATTAGCAATCATAGACATAATAAACAGTATATAGTGAAACGGCAATGGCCAAAAGTAAAGTTAATGTCAGAGGTAATGTTATTGATATAGAATCATAAGGGTAACCATGTTATAAAAGCAACATTACACTTGAGGTCAGTGCTATACTGATAATATGGCTATGGCCGTTTAAGCCACTCGGTGTTTTGAGCTGTGTTTATTTAAAACACTCAGGCACAAATACCATATAATATACAGGAAAATATGATGTTGATGAAAGCTGACCTTTAAGGATCAATATAAGGATATCTTTTTTCTGCATATCCAGGAGAAGGAGATTTGTAGTAATTAGTAATGGTACAATAATCTTCATTGTCCTGACAATGAATACAGTGTTTTTTTCACCTTAATGCAATTTTAGATTGAAGGAAGAGTTGGTTAGAAGTGGTTAGACAATGCCACACATGTAATCACAGGCTTGAAAATATGTGTTTTTGATGTATTTACAAGAAAACTTCATAATCTGAAAACCTTTTTTCTGCCATTCAGATAACTGAGAGAGCAGATGTAGTGACTTACAACAATATAAAAATTCAGCATTTTTCTTCTTTTTATAACTTGACAAAATGAAAAGATATGTTCAAAGGTATCCTATGAACAGACACTCTCTAAAGCAGAGGTGATACAATGCAAAGCATTTCACATTGAAATACACCTTTGTAGGTGCTCATTTGAAGGATTTTATCTGTCTTCAGTGAATAGTTTCTCAGAGAAAGAGGAATGGTGCTTGGCATTTCTCTGTGTCAAGGGGCAAATTCTAACAATTCCTGTTAATCCAGTCTAAGGCTATGTATTCTTGTCCTCACTGAAACCCATCAAAGATGTCGCTGTTGTGAATTAGACCCTCTGAAATCTGAGGCAGAGCTGGGCCCCTGCCATCCCTGATGAGTTAAGTCATTGCTAACATACAAATCAGCCTGTCTTATTTTAGCAAGGCACCTGCTGTATGCCTTCCCAGTGAAATCACACAGAATTATTTATAAGGTCTTCCATTCAACAGTGACTCATTCTGAATGTTATTCTTTCGCACTCACAGGCACTTATGCTGGAATACACAAACTCTCTCACAGACCCATACACACACAGACATGCATAAGCACACAGCCAATGATACATGTACATGCAAACAAATTCTCACACATACATTCTCATAAACAACCAATCGGGGAAGGTTGAGATTCGAATGAAAGGTGTGCTTGTTTGGTCTGTGCAACAAATTCCCTTTTCCCCGATTTATGTTGCAGTGATTGGCTGTGAGAGCAAAAGCTGATTCTTAAAAAAATTTTGTGACCTTCTTTCACTTGTCATTTAAAACCGCCTCCAGCACTGTCCTTCTGCTGCATGTGCTCAGAGAAATCTCAAGTATCCTTGTGTTTCGGGTCTGCGGTATGAGAAAATATATTGCATTATAAATGTTTGCTCTTATTTGCTTGTAGATATTCTCACCATGTATCTACAAACAGAGTGGGCATTACATTCAATGTCAATAGCATCTTCAACAATTGTGCCAGAAATGTAAGACATTTAGCTACACAAAGCAGATGAGGAAATAAAAATATGAGTTACAACAATGCACAGTGCTAACACACTACACATCAGGAAAGAAATACACTAAATCCCAAAATTAAAACATTTATTACAAGGGGAAACCTGCTAATAAAACCATAAGACACACTTCTTTACCATTAAAGGCAATATTATGCTAAAATGATCTGATCTTTCAGCTATAACTGACACAAACAGAACAGCTGTCTTACATAAGTGTGTGGGAGGTCTATTTCAAAATAAAAGTTCAATATTAAGTCTAATGTGCTTTCCACCATATTTAGTGGAATACTGTTGAATAATTGTATGAGTCTAGACATTAAAGTTGGTTTTCATATCAATTGGTTTCATTGCTAAAACACTCACAGATTTTGGGGCTTGAGCAAATACATCTTTTCTTAACATAGACACACAATAAAAGATGAACATTTGAAATGAGTAATTTCGGTATTAGATTTATTGATTAGACTGATTCTGCAGACATACAAAAAACACTATAGAACAGATATAAATGATGCAGCTCAACAAGGTAGCTCAATTCTGATATAGCACATGGTGTTTGCCATGTTGTCAAACTCTGTTGAGCAACTTTGTCACTGAACTCCACTTCTGTGGCTACTTTAAGCCTTTTTGACTTTTAACACTGAAGTTATGAGAGGAGAAGTGGTAGTCTAAATGCCAAGCTCACTTTAATTACAGGTGTCCCACTTCCACCCAGTTGATTACATTATTTACTTTCATAACAGATGCCCTAAGTACATTTTCTTTTCACCAACAAAAACAGATTTTCAAATGCCTGTTCAGCACTGAAATCTGGATTGTTACAAAGTGGTGTGGGGCTATGTTACTTTAAATGCAGAGTAATTACAATAATATACTATCTGTGACAGCTGGGCATGCTTATGCAGACTCCCATAAACTGTAAGGGCTGGGTTTTGCTGTTGGGCTTGGGAGCTATGATTTTAATCTGAGCCAGGGTTATCATGATCCACATTTCTTCCACTGTAATGATATATTAATTGGTACTCAGTAAGATGAGACAAAACACAACTTAATTTTGCTTTTATGTGGAAATAAGTTTTTAGCCATTGGATCAGAAACACAGACATACATACATTTCTTGTCGGTTGTTTAGTGTCCAATTAAAATCATATCAAGAAAGGCCTGACTGTGACACAACATAATCTGACTGTATTACTGTGCCAGGTTTCTGAAGAGTCCTGGACAAGGAATCAGCCCTATCAGATCTCATGCATGGCTCCATGATACACATAGACAGCATTATTACATCTTCTTTGAATGGGCATACATAAAATCTACATTATTATCACAACATGACTGCATTGATCTTTTTCCTGTGATCTTTTATTTTGGCATGACTATCAGCAAGGATCCACATGCTGAGTTGTTAATTTCTTCCTGACCTCTAATCTAATCAATAACCTAAATAATACCTTGAATTACATACTTTGTAAACAGTCTGAATCTTGACCTGATTGCTTGTCTTGCTCTACCTCATCCTCACTCCCTGTAATGGTGTATTGATCCCTGTCATCCTCCCTACTCTGTCTTTGATGCTGTCACTGCTGGTAGCACCTGCCACATCACAAAGCTTTTTATTTCTTGAGTGAAATGTATTGTGGGGCTTTTGGGACTTTTCCAAAAACCACAAATGTATACATAAAATTGTGTATAAGTGTAGCGGCTTGCTGCTACATTCTGTGCCAACAAGATTTTGGTGTTGGCATCAACAACAGTAACTATTTTCTGCTATCTTCATTCTGCACCACTACTTTGCCACTGATGTTTCAGGTTCACAGAATGACTGTCAGTGTAACCCCTACGGAAATGTAATGGAGTAACTTAGCTAGCTTTTTTGGAAGTGTGACAACCCATGAGATTTACATTTCATGGCTGTGAGATGGCAGCAAATCCAAAAAAAACAATACCTGACAGGTATGCTTATCACAGTCAATGTCTTTTTCATATGCGCTTCATTAATTTATCATATAGAATTTAAGTAGATTTATGAATTTGTGAAGGGTCACTCACAGAGACTGGTTCTGAAAGATTGAAAGTTTAAAGATTCATTTTCAGGTAGTCTTTGAGCATGAGGCAAGGTATGTTGCTATGGAAACTGGCCATGACTGGCAGAGGGCCTCTGCAGACAGACGGTTAGCCACGTCCCAGACTTTCACAGTCTGGTTCTGTTTCTCTGTCCTGAGAGAAGGACACAGACTCAAGGATTTTATCCTTGGTTAAGGGCAGAGCCGAACGGGTGGCAGGTCATAACCCCCCTCCCACCCCTTCCTCCTGACTCCTTACAGCTGAAAGATAGGAGAAATGTGGGCAGGCATTTGGGGACAGAGGAAGCTGAGAGGAGTCATGATAATGGCAGTCTGCTCATCACCCCTGTCACTGGAGGGAGCCGCTCTGTCCTCTCTTTTTATTTCCAATAACCTTATACAACAATTTCACAGCAGGCTTAAGACAGAATACACTTAACCTTACACTCAGGTAAGCATTTCTCAAGAGTTAATTACAGCGTTGTGAGAAATGAGCCATCTTAACCATGGTGAGGAGACAGGGAGCATGTGTTAATGACAGAATCTTCATTAAGATTCATACACAAGTGTGGTTTTGGTCAGCAGTCTTCGAACAAATCCCCATTGGCAAAAAAAGACCATATGCAGTGTGGTCCCCTGCAAAAATGACTTTTTCCCCTTTGAACTAAGGGCCTGATTGACACCAAATGACATCATAATTTACTCCCTGTAAACTGTGTATAATGAACTGCTGAGTTTAAATGTATAAATGTAATAAAAGTATTACAAGGTAATAACTTTGTGTAGTGCCTTTAAGAAAAGCCCAGAATGTGTTGTCAGTGAGCCTCAGATAGTTTCCAGAGGAGGGACCAATTTCACACTATTTTTCACTGCTGCATTTCTATTGATAGTGTCATGAAATACAAACTAATTTACATTGATAGCTAACATGATTAGAACATCTGGTTTGAATTAAGCATGCTTATACTGGACACATTTATCATACTTTAGATGATTTCCCATTCATATCAGCTGTACCATTAGTAACCATCAGTAGGTGAGTGCATTACAGAAAAGCGTGTGAGATCAATAAAATCTTGGGTCATGATTCATTCCTGGTTTATCTCCTGGGTTTCCCAATGATAAGTCACCATCCCAAGATATTCCTGGCACATCAAACCAGATTTCATGTGAGATGTTAGAATTTCACTAACATTCTGATGCACAGAAGTAAGGCCAGCCAAAAACACGTCCATTATTCATGCCAAGGTGGTGAAGCCAATTCTAGTTAAATGGGCTTCTGAATTATTTACCTGTGTAAGGAAGGAATTAAAACAAACACCTAAAAAACTTTCAATACACCTTGTGACCCCTGTCTGCCAAGTCATTCCAGGATACCTAGGTCTCTGTTGTCCAAGCTTACATTTGTGATTTTGTGATTAAGAATCTTTAAGATTACTTCAGTAAAGAGAATGCATTTCATTTGAAACCACTAAATCACATGAATGGAATTACTATTCAATATAAAAACTGAAAGAAAAAAGAAGCATTGCAATATAAAACTGGATTCAATAAAAACCACTGAGGCCTGTATTCAATCAATGTTTTTTTCTTAACTTTGACCTTAACAAATGTAAGCGTTAACGTTTTCACAAACACAGTTTGTGAAGCTCCACAGTCATATAAAGCTCCATTGATTTCAGAATCAAGGTCATTAGGCATATACACTTACCTGAAATGTCAAGAAGAAGAATTGGTGTACAGTAAATGTAGTATAAATGTAATATCAGCATACAATCTGAATGCAGCGCAATAGAAAAAGGTAATGAAATTCAATTCACTACACTCACAAATCAATTATGTCTGTGCTGTCAGGAGCAAGGCTGCATCCATCCAAGCATCGACAACAGCATGCACGCTGAATTTGTGTGAGGAGTGGTCAGTGACTCCTATTGTCATTGGCGGATGACCAGAGAGAACATGCAGGATGTGGAGAAGAGGCTTGATTAAATACATGTTTAAAATACTACACCTCATCAAACGCTGATAGAATGTGGAAACATTGAGGGGCAGATGTACCTCACATGTAAAGGATTGTGACTGCTTTTCAGACTTAAAAGCAGCTGCTAAGACATTGCAAAACATTACAATTTTATGTGTAAAATAGTTAATTGTCACAATTGGGGAAAATTATGGAAAATATGGAATGCTCTGGACCCAGGAGCGTAGTGAGGAGCTTAGCCCCAGGTCCCTGAGTCTGATCACCAAGCTCAGGGACCGGGGACTAAGCTCCTCACTATGCTCCTGGGTCCAGAGCTTCCTGACTGACAGACCACAGGTGGTGGAGATTGGAAACTGCACCTCCAGTTCCCGAACCCTCAACACCGGCGCCCCCCTGAGGCTTCGTCCTGAGTCCACTGCTCTACTCCCTTTACACCTATGATTGCTTATACCACGACTTGGTTAAATACTCATTTCTGATTGGTTGGAGGGGTGTGCATCATTACCAGTGAATGCACAGTAATAATAACAGATACAAAGTAGTTCCAGTGAAAGTGGCCTTATCACCATTCAGAATTAATACACAAGCTCATTGAACTTTACTGAAGGTTCCATTTACAACCGAACATAATGGCAAAGTCTGTCGAGAGAGGAAATGCTGGAGCAGGGTCATCAAATTTCAAACATCAAGTCTTCTGTTTGATCTACCACTTTCAATGTCAAATTTTACAATAAATGGAAATGTTCAATTTAATTACGATAAATGAGTATGTTGTAGCTTATAGTCACCATTTCCACATACATACATTGATGATGACAGCCATAAATGTAACGTTATCCATTTCACCAGCTAAGCAGACAATGTGAAGCTGGGTATGTCAGAGATTTCTAGTTAGAGGGCTAAGTTACTGTAGTTTCAGTAGCCTAGATGTGTAACGTATAGTATTTTTTTGTAAATGTAGGCTAATATAGTGCATTTTAAAATGATTGCATTTTAAAGTAATGTGTCAGGCTAGCCATGTGAATGGACTACATTCTGTGGATGTGCACATTTTGTAATATATGTTTTGTTAATAATAATTATTAATAATTAAATAGTAGCAATTTAATATGAGAGCTGCATTGTTTCTTTGGTAAGTAGCTGTGGTATAAGTGGAATAAACCACTCCTGGCAGTGTAGTTCTATGGAAATAAACCACGCGGGGCCGCATCACACCACTGTGTCATGGTTTATTTCCATAGAACTGCACCGCCAGTCGTGGTTTATTCCTTACATAGCCACACACAGTTCCAGCATCATTGTGAAATTCATGGATGACACAGTGGTGGTAGGTCTGATCTCCAACAACAACAACGAGACAGCCTATCTGGATGAGGTGGCGGTGCTGTCATCATGGTGTAAGGGCAACAACTTGCACCTGAATGCATGTATCACCTCAGATGGCTGAGGAAGTTCAAGATCTCCACAACGCTGCAGAAATTTGTCTACTGCACCACAGCCTGGTCTGTGCTCTCTGGGAGCATCACTGCCAGGTACGGCAATCACAACACTCAGAACGAGAAAACCTTTCACGGTTTGGTCCAACACACTGAACGAGTGTTAGCACTGCCCTTCCTCCAGAACATCTACACCTGGCAGTGCAGGTCCAGGGCAAACCGGATCACAAGAACAATCACACTCCCAACCACAAACCGTTTCAGTGGCTGCCCTCTGCCAAGCATCTCCGCTCTATCAGGGCCAGGCTGAGGAGGACTTTCTTCCATCAGGCCATACGGTCCATAAACACTTAGTGCCTCATACAACTCACATCCTGTACTTATTTTGCATTTTGCACTTTTTGCAGCTCAGCACCCTTACATTGTTTAAACTAATAATTGCACATTGTTTATAACTGGTGCCAAATTGTTTATCTTTTTTGCTTGTCTTACTGTTTTACTTACGTTTATCATGTCCATATAGTTTTTTAAATACTTTTCTTCTGTAGCTATATAGATTTATATTTCTTTTTTTTATTATCATATTGATTTTTGTTACATGCCTTTGCTGTTTGCACAGTTATTGGTGATTGCAACCCCATTTCACTGCTGTTCTACATGTACAATTATGCATGTGAAAATAAATCTCTTGAACCTTGAAATGGCATGTTCGTCACTTTGCAACTCTCCTCATGATAAACAGTAAAAACAATACAGCGAATGTTTTTGTGCAATGTCTATTGCTTAGTAAATCTGCCCCTGACAATCTTACAGAAATTAAAATTCAGTTTTAATAAAAACAGAGTCAAAGGAAAGATGAATTCAATACTGAAAATATACTACCAGTGTCTGAAGGGTTAAAGTATTTTCAGTAATTATGTGTATGATCATTAATGGAGAACTTTGATGTTTTGGGCCTGGGATGGGAAATGGGGTATGGAATGAATAGGTTTGGTTAGAGAATGTCAGCAGTGTAGGGAAACATAATAACAACTTAAAGAAAGCATTAATTTTTTTACTTTTCATTTTTCTACTTATACAGCACAGATTTAGTAATAGTTGAAATTCATGAAACATGTTTCTCAAAGGAAACAGGCAAACCATAATTACAACGAACAAAGACCTAATCACTAACAGCCCCCTGCAGAGAATTCCATAACAATTGGATTTTATAAGACACTACATGAGATAAAAGTTGTTTGGCTGACTGCACTCAGACTAAATTTTATGCAACAGCTGGAGGATCAGCTGGGAACATGTCAGATTTATAAGAATATTTTATGCAAATGCAGCTTGATTCTGTAAGTAGGAAACATATATATATATATATATATATATATATATATATATATATATATATATAT
Source organism: Albula goreensis (assembly GCA_022829145.1). Classification (NCBI taxonomy): domain Eukaryota; kingdom Metazoa; phylum Chordata; class Actinopteri; order Albuliformes; family Albulidae; genus Albula; species Albula goreensis. The sequence continues at coordinate 17,767,009 of CM040745.1, forward strand.
ATATATATATATATATATATATATATTTTAATATACTTGCAAGCAAATTATTCTGGCAACTTATTAAAAAATTAAAGGATTGCAATGTTGTACCTTTTGAAGCCATATGAGAGCACTTTTTGTGCTTCCTATTTGGCCAGAACTAACGCATCTAGCTCAAATGTTTGCTTTTATAGAGAATATTTGTGTGAACTCTTATGTCCCATGCAATGTCAGACTGCAAATGGACACAGTAACAGTCACTATTTAAAAGGGAATGCATTTATGTTGGGACGTGTCTGTGAAAAGATTAGCAGCCTGTCTGGTCTCCGTAGAGTGCAGAGATGAATGACGGTATGCAAATCATCCAGGCTCGGTGCCATTCTTCTAGACTGGACTCTTGCCACTGTCTCCCTGCCCATTAATGCATCTCTCAGGGCCATCATGAATCATTCAGTCTGAAAGGAAAAACTCAATGGAAAGGTCCTGCTGTTTCATGATTTCTGTGGCATTTACAACGTAGGAGAACCTCTCCTGGCAAGTTAATTAAAGAAGATCTGAAAAAAAAGGTGTCTCTGAATTGCCCTTAATTTCTCAAAAAGGTCATGTTTGGCTTACATAATTTGTGACTTATTACAGACTGTAAAATTTAATGTAAGAAGGAAAAGTAAGAGTAAAGAGTGGGGGAAGAGACAGAAGGAAGAAGGGGAAAAAGGTCAGTATGTTTAAACCACCATCTGGCTGTGTTGTACCTTATAATGTATACTCAGACCCTTGGGATGGTGATCCCAACATTTCTCCCTGAGGAATGTCAGTAAAAATGTTGCAGAAAGGGCCCCTATTTTGGAGTTTGCATAGGCTGTCAGTTGTGTTCCTGTGAACTCAAGGCTGAAGTGAACAGATCTGGAGAAAAAAAAACCCTTAGCAATATCTTCCTCACCTGCTGGCAAGCTCCCCAATGGGAATTTCTTACGCTAAAAGACTCCACATTTTGAAATAACTCTCCTGTTAACATAAATTATGCTTATCTCTACCTAAGTGTCGCTCTGTTATCAACTGCTTTACAGACGTATACGCTTACTTGTGGAAGTCATGACCATTAGCTACTGTTAGCTAATAGGCACCCCATTATTACATATCACATATTATGTAGACAGTTGGCTGAGAGCTGGTGAGGTTGATGTTTCAATGGACCTCAAACTCTCCAAAAGTAAAATGTACGAAAGTTTAATAATAAGAACCTGATTCTGTACATCTACAGGATTTCACAAGTATTCACATAATTTCAGCTTCTACAATTTACGTTAAATGGACAAGAGTATTGAAAGGTCATAAACAATGCAATAACACATATGTAGACATCATGCCTACAGGCTACTCTTTTAAATGCAACAGCCTCTAATTATGAAACCATTGTAAGAATATAATACAATGTAATGTTACGGGTAATGCAACTCTTATGCCCTCTTTTCTGTAATAAAGACATGCAAATAAAAAAAGAAAATGTATCATACTTTAAATGAATACATTTGATTATTGGCTCCAACTTAATATCACTACTTGGTCCAATGTGTGTAGGATAGGAATACCTCAGTTGGAGGCATTAAATCAGAAAGGATTTAGTTGTTTTAGAATATGTTTGATCATAAGTGTTTTCCTTCAATGAAAATTATTTTAGTTAGTTATGGTTAATGTTATTTTTGTGGACCAACACCCAAGACCATCCCCCACTCACTCCCCCTATCCACCCACCATATTATTGCCAATGCACCCAAACAAGCAGAACCACTGATAGCAAATTATTCCACACAAAACATTATATATCCAAGTCAACATGTTCAAATGCACACAGCCAATTGGAATACTCATTGGCTGTAAAGGTGTAATCTGTGCTAAGATGAAAGGGTTAGCCCACATCCCCTGTGGTGGGTGTGCATTTGGCTCACTTTAAGCATCCTCACTTCAGGATCTTTGATTAAGGTTACATTATTTTTCCAGACTACTGAAAGGATGGTCCTGTCAGCTCTGACCTTTGTTGGTACCCAGTGGAACTTTTTACACAGTTCCACATCACAGCATCATGCTCTAAAGCTATTTCCATTATACCAAGGAGAATGGCAGTCTTCTGCTAAAACAGTTGTGAACAGAGTTTGCTCAGGTCTTTCTGTTTGTGTGTGAGATTTCATTTAGAAAGTACACCTTTTCTTGTTACATATATAATTACTTACATATTATGTAACAATAATCATTACATTTAAATACTATAATATGTACATGATGCTAGCTGTGAAATTAGGACTGCAGAGACAGTTCTGAGAGGGACTCATCCAACATGTGACTCAATGAGAAACTGTGAAACCATCTCATAAACACAGATGATCTCTCCCCAAGGGGACATCACTCTTATGCCAAACCCCAGAGTCACATATGCACCAAGATGCTTGCAAAAACTTCTCCCCTAACTTTCTGACTCTGCAGCTGACTTCTCTTGTTGTTGATGAAATACTCCTTCTGCAAAAAAGCAGAATATGACATTTTCATTGAATTATTTATTGGCTTAGCAGACACCCTTATCCGGGAGTGACATCCCAGTTTCCTTATAAGCCCCTAATCCCTTGGAAAAAAAGAGAAAAAATGCAGGATTTTTCTTACTTGAGAAACTGATGCATCATTTAAGAGCACAACAGTGGTACATCTCGAGCCCCTCCAGCATACCCCCCAGTTCAATACACCCTTTGGATCCAACCTTCGACAATTCTCTCTGTTCTCTTATCTAACCAACAGGACTTCCATTCCAGCTGGAAGGTATTATATTACTTTACTGGATAGTTTTAGTGTGCTGTGATATGCTTGCTGGGTGTATAAACCATACTGAAAATGTGAAGCTTCATATATGCTGCAATGGGTTGAGCTGTCAAATCACTGACTTCTTTGAAAGAATCCAAAGGCTCGTTTGTCAAATTTCAGTGATTGGAACAAAGCTGTTGGACCTCAAAAATGTGATCGCTCCACACAGGTCTTGCAGCCTGGTGCACTGCTGAACAGTGGCATGTGGTGTGTGGTGCTTGTTTTAAATGATCCATCTCTGTGTGAGAGGCTGGATATAATGTGTACTGCTGTAGACAATGAAGGATATGCTGGGGCATACAGTCCTCTTCACCCCACGTGTAACATCACCCACAAAACCTCATTATTTCCTGGGGTTGCAGCTGTTTCAAGTGGATAAGTAATCTGTCTCACCACACAAGGCCCCCCTCCCCCACATGCACACAAACACACACATAATCACATACACACAAGCCTGTGTGCCAATCACCCACTTCAGGCTTTCAGTCTATGAAACATCTGACCTAATGCTTTCCTATGATAGAATCCTTTCACAAAGTCATCCTGCATTCTTTTAATATAATCACATAAACCTCACATATACTAATCACATAAAAACCTCATTTGCAGCAAGTATAAATTGCAGTAGAAAAGCAAAAAAAGGGGCCAAATCATGAAAGAATTTTAAAACTTTTGAAGAGGGAAGATGCTGCCAAATGCTGTCCCACTATAACCCCAGTGAGCAGGAAGGAAAGAGTGTCACATGTCCACTCCCCCACCATCCAGCACACCACAGCATACGGCCCAAATGAGCCCCAGACGTGAGACAGACTGCCAAGCGATTTCAGGATAAATTAACCGAATAATAACATCATGAGGGAAGCAGTGCGCTTGAATATTTCATGAAACCCACAGAGAAACCCAAAGCCTGAGATAAGTTTTAATGTATGTGCCTGAGCGTAGGGGGCTATGTGGTCATTGGCACTCCATGCAGAAATAAATGTGTGCGATCCACCTCATGTGGAACGGCTTTTAAAATGTGCTCATTTTCAACTGAACTGCGATCTGATGTTAGAATGTGCTTACATTTACATTTTGAAGTGCAGGGGGAGTTAAGATGCTGTTTCTTTTCACTTTTAGCTCTCATAGTCTTCAAACTAAGAGAGCTCGACTTCCAGCAGCATCTGTTCGCTCATACTAAATGTGTACTGACCCTCTAGCTATACTCTACCAATAACTTCCATCTGCTGCACAATTGTGACTGCTTTGTATGTAGAAAAATTGCTGTTAATTAAGCTCTCTGAGTATGGCATGAATAAGTTTAAGAAAAAAATACAAAAGCTATTAGTTCATAATGATATTTGTAAACATTAATTTTTATGTCCTGAGTGACTGGGCTGTGAGACTGCTCAGGCTGCAGGCAGCCAGATATAATGTACTCAAATGTAGGGTTTTTTCATCTTAATAAATGGCCCGACAATCACTGCAAAAAAAGGTTACATTTACATTTATTCATTTAGCAGACGCTTTTATCCAAAGCGACATACAAGGATTAGATACAGACATCAACAAATCTAAAAGTTCATCTAATAATAATACTACAGCAAATATTTTAATTAGATCTCAGTCATAATAACATAATCAGAAAGAACGGTACATAGCCAAGTAAAATAAATACAGTTATAAAATTAAAAAATTAGAATCACACGATTAACAAATAAACATAATACATGAATACAAATCTAAATATGAATACATTTACATTATAATGATGTATAATAATACATAAGTTATAATAAACATAGCCAGGAAGAATGGTACATAACCAAGTAAAATATATAAAATTATAAAATTATAAAATTAGTATTATGCAATTAATAAACATAATAAATGATAATAAATCTAAATACTAATACATTTACATTATAATAATGCATAATTATATATAATAGTTAAATAATGCAAACACATAATTACACATAACACAAAATAGATGAACAACAAGATCAGACTGAGGGTAGGATGTTTAGGCCAGATATTGTCTGAAGAGGTGGGTTTTCAGTCACATTTGCAGGTTGTGTGTGATAGTTGTAAAATTTTAGAAACAATGTTATGCAAGGTTAAGTGTTGTGGCTAGCGCTTAATGGAAATGTTGACTGCAGGAATGATAAGTGGAATTGATTTTGGATAGAAACCTCACTACAGTTTGTACAGAAAAACCCTAATGCTGTGGGAGTTGGGGTCATGTAGGAAGAGGAAGGCCCTTTGTACTGGATTCTGAAGTAAAATGCTTATACCTGCTGGAATATTTGGTACTTTCCTGGGTGATGTAAAAGTAAGCTTACAGTGAGCATAATGCTTTAATATACATCATGTTGCAATAAACAAACATTAACATTTCTTAAAGTCTTTATGAACTCTTTGGTATGAGAACTGTGCTTATTGGCATGAATTAGTGTAAAAAATGCTCTTCATGAACAGATTGTGCTCTTTCCCTTATAAATCCCACAGACAAGATAGTTGGTTTACTCAAGTAATTTCTAAGCCATGCCAATATTTTTTTTCCCAAGTCAATTCCCAGAATGGTTTTATGTGTTGAAACACACTGTAGATGGCGGGACAGATGAGCCCCATTGGTAGGGAGACAAGAGGTTTTATTTTTTTCTAGGACAGTTGCATATTTCGGGGCCTTTTCACCTTGAAAAAGGTGCAGTTGAGTGCAATGATGAATTTTTCTGCGAAAGTCTCTCTACATGTAATGACTTTGGCAGAAACTATCAGAACTTTTGACTAATCTATCAGAATATGATGTTACATTGTCCCTGTTGATTACATTACATTACAGGCATTTTGCAGATGCTCTTATCCAGAGTGACTTATAACTCAAAGTGCATTAAGTCGGGAATGGGAGTGCTGAAAGACCTAGTGTGGGGTAAAAGTCTTAAGTCCCAGGAGGGATAGCATGGACTAAACCCTTTGAATGACCTGTTGAAGAAACAACAAAAAGAAAACTATCAGTAACAACAACAACAACAACAACAATCATGAAACAGCAAAATTAGGTTACTACAAGTAGGACTATGGGCAACTACAGGATCTAGGGTGGGATGGGGAGAGATGAATCCTGAACAGGTGAGCCTTCAGTCTGTGCTTGAAGTTGGACAGACTATCTGCTGTTCTAACCTCTGTGGGAAGGTCATTCCATCAGCGGGGAGCCAAAACAGACAGCAGACGTGACCGGGAAGTGCAAGCGTGAAGAAGAGGGGACACCAGGTGTAACGATGATGCCTACCAGAGGGATTGGGCTGGCATGTTGTGTCTGTTGATCTTTTGGAGATAGGATGTGCTTGTCCTCTTGACAACCTGGTAGGCTAGCACCAATGTTTTAAATTTGATATGGGCCATGACAGGTAGCCAGTGGGGTCTATGAGGAGGGGGGTGACGTTGGGAGTGTCTGGGGAGGTTGAAGGCCAGACGAGCAGCAGCATTCTGAATTAGCTGCAAGCGTCTGATAGTGGTTGCTGGAAGACCAGCAAGGAGTCACGGTTGTCCAGACAGTACTGTTGCTTAGACTAACAGCTGCGGGGAACAGGTGGTGAGAAAATGGAAGATTCTTCTGATGCTGTACAGGAAGAATCTGCACACCTGGCTTACTGCTGCAATGTTCTCGGAGTGGGTCAGTTTGTTATCGAACACCACCCTGAGAACACCACGCTGATGCTACAGACATACTTGTCTGATTGGTCTGGAGGAATCCTGACAGACTGACCTGAAGTGAGGTTTGTTATATATAAGAGATTCATCAATTACCTACATGAAATTACAGTGGTATTTCATTTAAAAAAAACTATAATTAAGTTTGCAAATAACAGGTCAAGTGTCATTGCATTATTGGAGATTCATACATTTATTCATTATATATGGGTGCAAAACCATGTACAGTTGATGGTTCAACCTAGTGCCCCAATTATGCCTATTCCATTCCTACAGAGCCTCTGTGGATCTATACCCACAATATTTACACCACTAATTTGGATTTGTGACCAAGATGCCCTGTTTCTCTAAAGAATGCATGGAGATTGAATGCTGGTTACCATTACAAAGAGAGTAGTGCAATAGTAAGAATCAAATGAAATGCTTTGTCAGCTAAGAGGTCAAATCATTACAAATCGGTGGTAAAGATCCCAGGCAGATCCTCCAGCAGGTGACTCCACTCCACTGGTTACCTCACTACAGACCTATGATTTCAGTATAAAACAAATACGATATAACTATTCATTCCTTCAGCTGGTATCCCTCGAGGGCTACTTACATATTAGCTCTAATACATTTTTTAGACCAGATTATTATTTTTAAGAAAGCAGCATTTTTTCACATTCTAATACAGACTAAGAAGCATTAACAATTTAAGTACTGTAATAATCTCCTGGTCCTCCACCCCCACCCCTGCTCCACTGATTTAAGATGATGCAAAAATGCTTAGGCAAATAAGATTCTGTAACAAAAAATATAGGAGTAAATATTCAGATCAGTAAACATCTGACTTAAAGGATTTCAGGATTTCAAACCCATTTTCTCTGAGCTATGATCTCAGCTCTCTGCTTGTTATCCACTGCATCACAATGTGTGAACCTTAGGGATGGGGCTTGGCCAGGGAAGTGTGTAACAGAGTGTGAACCAGAACAGCTAGGCCTGCCTTCCTCACGTGTTTTGGGATATATAATAATCACGAGGTGCACGATCATCAAAACAGCACAGCATTCAGACATAAATATTAATCAGCTTGCATTTATTTCCCAGAAATGCATGGCTCCCTCTGTAATTTTGTTCTCTGCCTATGGACTAGTTAATGTAAGGTTCTTTTACTAAAATAATGTATTATCTGACTTAATTCTTGGCCTTCCATTGGCTTTAATCCTAAATTTCATCACGTAACTGGCCAGTCAGCAGATGCAGTAGTATGGTATTTAATCTTATTTTAGGGCAACATGAACAGAAATGTATTTGTATTGTTATATATTCAGCAAAAAAAATACTATTCTGTGAAGCACAATTTTTTTCTGTAATTTTTGAAGGGTTGCTCCATACTAAGAGGTCTGCATCAACAATCTCATTTGTGTGATTATTTTCTGGCATACTGAATTAAAACTGTTACCAAAATACTGCCAAACTGAATTTTATCTTTCCTTTTCCCTCTTTTCACAGTGAGAACAGATATTTCCATTTATCAATTTGATAACAGTTCAAATAATACTGCATCATAACAGTTCCAAAACTGATAAAGTGTCTTAACTTGTGACTGAAATATCAGATGTTAATACGCACCATGTCCTTGATGTGTAAGTGAAAAGGAGTTCAGTGGATTATTACAAAACATTTTCAGAGGTGACTGTTATGAGATGAATTAATCTAATGAATGCAAAATATTTATTAAATGTTTCCAGACCATAAAGTCAGAAGAACTGGGTACATTTCCAAATAATAGTGCACTCAGATTTTCAGGTAATTAGAAGCTACAGCTAATGCTAATTAGAATTGCAGCATTTCAATGTTCTAAAGTATTGAGCCATTAAAATGATAAAATAATTAATAATCCAATAGGCTCAAAGATGTGCAAAATGGTAACCGTTAATTGCACTTAGATTTGGGGGTAGATTTTATGACCCATAGACTTCTGTAGGAAGATCATAAAATCCCCACAAGTTAAGACAAAGGCAGCTCTCACCCTCCATATGCATTGTTGCCAAACTGTTATCAGGGCAGCTCATGTTTTACCATGTTCTTGTTATCCAAGAGGTTCTTCTTGTCTTGTCCCTAAAGAACAGTCAGTTTTTGTAAGCCTGAGGGCAACACTCTGCCTATTGTGTGGCACGGGGCCCTGAACAAGCGCCCACACTCTGTAGGGCTGGACTGCTGCTGCTTTCGCATGATGTCTTCATTTCCACCTGAGGGTAAACACTTACCCAACGACCCATTTGAGACACTACCCAACCTGACGACTAGCCCAACTGCCTGCAGTTGTGAAGTGCTCATTACTGTCTTTCTCACTCTGTCTCACACATACACAAAACACAAATGTATGCAGATAGTATTTGCATTTACACACACCCATTTGCACAAGCTTGCAAATGCCCCAGGTACGAGGTGTGACTACTAAATAATGAGACTGGGCTTATGTAAGTTGAACCACAGCATGCATGTGCAAACCAAGTAGTATACATTGAACAATGGGTGAGCATAAATAACTCCTGAAAGTTTCAATCCACTTGTGTCCTCAGTTCGCTGTTACGCATTGCTTGAAGTAGACATGTTTTTTTTGAGCATTTGTCATAGCCACATCTTATAGAATGCATGAATAAACAACACACACACATGCACACACATTATGAAAAAAAATAATAAGGAACTTATCCTTATTATCCTAGCTCTGTCTGGCTGCTATTTCATATTATACTGTGTCTGGAGTGAACTGATCAACTGAATGTGGTCATAGTTGTAAATATATGCTAAATATTAATCCAAGCTATTAATGTTTTTGAGTTACATATAGTCTGCATAGTGTAAGTCTGCTGTTCTATTCATTCCACATTTTTGTGCGCAGAAAATATTTATCTTTTTATCTTGACAGATTGTAACACCAGACTGTAAAAGAGATTATGAAGAAGCAGGATGTAGCGGCAATTGGGCACTCAAAAATTCAGTGTGTATTCATAATGCCATAAGGAGTCATGAATAATATATTCACCAAAAAGGTATGACATCATCATCTATAAGCACGTGTGGGAGAATTGTGGTTAGAGGTCAAGTGACAAGAAGTTGACAATAGTATTTTACATAATGTGTTATGTCACCCTTCATAAAACACTGAATTTCCTAAAGAATGATTTATAGAACAAGAGATGCCAAGGTAGACATGATGGCCCCACTGTATATTGAAGAATAGCAGTCATGCCACTATTATAGAACAGGTGAAATAGTTCTAAGTGATTTCACCAATGAAATAATGGATAAACTCATATTTTATTTATTTTTCCAGAGTGATATTCTCTACTGTCCAAAGACTTTGACAAGCGTGAGGCAAGACTATTCTGTTATGTTTTACTGTACTGTATAAGACAAGGGAAAACTGAGTAAAGGTTAGACAGAAACTGACAATGGTTTTCAGGCTGATCAAGTGTTTGTTTGATCCTCCTGCAGGTTGGCCTAAGCCCATTCAAGACCTAATACCTGTTCTCTGCCCTGGTAGGATCAACATATCAATCACTCTCTTCTAGCCATCAGTCCGATGGATCTATTTCTCTCACACTTCCTATATCCGACCAGCTCACTCCTCTAATTCCCCATCAGAACTTCCTCCAGTGTTTTCCCTGAACAACTCATTTTAAAGGATCAACGATAGACATAGAGAAATGATTTTTATAAATCACTGCCTAATTTAATAATAAAGTCCATGTTCTCCTCTGCTGCCAATCAAAAATTCCAATCTGTCAGCTTATCTGAAGTCTGCCATTTGGCCTGGGATTTAAGGGACTTTGGTGCTTTGGAGCGTAGATTTGTTTTGGTACTGTCGTTCTAAATTTTAATTATCATTAGTTGACTCCTGCACTGAAGCAGTCATTTGATTTCATATTGATTTTTTGTGTAACATGTTATGGCATTTCTATGTTCCTGTCTGTATAATATCAATTGAATTTGCTTAAATGAGGGCAATGATATTAAAATCTAGGCAAAGTAACCAATTAATGAGCAAATATATTCTCTTCATCCACCTCTTATTCAATCTTAGACAAAGTTATTTTCAAACATGAAATAAACTATTTTAAGGCAAGTGAATGTAAATATCTGTGCACTCTGTGAACTATTGCACTGTTTACTCTGACTGGTGTAAATGTGATTGGAAAATATAATAAATCTTACTTTGAATTTGTATAACATTGCAAACAATTTTCTCTCTTTTCTTTTGCTCCCCATTTTGTAACAACCACTTATGTCTTGAACTACCTACACCAACCACCAACACACCAAGATCATTGTGGGTGAAGTATGAGCACTTCTTGTATGCACACACCTGTGGGCCAATGACTGTTTTGCATATATTGCATGTATTTTTGATACACCTCTCACCAAAGACAACTGGTAGCCTGTGGGCACCTGGTTTATCATAGGATGGGAAAATCTGAGCTGATTATTTCCTCCAAACAACACTGCCTAATGTAAACCCACCACATCTTGGCGGGCCATTGTGTCAATTGTGTTCAGTGCCTGAGGTTAAGAGTAAAATGACACAGCTTATCACCACCTGTCTCTTTGTCTTCTCATAGTTCAATGTGGTTACACTAATCATGGTAAACACGACTGATAATTCCAATGTTAATTCCCAAATAAGAACTGCAAATGCATGACATATGTACTATGAAACTGCGATTCATTTCAAATGATTCCTTGCATAAAGAAACACAGTATAGCCAATGTATTTCTATTCACACTGTTGGAACAGCAATTATGGGTATCAAAGTAATTATTGTGATTTTAATTGTAAGTTGTTAATTGTAAGTTACCTTTCCAAGAAGCAATTTGTAAACCAAACAGTATTTGTCATAAATTTGATGAGAATATAAAACATGAAACATAAAAGTGTTTTACATCATCTTCCCGTGAACACTGGTAAATAGGGGTGGCAATTCAACTACATTCAATTAGAGTGTTAGAATCAAGTATAATCAATTGTAATATAAATGTCAAAAAGGCTATGTGCTCATTTTTGGCTCAAGGTCATTGTGAACATTTTTTATCCAGAGGATGTAAAGGTTGGTGTTTTCTATTCATTGTTTATATTCCACAGTATGTCTAGTCACATGCATGTATTCGATGCATTTTAATAGAACAATTGAGCAGTGAAATGAATAATATCAAAATATTTGAAATGAAATATTTGAAAAGAAACAAATTCTGCTGCTTCCTTACAGACTACCTGGAGCAAGTGGATGACACTCACAGGAACATACTTCCAAAAGCATTTCTGGTACTTCACAAAAAAGTGGTGTTTCTGTCCTTGTACAACTTTACAGCTTCACTGTTAATGGCAAACAAACAAACATGAGATCATTGTCATTTTACTGTGATCATATGGCTGCAGCCATGACAGACCTTAACTCCCAGTCCACAGACCTTCACTCACTGTTATATATTCTTTGTCTCACCTTATTTACCACAAATGTGGGCTGAGTATAATAAAAAATCAAAGAAATATTGCAGCTGATGTTGAACTTCACAAAGAAGACAGGAAGAAGGTAGATTTTACTTATAATTTATCATGTACAGACAGTTATCACAAAAGAGAGACTCAACTTGGTGATATTATTATCAACAACAGCAACAACAACAATAAGAATAATAATTCCACCAAAAGTAGTAGCACTACTACTACATTTTCCTCCACTACTAATAATAATATCATTTCCCAATTGAGAATTCATCTAGTACCTCAGACTTCTCTCACAGTCTCACAGGCAATATGAAGGAGCTGTTGACCGTGGTTTTGCAGAAAGAGGAAGGGGGGCATGTAGGAGAAAGAGGTCAGTGTGTCTCATTAACGGTCCGAAGCGCAGCATAATCCGGTGATGAATCTCGTTCATCACACATAATGAGGGCCATCGTCGGTATTTAGCAGGAGAAATAGCTCTTTTATATGCTGAGCAGGGAGCTGGAATAAATTTGCCAGCTCTGCCCACCCACACCCAAAAGCCGTGTACCCCCAGCCGATGATAATGGTGTCTGAAATGTCATGAATGATACGAGGAGTGGGGGCAGGACTTTGGTGGGAGACAAAGAAAATGAAGTCAGGGCAAGATCCTAAGGTGGCACTGAGGAACACACTCAAAATGATTAGCAGATGGTGCCCGGTGCACGCTAATGTGTTATACAAAGAATCTGAGAACAAAAAATGTCCCCAGTTCATCCACTGTGGGTAACTTGAATCCCTTTATGGGCAAATTTGCTGCCATTAACACTTGAGCAGTAGATCTAAAAGGCCTCCTGCAGAAGACACATCACACTGTGTGTGGTGTTCTTGATGTTGGTCGAGTGCTCCTGTTTTGTCAAACGCAAACTGTTAAAATACACTGGGGGTTATGCTAATTGTGTCGTCATCACGCAAATCTGATATTTTCACTGGCTCATATTGCTGGAGTTAATGCCAGGTCATAAATCCAAAACATCTCTCCCAATCCTCACATACAGTAATTCAGCTGGTATCAAATTAGGTACCATCAGGTTAATGGCTTTATTAAGCCACAAATCATGAGCTATCCTGTGGAGTGGGCTAGCATAAACAACCACATCACCCCTGTCACTGTATTTCATCATTTGCCATTTAAGCTGAGGAAATATTAAATTACAGGAAACAGATTAGACCAGACTAACAATGTAGACCATCTTTATTGCAGGCAATGATTCTGCTCCTCTATTTATAAAATTTAACGTGTCAGCACAGTAATGAATGACCTGCATGCTGGACCCAATTCTGCAGTTGTTTTGAGGTGAGGAAAATCCATGTGGCGTAGCAAAGAGAAGCGAGCACCTCCAGCTGGGGAGTTCGCAGGGGTGCTGTGAGCATTTTAAACCAGCAAGTGCTGTCTAGCGCTCAAATGGTTAGTCAGTTTCAATGGACAATTATATTTTAAAATGGAGTTATCCCATAACTTAATTGTTTGTTTCCGACCCGCGAAAAATCGAAGCTTTGATGTGGAAAACCGTGATGTGGGATGGTTACCTGTAATGAAATAAATTTAGTTATGGAGTTATTAATGGTTAATAGACAATACATTACCGTTAAGAGTTAAAGATTATTTCGTTGTTGTTTGTATCTTGCATAATCTGCCTGTTTCTCAACCCCTGGCCTGCACAGCTGCTGGTTGAGATCCAGCTTGGACTACTGCAAGTCCCTACTGTTTGGCATTGCTACCAACTGCCATGTTTCAGCTTGCCATGAAAATTTGGCCCAAAGGGCCTTTCTATTCCTTACCTCCTTACAGATTGGCAAGCAACCACAACTCCTTGTGTGTTCCGAAAACCTCAGTCCTCACCCTTAATAAAACCGTCTCGCTTCTATATTTCCTTTCCTTATAATCTATAGCAAGGACCAGCTCCATCTTCCTATTGGCCTTTTTCCTGTTGGTGGAATGAAATCACAAACAGGACAGCAGAATCACTCAATACTTTTATAAAATAACAACCATCTGGTATGGCCCATGGTGTAGCTGACTTTTTATTCCAATCCCCTGGGTGGCTGAGTTTCAATCCCTGGCATCCCTCTTTGTCTATCATGCTCCATCTACATTAAGTCTGAATTCCAAAAACAAAAAGTACCTAAGGGTGGACTACCTACTCACCGTGTTTCTCTCTCTGTTTTCTTAAAGTAATACAAATGTTACTCTAACTATTACCAAAATGTTACTAACACTATCAAAGCTGAGCACTTCCACCAACTCAAACAATATAGTATGATATGACATATTTTACAGGGTTACATAAATGTTTGTCAAGAATATATGACATAGTATGTGGAACTAAAAAATGAATTTGCTGGCCAAAGTACTCTTCCTTTACTGAAATTTAAATGTCCTGCAAGTCATTGTGCAACACCATTATCCAAGATTTTCAAAGCTATATCAAAAAATATAAAAATGCCAAAAGGACTCATGTAGAGTTCATACAGATTTATGGAAGTCTCACCTCTCCAGATTGTCCATGAAACTGTGTAGCCACTTATACTCCCATCAGATTCTGAGGATTTATTCCTCTAAAAGACCTTGGATGTGCAAAATGATAATTATTTTATTTAACCCTTTTTTACTCCTGCCTTCTCAGGAGAAGGATACCTTGTCACATGACTCACCTGATTGCAGTTGTGCCACCAATTGTCCTGAGATATAATTTTTCTGAGAAGTCATGAATAAAAGCTAAAATTCTGCTGAGGAAATAAATGAAAGGAAAACAAATATCAATGGTGGCCTGTCTCAGCCACTGGCTCAGAGAATACCCAGAAGAACCCAGCTATCAACTCACATCATCTTTTTGATTAATGCCTGAGCTTACTACCTACTGTTGTCTGGGTGACCACAATGCATTGCAGCCCTGTTTCCTGAGACAATTTTCTTCCTAATCCTTTTCAGGAGGTCTGAATACACCTCCCCCTAGGAGGCTGGCGATAAGCCATTAATAAACTTACCACTGTAATTAATCAGGGTCTTAACCCAATCAAAGCCATTTTTCTCTCCCCCTATCCCCACAGACCCTCCTGCCCTGGTCTGAAAATTGCTCCTTGTTGTCTTTGTAGGTATATATGGTCCTTGCTCTACACAATACCTTCTGTCATAATGAATTCCACAGCTATTGGCTGCACTTATTCACTAAGTGTTCTCATAACATGTCTGTGAGAGGTCTCCATTTTCACCTGCTTATAGTGATGTATTTTACCATTGCTCTTGATGTGATGTGACTCCTTTATAATAATGGGAATGTGCATTGTTCTGGTTTTGGATCAGCCATGTTTATCCACTGGAATTGTAGAATTATCTCTATTAAGCTGAGATTGGGTGGCACGTGATGCTTTTCTCTTGAGCTTGCAGTATGCTGTCAAGTGATCTTCCTGAGCAAGGGCTTTTTAAGTAGTGGAAGACAATGCCCGAGTTTAGCCCAGACTCCCAGTGCTTGGGTAATCTCCAAAGGCACCACTTAAAGTAAAGTATAGCTTCGAGGCCAGGTTTGAGAGACTACGAATGCATTTTCAGAGGAAATTGGTTTAGAGCATTTCTGAAATATGCCATTATCATTAGCTTTCAAATGGCGGAATATAAATTTATTTAAATCCCTAGTGCACATCTCAGTAAAATAGGCTTTATTGCCTCTTCCCCTTCCTCTTCTTTTTAAATAAGGGGAAGATATCCAGCACACACTGCGAGGATCCTGGGTAATGGCTGACATCAATATGGCGGTAATGTCATTGTATGACCCATCATGGCCATTACCGCCCACTAGAGTGGGAGCCTTTGGTTGCAGTAATGACTGAAATGTCAAAGAAACAAATGCTATTACCCGAGTGATAAATATCGCAGTCAATTTACACAGAAGTGGAAAAAAACAATAAGTCATGGACAGGTTTGCAAAATCCCTATAGGAAACAAAAAAAGTTTTAGAGAGAAGAAGACCAGGGTTTAATCAGGGCTTTTGTCATCATCTTATCTCTTCATTGTTATGAAAAAATTAAGAATTACACACAATAATTTCATCTCAAGATCATTTGATCTAAAAAAGACAGGAGCTAAGAGAAGACACTTGTAAGTTGCACTTTTCACCATCCCAAAAGCAGACAAAAACAGAAGTGATGACACAGACTCACCTGCCTGTACACATGCATGCACATACATGTGCACACACACACACACACACACACACACACACACACACACACACACACACACACACACACACACACACACACACACACACACACACACACACACACACACACACACACACACCCATATGCTCTAAGCTTTTTTTATATACTGTGGGTTCACACATTCCCACACTTTCTGGTTCTGATGATCTCTCATACATCTCTTATATTTTAACCTCAACACCAGGCTACACTCACCATCCCTGCACTTATCTTACAAGGTATGCTCTAATGTGCTATAATCATCTTTATCCTATGAAGAACAGCATCCCAGTTTTGTGGCTTATAGAGAAGTTCAATGTGGTACTGACAGGCTTCGTAATAGATTATGTAATGTGAATCACTTCCTGACTGGCACTTTGACTCCTGGAACAGGTTTTCACACATCTCATTACAAGGAAGGTCACTTATTTAGAAGCAGCAGGGTTTGAAACATCCAGAGGCTAATATACACTAATGGTAACCTTCTTCTGCCCCTCAGCACCATTTCCAACCAAACAAGTGGCGGTTCAATGCCAAAATGAACACTGAGAGCACAACAGGCATAGCAAAGAGATGCTGAACTAAATGTTCAGACAAAAGATTTTTACTAAGTTTTATATTCTTAAGAAGTTTTTAATATTGGAATGAGTGGAACATTCCAGAGAAAATTTGCACAGGGAAAGAAGGTTCTCAGTGGAATTAAATGAGTTTTCTTATGATTGCATTGCAGGGGGAGCAGTTATGAGTTCTCTGGTTGACATGGTTTTTTAAATGCCTTATAAGCTCCATTTATCATTTTTAGAATTGTGAAAAATCACTAAAAATCAATAACAAAGAAAATATAACAGAACAGGTATCACATGGCATAAAACATTCACAGGAGTTATTTTGTTTGTTGATGAAAAACAATGAACAAGCAAACAGTTTTTTTGCAGTTCTGGACAGACGTAAGATGCCAGGAAATGTACATATGTTTACACAAAATATTATAGTTAAAAACAATATCTATTATTCTGTAGTTTTCCATTTTCTTGGTAAGTTGGAAGTAGTTTTTTTAACCACAGTTGGTTCCTAAATTAGTTGCATGAGGGTTGTATACAAGATGACCGAGGGGAGCACAGGAGAGAGGGACTCACAGCCAAAGTTCGATTAGCAGCATCCAGCGCAGCATTTATTTTCCTTTTTTCAGTTTTTCTTTGCCCAAAACAAAATGGTGCTTGTATATACAGTGTTGACCCCAAAACCAAAAATAATAATAAAAAAAAAATAAACAAAAACTAATTCAATCAAAGAAAATTAAAGGGAAATCACAGTATTTACTTGAACAACAAAAAACAACTATAAATGCACAGAAAGCACTCTTCATCAGTGCTAGACCTTCCCAAAAATCCCCAAAACGACATACAAGAACATAATAGTTTTACATGAAACACCAATACAAGACAGACGATTTAAATCCATTCACCACAAAATAAATGACCAAACCAGACTACACCACAATACCTCTCCCCATTTACTACCTTAGGAGGGAACCTCCCTCCCCTTAAAACGGCATAGGTATCATTGCCCTGGTTCAGTTGCATTACAGTGTATGGAGATCTGCGGTAAAATGGCCAATGAATGAAAACATGTTTACCGGGATTTTATGCGAAACTGTTTTAGAATAATTGCAAGTAAATTATTTTAACGGATAATTGCGATTGAATGTACCTGTTTAACCTGTGGAAAAATATTTGAAAAACCATTAAACATTAACGACAAACACATATACGGAAACTACCAAACAAACACAAAGACGCGACACAGGAATACCCACCATCAACCCGCAGCCAGGAATAAACACGAAATCTTTTACGTTTGTATGTTTGCCGGCATTTTAAGATTTGCATGTATTCACCCTCCCACAGATCATGACGGCACGGCACTCCGTGACAAGGGTTATGGTTGGAAAACTGTTCAGATTTCTTTATCTAAATCAGTATTTTAGAAACAATTCTATTGCTTTATTCCTAAAGCTGCTTGCAGTCCTCAACATGTCCTCCAAGTTACTCTTATAAAAAAAGGGTGAGTAGCCACAACCATTAAATTTCCTGTCGCAGTAACCACAGCAACCGAGTGAACTGAGTGACTTTTTTGCCTGGTAAGAGGTGGTATTCATCAATATGAGCCAAACCACCAAAATGTTTTCCCAACATATATACCATTGTTATTACCAGATGTAAATTAATTTCCAAATATATAAAATAAATTATGCATCGCCTTTGCTATTCCTGGCATTGCAGAAACCTCAGGTTTGTACGTTTATGAAGCTTTGGGATGGCAGCAACAGTAAAGAGAGGATTCAAATATTAAAAGGAAGGATGCTCTGTGTTCCCACACCAATTGCATTCCCTCACATAAGGCAACATTGAAGCAAGACGGCCAACTTACCATATGCAAATGTGAACTTTGAGTGGGCACGCTTTTGACAAGAACGTCCTCAACAGACAAAATAAAACAGTTCTTTACTGCGGTGCATCTAATGAGCTGCTTAACATTTGTGAAGGATAATGAACACCCCCAAATGGGTCCTGATAGTCTACCTTTATTAAATAAACAGGTAATTGCAAGTCACTGGCTCCCCACTCCATTGACACAGATGGTGAGAGAGGATTTTTTCCCTTTTCTTTCTAGTGCCTCTCTTGGCTATTTCTCCTGGTTAAATCTTCAAACATGGTGCATTTTATATTCAGTATGATTGTTCTGCCATTAAATATTACACTGATGTCAAAATCCACATATACCAGTATCAATTATAATAGTTTCAAATATGTAGCAAATAAACATGAACTTATATTTTCTTTATCGTAAATGTTAATGAATGCAGTATGAAGTATGACATATTGTGTAAGTAGTCATTTCAGTACCTAGCAAGAACTGTAATATACTTGCAATTAGAGAGTTCTCACCTTAAGATGAGTCTGCAGAGGAGTAATTATAGTCATTCTGGCACAGAACCAACTCTCTTCTTTTACAGTGACATTAATGTTTGAGGCAGGAATATACTCTGAATATTACCTTCATATGTTAGTAGTGATATTCCATGTTTCTCATACCTTTAATAATCACACATGTTCTGTTTTCTATGTCATTGGTTTGATTACCCTCCCAACCTGATATTTTATCACTGTCCAACTCTCTACACTGTCTGTCATTTTTCATCAACTTCTAGTGGTGACTCAATACAAAATGTTGCATGGTACATGAAAAAGTAACACTTTCAATAAATCAGGCACCATGGCTGAATTGAACAGAGGCCAGTTTTACCCAATGGACAGCAGTCAAGGTTGTCTAAACTTGCAGTTACCTTTCAATCATTTGCTTCACAGGAAGTAAAACAATTCTCTTGAGCAGGGCTAAGCCTGGTCCTGAGCTTTCAAATAATTAGGTTTGAATGAGGTGTTAATTAAATACTGAACTGGATTTCATATAATTTAACAAGCATCTGACGTTAATACCTATTGCAGATAAGGGTTGTTGGAAGTGCACTTTCTAATGGGAAAATAGTTGTGTTCTTGTAAATTATTAATATTTGAGTTGCATAAACTAGTGATTGTTCAGAATGTTTTCCCACTGCAACATTTTCTTTAAAACACAGTGGATGTGCACCCACACCCTTTAAGGACTCTGTACAGCTGAAGTATGTGCACTGTAAATACTTCTTACCATGAAGACACTAGACAATGCCACATCAGAGTATATTTCAGTTGGAACCTGGCCAAGTTACACTGCAAGAACCTAACCCCACCCTCCAAAAACCCCAGGACTCCACATGAAATGTTCGGGGTCAACACTTCAGCTGCTCAATCAAACATTAGTTGAGGTTCAAATGGGATTAAAAATATTATATACATGCCTCTGGGACTGGCAGTCTTGGACATTGGAGCCTTTTTGCAGATGAGCAAGCTATCATCATCAAGGCTTACAGGGCCTGTGTGGGTGATGAAAAAGTGAGCGGTGAACACATACTGAACACTCTATAACTGAGAACCTGCATTTGGTCTTATTTAACCTATGGCCTGCATACCTACATAACCAGCCCCCTGTTCTCTGTGCAAATATTTTTACAATCATTTCTTACTGATCAAACCCAAAACCATTTGTGCATGTGGATTTACTGATCAAAGTGATTTTTTAAGTTTTTCACTTATCTGAAAGCTATTTTCAACCAATTTAAGCTGCATTATTATTCATTTGAACATCAAATGTATTCACTAGGCTGTAATTCACTAACCTATACAGCAGAGAAGACGCATCTTAAATTTATATTTCTCATGCTGCCCTGAAAGGATACAGAGAAAGTGACAAAACTAAGACAGACTTTGCAAGTTTTAACCAGAATCCATCTGTCCAAGTACAATATGCCTTGAAAGCAGTATGATAAAGGTGTACCAACTACTGTAGCTGTATTGTCTGCTTTGTCCTGTGTAGTATATCTGGATACTTTATGGACCATCTGCACTTTGAACTGGTCTGTTTTTGCTTAACATTGTGGCTAATGGGAAATGCTTACCAGTTGTGCCATGTGAATCAAAATACAGGAATAATAAATCCTGAACCAACTCTTTTTACCACATTGCAACATCGATGCAGGAGTACATTCAATATAATTTTTTTTTCAATATTTCAAAATTCTAAATTTAGCTTAAACAATTGAACCTTTGGGTGGCTTATGGAATCAATGCATATGTTCACAGTGCATCTAGGCACTCCACAGCTGGGTGATCAACTCCTATCCAAACATTTTGCAGCCATGGCCAAAGGACTGACTCATCCCTAGAAAAATAGGGTTTAGGCCAGATAAAATGCTAAATCTACTTGCTTCATGTGATCACATTTGTTTACTTTGGTCTACTGGATAGTCAATGTGATTTGTGTCACATCTGCAATTTGGAAAACACTGAGGGCTCACTGCCTTGTAAATTGGAAGATGCACGTATGTGGCCACTTCCTCTGAGTCTGTGGAACAAGGCAACTGAATGGAGCTGACAGGAGGTTCATAATCTGAAGCATTCAGGTGTATAACACTGACAATGAAGCCATATACAAATAAAAATGTTTTTAATGCAGATCAAGACATTACAATTCCCCAAGAGATGCTGGACTGATGCAATTGTACTACTTATTTCAGAGAGTAAACATTTTGTTGTTACTTTATGGACACAACTTGTCAAAAATTTGTCCCAACTGTCAAAGTCAAAGTTATAGAGCTGACAGGTGAAAATCATGAAGGGGTAAAAAAGTTTCACCACCAACATTTCCCTAAAAATGATCCAATTGTTATTGAAAGTGGAATTGCAGTTACAAAAGGTGCTTCTGAATTACAAAATCACAATCCAAAGGTCTGTTATTCAGTATTGTCTATGCTCCCCTGCTGGGGATCTAATGGACTCTATGCAAGCTGCAGCTGAGGTGCTTTAATTACTTTCATACCGAAGAACATTATGTGCTTGTGGAAAAGGAGGCTTTCCTGTGACGTGCCCTGACTCTCAAGATTAAGACATGTATTGATTGTTTATGAAGCATCTTACTGAGAATGGCACACTGAATTATTTGAGTACAGTGCTTTCTCCAAAGGGTTCTACATTGGAACGTTTTAATACTCTCAATAATTTTCAAACACTTCTGATAAGAACTAACATACTGTCATTAAGATTGAAAATATCATTACCATAACATTCCAAATCATCTTGTGAATGCAACATCAAATAATGCATATATCATATTACATTATATGTAGCAGAAGCTTGCTGTGAGTAGATTTCCACCATGGAACCCACAACATTCTCGGTTTAAGGTCAACTCCAAAAAAAGGAAACTATCACTCTATCTCACACATATTCACAGAGATGTCCAAGCGCTAACATTCCAACAAGGATTGGCCCAGTCCTGTGTAGTTCTTTATACATTACTCAATAATATGTTGAAATATCTGCATAAAATATCTGCATAACAATATCTGCATATCTTAATTTATTTTTAATGTGCATCTCTGGCACCAAATTAACAATATGCAATAAATGAGTTGGATATCATACTTGTGATACAATGTGAGCGATAATGACAATGTTTCACAGGGAAAACCGCAAAAAGCTGGCAAATATGACAGTTTGGCAAGTATACACATAGTATTAGAACCAAGATAAAAGCCAGCTTTAGCATTACAGAATTGCTGTAATTGATTGTTTTAACATGTATCGTAGTTTGTTTAAACATCCTAAATTTAATGCTGAGAAAAGTTAAGCTGATCATAAACTTGCCTTTGCCCAAAAATGCACAGTTTCTAAATAAAACCTAATAAATGCTCCCTGATCAATCTAAATGTCTTGTTTTCTGTTAGGTCTCTCACATTAACATTGGCAATAGTTTTGGCAAATAGTCATTTAATGGCATTACTTTTGTTCAATTTTGCAAAAGACAATTGATACAAATACTATAACTTTGAAGCTTTTATATTTAGTGTGTCACAATCCTACCTATGGCTGAGACTTAAGCAAAAGCACTAAGACCAGAATTTGATCAACATTTGTCCTTAATTTTTGCTTGTAATTAAATGCAAGTGTTCGTTTTTATCTTCATTGACATAGTTTTGCTATATCAGTGATCATGAAATGTAACTTCTGACTGTTCTTTTGAAAGAGCAACCATAAAATTCTTATTCAAATGTAAGTAAAATTTTTGTCTCTTTAATTCTTTTTAATTCAATAAGGTCACACTTCTTAAGTGTGTGGGCTATTCAATTTTATAATGAAAAGACCACACTCCAAAAAACATGTTTGGTTATCAAAAATATGATAGAAAATACTCAAACACACATTTGTTGTAATGTAAATCCTAGTTTGACTGAATTGCATTTTAAAGAGACTAACTTTGTACGGTTGAATCACAGCCATTGGCAGAGATAAATGTATTGCTTCCCAGGATACCGATAAAACTACAATTTCAAAGATCTTTGCTTGGGGTAGATCTTCAACTCCCAAGACCACCATGAAGAGTGCAGCCCTCAAGCATAGCCAGGTGGAGTACAACATTATTGTGACTACAAAGCAGTTTTTTAAATAACATTGTTTCTTTTCCTTGTTTCCTCATCCTGGGTCTCACAGGGTTAACAATTTGAAATCCACAGTTAGTGTTCCCTAACCCCCTTTCTCTTGCAGTGATAGAGGATCCAAGCATCTGTCTTTATATCCCATTAATGCTCCCCCTCTGGCCCCTTGGGCTAAGTTTAAAATAGCCTTGCAGATAGATTGAACACAGAACTATTTTCTGCTCACTTTAAAATTCAGCCCATATTTTTGCTCTTGGCACCTAAAATCCATATTACACTACAGGAGATACAAATTCAGACTGAGAAAAACAAGAAGTACATACAGGAACAGTGTGAGCAAAGACCTATTTCACATTCCAGCCTGTTTGACACTAGAGCAATAACCGTTTTACCGTTGGAGTTGTCCCCTGTGGAAAAGCCTGAAATTGACACACTAGTACAAAACTGTTGGGCCTCATTTACATTTAACTTTGAAAAAAGAAGAGATTGAATGAAAACAAAGAGAGGGAAAATAAAAGTTACCAGGGGTGTTTCAATATACAGCTCTATGAAGCAGTTTAACATGATAATGATGCATGAAGAAGCACTTTCATGAAACAATACCTAGTTTCTAGTGTTCATATATGGAATGCAATATCTCTACAGATGCATAATATAGTATTGGAATGTGTAATTTACTTGTGATAAACATGATGCCATATTTTTCTGGCACTGCAGCACAGCATAAATGGTAATCCATACCACTTTCCTCAAATGCTCTGTTGTATAGCTCAAAACATTCATCTTCACAGTTGGACACATAGTTTTTATAGCAGGGCACATGGAGGGTGGTGGGGGGGGACAGTATGTCCTGATTATTGTTTATCTCCTCTTTCCTCACTTCTCACACTGAATGGTTTATTACTTCTGAAGCACCACCTGACAATAGGACTCAACGTAAACCCCAACAGTTAATGCTGTTGCCCATGTGATGAAGTTTCTTGAAATGAAAACTTTAACCTCACATTGAATATCATGATCAACTATAAGGAACAGCTTGCCAACAACATGCCCAGTTCGCAATCTTATACAAAAATCCCTTTTAGTTTGGAAAGTATTACCAAGTTTTTCCATATTTTTATAGATATTTGATAGCTAAGCAAAGCTACCTCCTAACATATTCATGCTCAAATTCATATAATGCCATTATATTACTTAGCTCTGCTCAGCTCTGCTTTAAAGTTGCTTCATTGAAAACATAACTCTGTTACACCTTAGATAAGCCAGTCCTTCCCACTTCTTTAGTGCTTAAGCTCAGCACCATCACCCAGTCACTCATGGGCTAACATCCCTAATCACTGATGGCTGAAGTATTTATGGCAGGTTAGAGGAGGGAAATTGTGTTAGTTAGAATCTGATTGTTTAGAGGAGAGTGGGTCTTTGGCTGTGTTTTTCACCCAAGCGCTTGTTTTTTTCGTGTCAGTCTGGAGCTGGGAGTGGCTCATTATCTGGCATGGTCTCGTTTGCTGATCTCTCTCTTTCTGTCAGTGTTTTCAATATGCTTGGTGATGGCTGCTTACTGTCTCGAGTGGCTGCGTTACTCTCTTTTTCAGGTGAATAGTAAAGTAGTAAGCATACACTCATGACTGAGTGTATGATTTCTTCTTTTCATTTTAATTTCCATATCTTGCAGTTGTATTTACAAGCTGATTCCACCAGTTTACTGGTCAATTGATTTATAATCTAATTTAAGTTTAATTGTATTCATAATTATAATTATGAATCTGTTTAAATTTATTTAATATTTTAACATATGTATGATATTAAGGACTCTTGTTATTGGTTTCCTCGGGCAATCATTCAGAGAAATAATCTGATAAGGGGGATTTATTTAAAAAATACAGGATTTAGAGCTGCCACACACAATATTTTTACAATTTCAAATGTTTAATAACTGTACGGCTCCGGTATTTAAGGAAAGTGGTGTAATTATTGGTTCTACTGTGCTACCATGAAAAAATTGACCTTGATATTGATTGACCTCTGCTGCAGCTGAGATGCAGTGGTGACATTTAAATAGCATTGCCAGTGATCTCAGGAGTCTTCTGATGCTGAATTTGCCTCTAGTCTGTGCCCATCCAGATTTAAATATAAATATTAAATGAAAAAAGTGAAACTGATTAATTCATTCATTCAGGTTGAATCAGGTGTGACAAACAATATCTTGTTCATTTTCAGTTTTAGAAAATTGATATCATTTTGATACATTTATCAAAAATGATCAAAGCAGTATGTAATTCAAATGTAACATGTGCATTGGATCCTGATGAAGATTTGGAACAAGGTGGTTTGTGGGTCAGAATGACTTTACCAGGGGTTTAGTTTTTTTGCTTCAGGGTCACCTTACATTTCAGAGAAACATATGGTAGTAGTTTTTCCTCCCTTTCTGTGTGAACTGAAGGAGCATGGGCAGGAGAGACAAGGGTGAGAGAGAGGGAGAGGGAGAGAGAGTACTTGGTATTCAGTTTTCATAAGATGAACATTAGCAAACTGTGTTTTTTGCGAAACACAATTTGCAACCCCACAGAGTTTGCACTACTGTGGAGTTGCAATGGGTGACTGATGTCACAAAAGCAATCATGAGTACAATTTAAAAAAATGTGATCAAGGCTACCACTCCAAGAGCAGCTCTTTGGAATTACTGAAGTGATTATACTGATGATGGTGGTCGAATGTTTGAGGTTAAAAACACAGAAGGAGAATCGTCAGAGACAGTGACACTGATTGAGTAGTGAGGTTGGCTCACTTCCAATAAAATGGTTAATTGAAGATGAAAACCTGGACAGTTGACATTGCTTAAAAACACGTTTACTTGCATGTCTGGTACCACTAGGAATACAACATAGACTCTGAAATGCAGACGATCCAAAGATTTGGTGCAACTGATGAACATGTCCTACGAGGATCCATTGCATGCTACCTCTGGATGTGAGGTGGAAAGTAACATTTTTTGCAAATTTTAGAAATTGATAACTCATAAAACATTTCATATGTAGTAAGCAGATTTTCTAAGGTAGACCTCATAACTCACGTACAAGAAATGTCCCCATACAAGTGGATAAGGAAACCATTTGATTTGAGAAAGGTTCAGTATAAATGTGCTACCTGGTATTCAAATTGGCCAGTTACAAGTATAATTCCCCAACTCCTGCTCAATACTGCCAATGAATGCATAATCGCTGTATGCTGTTTTCTATGCAGAACATCAAACTACAAACCCCATCAAGTGTCATGAAGCCGGTTTGGTACAGCAAGTCCTTTGATTTCATTTTCTCCAAAGCTGATAATTGCTTCAAGATTAATTTTTATAATACTGACAGATTAAGACTGACAAGCTAAGGGCAGTACATTTGACTTATTAATTTATTCAAGAGATCTATTAGATTAAATGTTTCTGCATACTAAAAGCCCCATTAACATCTTACTAAATATAATCACACTTTATCAACCCTCTCTGTGGATGAATTGTGCAAAGACATGTCAAACACGCTGATTAAATCATTAAAAGGCATAGCTGGAGATACAAAGGTGATTGAAAGTTAATATTTACAGAATTTTGGCATATGCTTCCTGTTTAATAATTGTAATCCTAGGATATTTTTCACAGTTTTGATTTGGTAGATGTTTGTACAGGTTAAACCTTAAAATTTAACATTTCATGTCACTTACATGAGTACATGTTTTATACAGGAGTCCAGAAGTTGTATACAGGAATAAAAATGTATTGCATTCATATATAAACTTTCTTGTAAACTCCCTTTAATGATCTTAAAGGGCTAAACACTGGGGGCATTTTTGCACCATAATATCGAACAACCTGAACCACTGATCTTCGCTCCACATTGATTGGCTAATGCTGGACTCTGACTCATATACTCTA
Organism: Albula goreensis; assembly: GCA_022829145.1. Classification (NCBI taxonomy): domain Eukaryota; kingdom Metazoa; phylum Chordata; class Actinopteri; order Albuliformes; family Albulidae; genus Albula; species Albula goreensis. The sequence continues at coordinate 17,794,261 of CM040745.1, forward strand.
AAGATTAATGGGTTATCACAGTGCCTGTTTTGAACTGATAGCTGCAAGTAATCAGGAGTGGTTTTGATATCAAACAGTAGATTTCACTTGAAGATGCCGTCTACCAATTGGTTTTTGTATTGACAGCAGGCGGATGACAGGACTGCGACTGGTCGATGTCTCTGGCTTTTCCAATATACCACAGAAAGATGTGTCTGCAGCCTCGGGAAATCACTACAGGTTTTCTCTGATTCTGCAAATGATGGAAGTTGGCCTGTGGGCGTGCTGTGCCAAAGACCCCCAAGATGACAGGATTACACCCAGCTCAATGCAGGCCTGTTTAATGGGAGAATCAATGGAGGAGAAGCCAGAGCTGGATAAACGACAGGTTTCCATACAAATATATCAGTAGGAATTATCCATACAAGAGTCCTGTTCAAAATCTTTTGCACCCTGATCCCACATCTACCGTCCAAGTGTTCTGATATATGCGTGGCTTCATGGTAACATTTGTATGATTTGTAGCATTGCCTAATGCAAAGGACAGTACAAATGAAACATTGGTAAGCTACTTGAAGGTACTCTTGGAACTCAAAATCCAACCCTCATTTTGAAATTAAGGAGGTTATTTGTGTTTTTGTGTAATCCAGCCACTGAACCGTTTACCATGATAAAATGTCAAGTTATGGTGAATTAATTATATACTTGAGGTACTCAGCATTTCACCATTCAAGCACTAGGTTAAGCTTCATCCTCATTGATAATTTAATGGTATCTATAAAACAATATGAGGACAGTATAAAATTGAAAATGTATTTTAGTACTTAAATTTGGCACAATGCATTAAAAGAATAATAAAAACTCCTGCAGTGCAGTCCTGTCGCTGTTGATATAATGGACCAGAGTGTAGCTAAGCAGTGAAATCCTAATACATTTTAAAGTATCTCAGCATAAACATATTTATTGTACATGTGCTGGAACTGGAAGGGATGGTTATGCAGTGACTGTATGTAGGATGTCAGGTGGAAATGAGAGCTAAATGTCTGGGTCAATTAATGAATGTCTATTTTACTGTGCCTAGAAGCAGAGCAGAACAGGCCCATTTGGATGTAGGATTTTATTGTGATGCAACATCCTGTTAATAGATAGTTCAATGTTGTGTCCATGCTGCCACAGTGAAACTGTAATAAGATGATAATATGAAATGTGTTAGTTTTGAATATTGACATGAGATTTTCTGTCTTGCCCCGAATCTTATTTTGAAATGGAGATTTATAATTGTCAAATAACCTTGGAAACCAGTTTCTGTCAGCCTGAGTTTTTAAATTCTCCCTGTGATACTTGCCAATATATATAGAAAGGAGCTTTTAAAAACAAATTTAACTCCTATACTGGAGTCATTAATGCTCAAAAGCCAGGTCAAAACAGCAGAACTTAAAACATAAATTTTACTTTAGATCTTTTCCCTTCTGCTGCCCCTGTTTGAAAATGAAGGAAAAGTGAAAACTAATTGGATACTTGAGAGAGGCTTTATAAATTCAAGTCAAGCTCTTTCAAAACTAAACACTAGATGGCACTGCTTCTTAAACAAGATGTTTCATTTAGCACGTTAATATGAAAAACATGAGCCTTGCCTTCTGCTGTTTATTATTTTATGCAATTTTCAATGAGTCAAAAGTTTCTTCTGCTCACTTTTAAACCCCCTTTGCAATTAAAATTGTGTCTTGTGATACACCAAATGGTACACGGGCAAATGAGGAGTCAGATTTAGATGTGCTTTGACTTGAGGGTCGATTGGACACATTTATGCTCTGCCAGTGCACTTCTGTTCCATGGCTGTGCACACATTTAATCCTCTTCTTTTTGATCCTCCCCTCAGGTCTGTTGCTGTGAAGAAAAAAAGCAGCTGAGTCTTTGTGCAAGACTCCTGCAGGAAATCATGCAGGCATCAGTTCCGAGATGTGTAAGATCTAAAAAAGCTTTGCTGCCTTGAGATTGTAAAAAAGTCTTCAGCTCTGTGATATGGCTATTGGGTGATGGATGATAAACATGTCCATCATTGACATGAGGGAGAGAGTGAAATTCCTCAGTAAAGGCTACAGAGGGCATGGGGCTTGAAACTTGGATGCTCTGATTTAAAAGGCGCCACCAAATGGAGTGCAAGTGATCTGGTACAATGTGCCCCATATTTCCATCCACTGATTCGCTACCCCCACATCTCCATACCGTGATGGGATCAGGCAGGTTGCAATGTAAGATCCTTTTTCAGCAGTTGCACTAGCAAAATGTTTAAGGGTGGCAGACCAGATTATGTAGGCAAAAAAAAAAAAAAAAAAAAAAAAACACAGGGCACTTGAGCATGTCATTCGCACAATTTGAGTATGTAAAATGTTAAGGGAAGTTTGACCAGGTATACAGTGAAAGACATAACCATCCCTCCCCACTCCACATGAGGCAGTCTTGTTATCTGTACAGAAATGCTCAAACTTTCTTGGCTGTAAACACTTTTAATCCCATTTCTGTCAACTGTTGAGAGAGGGGTGGCATTAATCCTAGGAGACCAAGAAATCTTAACTTTCCAGAGTCATTCAGCTGAGTGTTTGACTTCTTTTAGCTTCTCAAAGACTGCAGAATGCTGATAAAAGGGGGTATGTTCAGTATTAATTATCTGCCAAAACATGGCAGGGTTCAGCTACAGCGCATTATTAATGCCTTGAGAATAAACTTGCTTCTTTGGAAGTGGAATGGACAAATTTCAAAACCTAGAAGAGCTGCTAAATGTGAAACAAATCCGCAGTGGCTCCTATGTGTGAGGTCTGCTTGGAAGAGTGTCTGGGACCTGGGACTGGTTGCCACTTGAGGATGAATTTTTTTTATGTGGGGGGGGTCAAAACCTTGTTTGGGATCCACTCCCATGGCGGTGGCTGGGTCATTACACCTCACCACCCCAGGTCATCTTTCCTACCATGGTTGAAAAACCCTCATTCATTAGTGAGGAGCTACTGGAAAAAGAACCCTACTTCTTCTGCTTGATTTATTTTCATAAAATACACATTTTGCGTGCTTGAATTGCTCGAATCACGTACAAAGGGCCCATGTGTAATCTAATACTGGCGCAATGCTTATATTGTATGTTGCCGCTGTATGGCAGATGAAAGAAACCATTACCCTTGGCTCATAAAGAATGCATGCCATGTTCCTTATTGGCATGTTTGATGATCCATCTTCATGTTCCAAGAGCCTTAAACCCACCACGGAGAAAGGTTAAACTGTGACACAGTTGTATTGCACTGTGGGTTTGATGAAATCTTTTACCTACATGAGAAAAAATTATTTGATTGGTTGCTTTTTATTTGTAAATGGCATTAATTAAAATAAATGCTTTTCCAAGTATCAAAAGGCAGTTCTTGATTAATGCAGCTCCCCTTGACAATAGAAAAAAATAATATTAATGGGGAAAATGAATGGTCATATTTCTGTCTTTGATTAGGATTTCAAGTCTTTTGATTTTAGAGCCTTTTATTTGGCAGTTTTCAGTTACTGTGATACACTTACAGTACTCATCACTACAACAATTCTACAGAAATGCATTGAAATACATTTTTACTCTAAGGCAGTGGTATACTGTGAATTAAAGGTGAAAGGAGAATTTAGATTCTCAAATGCATAAAATGAATGAAAAAGTGAACTACACATATTATATACAAATGTTATATCAGACATTTTTCACAGTTGTGAATGCGCCGAAGAGCTTGGCAGATCATTTAATAAAAGCAGAGACCCTTGGAGTGTTAAGGTCCTGACTGGACACTTTCCAGCTTTTGGTTACTGATGAGATTGGGTGACTTGTTCTCACCATTATTCTCAGTGCCAAGATAGTGGCGGGCTGCTAGGATCAGTGTTTTTGAGTCTTGGGCCTGTGCTCTGCAGCTCACAGATCTGAGGAGCCCCAGAACTGTACCACACCTACAAAAAGATGTCAATGAATTGATTATATGCTAGCTTTGATTAGCAGTGGGGAGGAGCACAGGTATGGTCCATACTCACATACTTAAATTTATAAATTTACATCAGTGGTCAGTAATAGAACTGCTGGCTTGTTGGGAAGTACCATAGTAAGGAGCAAAAAGTTGGTAGGGGTTCAATATACTACAATGCCTCATTGTTGAGAGAAATTAGGAAAGCAGTTTCTTCAGTTCTGCCCTACAAAGGCAAAGCACAGTAACTATGCAAAGACTGAAACTGAGAAAAATGGCTTTAAAGTTTATTTGACGTTAAATGTAAAATATATATAAAATAAATATAGCCAAGTGTTAATGCACTGAATAATCATCTTATTACAAAGTTATTTTCTGGACATATCAACTCTGACCATTAGTATGACCTATGACCCAAAATGCAGATTCTGACCTTACCAATCTTAATGGGGTAAATCAAAGGCAGTAACTACAATCTCCATGTACTTATGTAGCAATTTCTTGATGTCTTTCTCAGTTTGATGGAAACACATTGAGTATTCTAACTACATATTGAATTCAGTGTTTGTATTTACTCATTTATAGGACTGTCATGTTTTCAAGTTTTAGCTATGCTACAGGAATATTAGCCTAACCTCCAAACCTGACATTGTGACTAAAATAGCATTCAATTTACAAAGATTTGTGTTCTATCTCACAGTAATATAAATTGTATTATGATATGTAATATCGTGTATGTATACAAAGATACATTTCTTGTTTAACAGATTATGCCCCTTACTTAGAGTAACATTTAAGAGCAAGGTAGACAGCTAGGGAATAAAGATGAAATAAAAATTACAGCTCACATTCCACGTTATAGCATTCCACCTATATTCCATGTTATGGTCCCCCCCCAACAATGAAATAAGATTTTCACCCTTGGATGTTACCATATGCTGTAGTCGGGTATTGCTGTGTGCGAGAGAATGACGGCGGTAGCCTGATGGGAGCCCGATAGAACACTGTAGGTAGTGCAGTTAAATTGTGGTGAGACCCCTGCCAAAGTACAGTAACTTCCACTTACGGCACTTTGCCTTGGTTTTCACATGGATTTTGTTGTTACTGCGAAACCGACATGTTATTTTCTCTCAAACACAGTATAGTTAAGACTGGACACTTGGTCACAAGATAAAACAGATACAGAGAACAAATTCGCTCATAACTCCATTTTGACCCGGTGAGTAGTTACTGCGGTTTGCCTTTGTACAGCAAAGTACTTTACGTCCTGTGCTGAGGAGATGCTAAAGTAAGAAATGAAAGAAAAACTATAATTATACTGTAGAAAAACTTTGACTCAGTATATACATCAATGCGGCAACATCATTAAGGTCAGACACAGACTAATGGAAAAACAACTGAGAAAAATATTTGACAATAACTTGCTTTATATTGTTTGAATTGGGCAATAAACCCAAGCAATATCTATCTAATTGATTGGAAGTAGGTGCTTGACAACTGCAATAACTGGTCAATGAAAAAAGACCATTGTAACTACAGAAAATGTGTTTTACTCAAATTCCATATCATCTTATGCTAGTCTTATGATACTCTGTACTTCTAAAAGTACACTTGTGAAATGGTGTTGGTATTAAAATGATTAAAACTTTACATTCAAAGGTTAGCTTTTTCTCTCTGTAGGAACTTCACCAATCCCTATCAAATATTCAGGATGGGATATCTGGATTCGCCTACTTTCCTGTTTCATTTTTGTACTCTTCTTGGCATCTGTTGTCCTAATATTGTAAATTATTTTGTAATCACATTCTTCTTTGAAAGTCCTGACATTTATGATCATATTGTAGTTGAGGCTGCTATCTTACTTCCAAGTTAACATGTATATCTATCTTCATGTATCTGATTTTTGTCCCTCTGTGGATTCTGACATTTGCCAAAGTTGCCTTTCATGGGTTGCTCCATAATTTGACAGCGCAACCATGCAAAAACTGGAATGTTCAACCTAAACCTGTCTTTCAAAAAAAGCAGCTCCTTTACAGTGAAGACCCACTCTGCAATAACCCTGCCATTTCAACTGGATGTAAATAATTTAAAAATGCCATAGTCTTGGGTCATTAGCTTTTCACTGCATGAACCTGCTGTATGCATCAGAAATGAACATTGTATGTCCTGGGGGAGAAACTGCCAAAAGATATTTTACCATGTTGGCAGAGTAATAATGACTGCATGATTCTCCCCTGAGCCCAATTTCTTCCTTCTGTTCAGAAACCATGGCCTGAAATCAGGCATTGTTTATTCTTATGTTTAATTCAAGTTTAAATGCAAGTATTTTTGTTTCCAGTATTTTTATTTCCAAATTCAGCTATCACTAAAACACATGGTACTTGTCAAACGGTGTATTGTGAAGAATACAACAAAACTTAAGTTGTGAGGAATGCTGATTGAATCCTGGTCTGAGATTCAACTTATGTTAGTCAAAACTGAACCAGGACTGAACTATTTTATTTGATAACCAAAGCAGTTACATAACTTTAGTAAGGTGAGGTGCTGTCCTCCATGACATTTAATGTCCTCCATGCTTTGGCTGGATTTTGATGTTCCCAAGAAGAACCTGCATTGTGTACTGTAGTACTGCAGCCTACAGCAATGCATTGTAATTTGCTCAGCCTTCCAGCTAATAGCTGAAGAGTTGGTGATGATGCACCCTCCCCTATTAAGATTTTCCAGTTTTCCCTGTTGAGAAGCTGTTACATTATATGTTTTTATTTGAAAGACAGAATTACATTTAAGTTCATTATAAAATAACCTATCAATTAAAAAAAAAAAAAAACCCAGATAACCTCCTTATCTATGAGAAAATACATTGATATCAGGATTATATTTTACAGCTTATTCCTTTGTTATTTATGAAAAATATTCCAAACAACAAATTCCACTTTTGGTAAAGGTATTGTTTTACTCTATTTACCTTATCTTGTAGTTTTCATGACTTTAATGATCCAAAATTACTCAACCTCATGACACCCTTTCAGGTTATTACCCCACAAAGATATTTGTCTTCATTTAAAAGCACAAACCTAATGTAACACACTGCATACTTATCATTTAACTTTTTGCAGAAATAATGGAGTTAAAATGGCTTCTTGCAATGTATTAAAAACCATCTACTAAGAACATATGTCAAACTATGAATCTACTGAATTACAAATATTGCATTGTGTCCATGGGTGGAAGTCCAGACCTTTAAAATGCTTGCTATTGAACAAAAACATTCAATGCACGTCAGCCACCAAACAACCTATACACCCCCCCACCAGGTTGAACTTTCGCATAAGGCAAGGTAATGGAAAACATACATTAGCTCTGCATGAAGTTAAGTTGCATAATACCACAAAAAAAAAAAAAACATGAAAATATTTCCCTAATACTTTCCAAACAAAAAATGTCGCTGCCCAGCTTTAAGAGACAGTATGTTCGAGTCTGGCTTGGTTGACTTTACCACGATCAAAGAAATACCCGGTACCTTTCAAATTGCTTTAAATACTTCTGTGGATCTGTACTTTATCCCTTTGTTCTGACATCTCCTTGGTCTTTATGTTTGAGTCTTACCTTGGAATTCACTATTTGACTAATGGACCATAAAAGGACAGGTGTATGACATTTAATTTAGTCTTTTGAAATCAACCTCTATTGCGGCAAACAGACAAAGGCCATTCAACTAACTGTCAGACTTGGATCACTGTTATTAAAGATTGATTTTCATAAGAACAATCCAGCTGAAAAACATTTCATTCAATTGGGATTGTCATCCAAGATGTTTGAGCTATACAAAAGTGAATGACAGAACTACATCTATTTCATAAACACATTTTAAAACATGATTTACTGACAATATAATCTTTTGATGCTTTTGTTATTCCTACAATGAATAGATAGGATTAACTCAAACATATTTGTGATGATTAACAACTGTTATCTGTTAACAGCTGAATGAACACATTGAACTTTAGGGCAATTACCTTTTGCAAGGCTTTTTTGACAAATTGAATTCAGTTGTTAATTCACTGCATCTGTTTCTTGTCTAATTGAATCTCCATTCTCTTTTAACATCAACATCCTGCCATTGTCACCTCAGTGGCAGCTTGTCACTCCTCCCCTTGGTTTCTGACTTTATGCTTATCCACTCCGGCCTATTGTTTTAATTTCTTCCTGCTCAGAACAATCTATATCTCTGACCAGACTTATAACAAACTTCCTGCAGTCCTTTCTCTCTTCCCCCTGCACTTATTCTTCACCCATTTATCTCTCTCTCCCCTCTTCCCACCCTCAATTAAACAAGTCTTGTGTCTGGATTTTGCTGTAGGATCCTGTGCTGAAGGTTGGGTGTTCAAGGCATGGCATGGTACTTGTGTGGAAAATTAAGAGCCCACTTGGGCTACATTACCTCATAAAACATATCTATGCCCTTATTTTCTAATTTACCTTTCAAGTTGTTGCAACCTTTGACTTGAAAGATGCTGAAATTAGTGACCTAATTAGAGACCTGTGCTTTGCAAATTCTTGTTTATATGTCAACCCCTCTAATTACCCTTGTTTCCCTTCAGACAGTTGGTCAGCCTTTCTGTAGGAATGTCAAGACTCTGTGAGTTACATTTATTTGGATGTGCTTTAAACTGTTTGCCATAAAATTGAGGATAAGGAAGCTGCAGAATTTTTGGACACTGACATCACGTGTAATTAATTTAATCCAATTAGTAATTGGATTAACAGGCATCATACAATGTTTGGCCTAATTAAACAATACTCCAGGGAATACATGTTATCTTACTGCACTATCTTCAAATATATTTAAATTCCTCGTAATGTTTCTGATAAATGAGACGAGAAAACACCCATTAAAAAGCTTACTGCCCTATTCTTGTTTTTCAGCATTTTTTTGAGGCATTTGCAGTCACGTCCCTGGGTCATTGCACATGATGCCCCATGTGTCAAATCATTGGGTGCTGCTCTAATGTATCCTCTTTCATATGTTGTATAATCCACCTGAGTGGTTCTTTTTAATTCTAGCAGAGTAGGCTGACTAATGATGCTGGATCATCTGAGCTCTTGACAAAGGTCACATGATAGCACAGCAGAAAAGGCCATATTGCTCACATTAACATGATTATGTGGAAAGGCTATTCAGGTTTTCACCCACTATGTGTACATAATGCATGGTTTTCACTGTACGTGCTTGGTATAGATAGACAGCTTTTTTCCCTGTTTTGTGGAGCTCTTTTTCTCCTAGGGGAGTAAAAACAAGGTTCTTGGTTTAATTCCTGTGTGTGCACTGCTGTGCATCACAAATTATTGTTTGTGGTCTAGAGATCCTGGGTGGTACTGGATCATTTACTGATTAGATGTAATAATATAAGTAATAATACTCTCTCTCTCTCTCTCATATATATATATGGTTTTTTTTTCTGAAAACCACTAATTGATATACAGAGGGTCCTCGACTTACGAACAAGTTCCGTTCCTACAACTTGTTGTAAGCCGATTTTTGACGTAAGTCAGAATTTATAACTATATTATACCTAAATTAACACCTTAAGTCACTCACACTGTACACACAACACATGAAGGACATATAAAATGAAGTAATTAAATGAAACATTAATAAAAAAAAGAGAGAGAACAATTTCTTATCTTTATTTCTGTGGTCGTATTTACCGTCGTAACTCGAGACCGTCATAACCCGAGGAACTCCTGTATTCAGATATGACAACAGCAATGATGATTGCCTGCTCATCTATGCAGCAAACATATTTTACAGACCTTGTCAGATTTCAGCAATACAAAAGGTTGATGTTTTAAATCCAGTTAATGTTGGTGCATCACTATATGGAGGAACCTAACTGTAAAGGTTTGATTTTTGTGCAAGGGAGGGGTATACGGGGTAGTTAGACATGCAGGCACGCATGCACTAATGCAAGCAAACAGAGCCCTATTTGATTGTGGACTTTAAAAATGAGGTTGTATCCATTCTGATTTGAAGGACTCAAATAAAACCCTTACTGTCTTATTTGCTCATACTGGCATTTTTGTGAAGGCAAAAGTCTAGTTTTTATTTAAAATACTTCTAAGAACTCATTAAATCAGATATTTGTTACATCGACAGAATTACAGAAAGTGATTTATGATGCCAGTTGGCATAAATCATCTTGTAATGGTTAAAATGGAACATGCCCCACCTTCAGACCATGTCTTTTCCTGTATTTATCATCATTTTCAGACTTTCAAGATCCTCATGAACTTAATGGTTGTTTTGACCAAATAGCATTTGTCCAAAGTGTGTTTTGCATGAAGAGACTATGGGCCTGATTAGCTTCAGTATTTAATATGGGCAAAACACTTGCTCATACTAAAAGCCTAAGAGAGCATATGATTGGTAATTGGTTAAGGTAGTTAAATTTCTCCAATCAATAATCATCTGAAACTGCATGTGCAACATTTTAAAAAGTGCTACAGTCTTCAATAAATCTGGACCACAGTCCATATGATTGAATCTATTCCAATGACCAATATTGTTATTGAACAGCCAGCTAACTCGCCCCATGTAGTTTCCTATTTCCACTCAATGACATTTACTATTGCATTACATTCCCTTCCTACAATAGCCTTCAATGTGATAATTTGTACTAGCAAACGCTGAGCTAGAAAACACTCCATGTCCTTCATTAATGTCCTTAAGTGGTCTTACCCCAGTGGGCTAGGATGAAGCAAGGACTCCAAAACAAGACCATTTCAAGGTAAATTTCTCTTGTAAAAGAAAGACGTGTTCAACTTAGCTTAAGTGTCTTAGGCTTGGCCTCCCCAGAATGTCCTAGGTCGAACCCCCTGAGCATGAGGTGGTTGTGCGTCCGAGCACTTTGGAGCCCACGCTGCTGTCAGAATGCATGCAAATGAACATGCGCTGCTCACTTCCAGCTGTCATGGCCCTTTGCATTCTGCATTCAGGATCAGCTAGGTTCTTTCACCCATGGCTGATGGTGCACAACAAGCACAGAAGGGGGGAGGGAAATTAGGACAGCTTCAATGTGTGTGCTGTTTAAAGACTGCATGATAGCTGAGTGTGTCACTAGTGTTTCCTTGACAGAGATGGGTCACATTGATTCTGTCAAGAAAACTTCAAAAGTTCAGACAAAGAGAGGGCATGGCACTGGTCGCAATGACATGGAAGGCATGTTAATGCCTGTCAGTTACTAAGGAATATATTCTGAATATTCTAAATGAAAGCAAGCATGGAAGTGGAAATGTAATGTTGGCAATTGAATTAAAATATTCAATTTCCCTTTCTTCACATTCTAATGTACATTTTTCACAAGTGAATTGAATTTGACACATCTTATCTGAATAATACCGATGGAGCGAATCAAACCAGCTGACAAACTGGTGTCTGTTCCTTTGGGCCTCTTGGCTATGTCATATATGACTGTTGGAGGGTTACATGGGCGAGAAGGCAAATATGATATTCAATGGATTGTGAAGTGGTATGCAGTCATAGACAGTGTATCCCACTTCACCGACTGGAGAACAGAGGTGCTTCACCATCTAATTCCCCTCTCCATCAAAGCATGAAAGGCAGAACATTTCTCTCCTCTGCAATGTCACTGTGAATAATATATCAAAATGACAATGACACCATTTGAAAATGCATCCTCACTTTCCCAGCAGAGAGGGGTTCAGTTGCCACCCAAGCTGGCAGAGATGAAAAGATTTTCTTGCATACAATCCTTATTTAGCCTCATTTAAATTATTGCATAGACTTGCTTATCATGGTTAAACAATTGTGACTTACAGTCTTTTTGAAAAGATTCTGTCTAACAACTGAATATTGGTGTTGGAATCCGACTGGATTCCTTACAGGAAATTAGAAAAACAGGAAGGCATATTTAAATCATACCAAAATAAGATTCTGTGTAACTTATCCTTTCCTTATGGATGGCTCCTATAAATCCCACTCTACACTCTATAAACATTTATCTTGTGCAGCTTTGATTAAAATGACCTTTTTCCATTGCAACAACTGAAGCAATAGAAAATGCTTTAGACATAGAAGTATACTTCACTGCTGATGACTACATGTTCAACAGTTGTATTTTGTGGTTACAAGTTCCAGAATGAATGGAACAGCCCAGTGTCTTCCATTCACAGCAGAGTTGTTTCCCAAAAAGGGATGGGCATGACAACGAGCTGCTTTCAAAATCTGAGTACTGTTAAACTTCCCATTGTAGAACTACATTTACTGCTTGTTTCATTACATTTTCTGACCAATAAACAGTGATTACATCACAACTTAGCCAATTCGCATTGCGTTTAAAAATCTGATTTCCCCAACTTATCATCCAGCATAATAAGGTGTTCATGCAGGCCTTTTTTGTGGGGAAACTCATGTAGATTGTAAATGTGACACCACTTGAAGGTTCAATAGGCCCAGATGCCCAGAATATTGGCATTTCAGAACTTATTCTGAAACTACTTGTACCAAAAGTAGCACATCTAATACAGATGTAAAATAATTACAAATGAAATTATAAACATGGTAAAAAAGACTAGGAAAACATATTATGATAAATCCAATGCTGTTCCATAGGCAGCCTATTAATACCTGCTATTAATACCTGCTAACATAAGCTATCTAGCTGTTGTACCTTAGCTGTACTGGCCTGGAGAACACTTTTGCGATTACCAAAGTGATGTATTTTCACTATTTTACTATGATTAGTGACTGAAATTTATTTGACTTATTCCCCTTTGATTTCAAAAGAACCATGTCTTGATAGTCTTGGCCATGTTGTGATAGTTTTTTCAAAACCAGATGTCCCGGCATCAGCACATTTCAATGCAACTTTTATAAGACATTTAAAAGATACCTCTATCTAGAGCAAATTACAGTTTTTCTCAATTTTTTTAAATTTTTTTTTTCAATTACATTTCTATGCACTACCCGTTTGCTCAGTGGTATATATACTGAAGCAATCTGTGCTATTGTCCCTTTAATGTTTGCTGCAGTTTTCCAGGTGAAACGTTAATACTTCCAAGGAACATGCAAAAACCCATTAATATTTAAAAGGATGTTTTTTTTTTATCTTCGTCCTAACTTAATGAGGTAGAAAGTAAGGGCAATTAAGCAGACTGCTCGGCACTCATCTGACATATCTTTAATCAGGATGCTGTTTGAGAGGGGGGCTGGGATGGTTCAGATCATCATTTCTTGCCCAGTGTCCCCAAAAACCTGGGAACAAAAAAAGAAAAGAAAAAAGAGGACAAACAGAAGACAGATGTCCTGGAATTTCATCCTCAGGATAATTCACCTGTTTCCCAACGGCCTGCTCTCTGAGCCCATTTTCTGTGCCATTTGTGGTGGTGCAGAAGGAAGGGGATGGGGGAGGATGGAAGTGTTAGAGGAAGGTGGTGTGTTTTTTAACAGGCCGTCATTACCGAATTGGTTTAGGACAAAAGATGAAGGTGCCCTGGGATGTCCTAGCCCAAAAGGTTGTGAAACCAGCACTCTCTCTCTCTCCTTCTGGAGCCCAGAACTCGACACAAGGAGGTATGAAAATCAATCTTGGGAAAGTGATGATTCAGACAGGATGCATTGCAAGGTCTAAATCTTTGGGCTTTCAGAAACCACGTCACGGCAATGCTTTTTACACCGTCAGCGCCGAGGCAGCAACTGGAGTGTAAAAAGTGAGTGTGAACTGATGGAGCATGGACAGATGTGTGAAGTGACCTTTGATCTGACTTGTCACCTTGAGGATGACTGTTCTCATGTAACAGAGGTGAAATTTAGTAAAAAAATAGAGTATAATTTGGGGATAGTTTTAAATATATGTCTCATGTAAATAATGTAAAATACAATAATGTATTCACTTAAGTTATGATTTTTATGAAAGCTCATGCAAATGGAGTTTTTAGTGAGTATACCCTTGAGTGGGTCTGCTGAGCCATTTAATTCAGCCTCTTTTTTCCCCTTTATGTACCATAAGAGTAATAACAGCTTGAGGTGCACATTATGGGTAATGCCAATTCAAAATCCACAATACAATTCACATGACTCACCTTTGCTCCCATGTGAGCTGCCACATAAATGTCTTTTATAATAATTTGATTTTCCTGCTGTGTTTATGGTGTGTATGTTTCAGGAGCATATGGTTAGTATCTAACATAAAATAACGAAATGTTGCTTCAATATTGGCCTCAGTTTTGATTGTTTTGCTTTGTTTGATAACAAAAAACCTATACAGTCTAGCTTTACCTTTAAACTTTCCCCTCGCTTGACCGGTAATTGTTGCCTTTGATCTGTTCCACTGAGGCCCAGCAAGTGCAGTAACTCATATGTCTTACTAACGAGTAAAAGTGCAAGTCTTTCAGCCTGTTAATACACTGCACACTCCCTGGGACCTGATTCTAGATTACATTTTTCAGATCCAGACCTCATGCTATCCATCATAGGGTAGCACACTGTGACAGGGGGGTGTGGGTGCTACCGTTGCTACCATTGCTTTGAGCTCTGGGTGTAGGATCTCTGACTTCCTTTTCTTTTGTATGACTGGCCCTACCCATTCTTGCCCTACACCCAACTAACCATCTGATGACTGTGATGCCATTTCTGGGGAAGAGTCCTAGAACTTTGACTTGAAGAAGGGGAAAACATTAATAGCTCGTGGCTAATTTGCCTTGCATTTAACAAGGAGTGGTGGCAAGATCAATGTTCAACAATTGTAGTACAAGCAGCAAATCCCAGTAAAACATGTTGGATACAAAGAAATTAAATTGTGTGAGTGTAAGTGTGAGATCATTTCTGCTTTCAATATTTTTTTGTGAAGAACTTTCCTGACTTTTTCTTTTCACTAGACTATAAAAACGTGTTTGCATGCAAGCTGCATCCTTTTGTCATGCATATTCAAGCAGAAAGACTACAAACTGACAAATCAAATGGTTGACTTTCCCAAATCATGAGGTGGGCACAAAAATACTTCAAAGTTAAATGCACCACTTAACACTACATATATAAATATACTTAACTTGCCAGGATGACAACACAAGTGTATATTGTCCCTATGTACAATGATGAAGATGATGAGTGTGGCAAAACAAAGGATCAAAGAAGTACAGCTGGAGATCTACAGAAGATGGTAGCCTCCTGAGGTCACCGAATCTCCATATCAACAATTATACTAGACATCCGTGCCAACTCTCCATTTTGAAAGGATGCTTACATGGGAAAGTGACACTATGACAAAAGGGGTGCTAATAATTTTGAAAAGTGTTTTTCAGGGAAAATATTATTACTGTTTTTTTTTTTTTTAATCTGTATTAGAAAAGGAAATGCATGCAAATTGAATGCAAAATATAAGCCATTGTATGTTGTAGTTAACTTTGTACAGTCTGTTTTATTCATGTTAATCAAGGGTTCCAATTATACTGGAGTATACACCATATATCCTGGTATGAACAGATAGTGTAGTGAGCATGGATAAAATAATTACTTTCAGCTGTTCATTTTGTTTTGTTTTTGCAGTGTAATTCTATGTGCAATGTGTCAGCCAAATTGCCCTGGTAAAGGGTGTATGCCAGTTATACAAGGACATGAATGGGTGACATAAATAGCAAAAGTTTTTACTTCAGTGCAAAAGGATAAATGGACAACACTGGAGAGTTTTTTTTATTCTTCCACTCACCAAAAGGAAGACTCCATTGTACTTGTGAGTACAACTTACTCCTAATGAAAATTGAAAAGCACTTAACCTTGAGAAGAAATCATTTAACAAGCTGTAACCCTGGGAGCTTGCAGGCCTATGCCTGCCTCCACAGGAGCGTTTGATCTTGAAAGAGTAACTTATCAGGGGAACATGTTTCTGCTTGCACAGCGAGGCGCTCCATCAGAGATCTAAATTAATGTGTCAACGACGACCCGGTTTGAATACAACCATTTTGCAACAACTGGGTTAATACAGAGTAATGGTGCCAATTCTTGTCAAAGCTGTCATCCTGAACATCTCAGTTCACTCTCTTAAAAGAATGAAACGCTAGACAATGCTTTGAATGACCTGTGTTAACATGAATACAGACAAGAGGATTTTGTATCTTTATTGGCAGAGGTCTGCTTTTCAGAGCCAGACAATTAATATATCCACCTTACATTACAAGTGCTTTACAATTTTCTGAAAAGCAAACAAATTTCATTGTAGAACAGAACCAAAAAAAAAAAATATTGGAGGCAAGTAAACATCATCAAAAGTAAGTGACTTTTATGTCTGTGACAAAGTAGATTATCTGAATATTTAACTATGCAGTGAAATCCATACAGAGGACATTTAGCCCACTTCAGTATAGCCCAGAAAAATATACTACATCAATTATGCATATTTCATTATGTGTTGTTAAAGATTTAGATTTCACAGCATAGCCAAAGAATGTATAAGCCTCCTTGTCCGAAAACCAGGTTACTACTGTAATAGCAACCACTTCTGCATACAGCCAGGTTTTAATGATTGAAGCCTCTCTCACTGAGATAATTTGGAATGGATATTGATGCATGGATTTCAATATCTGTGATTTTGAATTATGGCCTAGGGGAAGACAACTGAGGGAAAAGTGAGGTAAATAATTGATATAGCATTCACAGAGGTTATGAACGGTGCAATGATCATTTGTTAAATGAATAATACATTTTTCAGATGGATAAACCAGAAATATAAATGCAACATTTTATAGTCAGGTATGGTAATACATGAATAGTGACAAGTGTAATATTTAGATATAAGCCAATTATAATTTTACATAGCAACCTTCAAAACAATATGTGGGATGATAGATATAACTAAATACTAAACATAACCAGTTAGAACATATTTTCTGAACATTGATGGAAAAACACTTAAAACCATTGAAAACAGCACCATCAATCTCACCTGTTAAAATATCAAGTATAGCTTTGTTTGTATCTCAGGTAAAATTTTGATTAAATGTAAATTGCTTTCAAGCTGAAAGCAAACCGTTGAGAAGAGACAAAATGACAATAAGCAATGTTGAATCATCCAGATGAGAAACCTTTTCAAAGAATCTACCAGAAACCACCATGAACTGGCAAAGAGTAGTGGGGACGGGATGTATGTCCCTCTGTGACAATTGAACTAGATCAACACTCAGAAAAATCACTTTGCTCCGATAATGCAAGAGGAATATGGTGCATGTCCTTAAATTAGACTCATAATGGAATTGGTACTGTTTCTTCAGAAATATGGCCAGGTAAGTTAAATTTAGCAATCTACACAATCATTACATTTGCCAAAATGTGTTACTTTTGTCAAAGTTAATGCTAAGGGCCAAACTAATGCCAAGCTGAACCACTATAACATTCCACTGAGTAAATACTGCTGTTAAATTATTTTTTTTCCAACATCCACTTATTCATATGCTTGTTGTGAATACATTATCCTGAGCACCCTCAGAAACACTGAAAATGCACTTCTTCCTCTAATGTTCAGTGGATGACCTGGCATGAAACTGAACATTTCTACCAAGGGCCAGAGACCACTCAACGCAGCAGGAGTTAATAAGATCACAGAACTTAAATCAATTCAATTGGCTCTGAAGCTAATGGTAATAATAATAGCATCTCTCTTGGCGGGGTGAAGATGGTGTGTAATTCAGTATGAAATTGGAATGAACGTGTGCGGCTCGTTGGGCGGGGATGGCCAGACAGCTGGGTCGGTGAGGGCCCTTCACATCGTTGTGGTGAATTACCCCCTCTCCTCCTGTTTGCTGCGGTGATGAGTAATTTCACTGCTGAGCCGGCGGAGATGGATCTGAGCCTGGGGCATCTCCACAGTGCGCAGTGAACAAGACATGGCAGGGGCCCCTTTTCTCTTCTGTGCTCACACATGTGTCCACCTGGCGTGCGCTGCAGATGCAATCTATTGGAGAGGCCCTGCTCCTTGGCTGAAGGAGGTCTGGCAATGCCAGTGTCATGTGGAATTAATTCTCAGCCGCTTGCCCCATAAGCTCCTATGGTGTTCAGACAAACTGCATATCAGCATGGCTGAGTGGCCCATTAGTGTCTTCCTCCCCCTAAGATATGTTGATCATTACTCTGTCATCTGTCCTATGTCATAATAATTTGATTAGCAGCTCATATGTTATCCAGTTAAAATATAGTGACTTCACTGTGTTTTTCAAAAAAATAGACTGCATTATCTTTAAACATTGTTAAGTTGTCTGTACATCACATTGAATTAAACTGAAAGACTGTAAGATTAGATACAATATGCAATAGAACAACTGTGTGTATGTTTGTATGCATGGGTGTTTGTAAATACATCTGTGTGTATTTGCATGCATGTTCATCTGTCAGTGTGTGTGTTGGCTGGCTGTACGAGGGTCTTTTTATTTAAGAATGAATTCTGTACCGGCTGATTTAATTTAGCAATTTTGTGTCCTGGAAGAAGTTACGCTGATAGAAAGGGACCCAATTGTCTGGCATGCGGGTGGAGACCTCCTGATCCTCACCCTGGAGAGGCGGGCTAATATGGTGAGGGAGGATGGGAGATATCTAATATTAACTCTGCTGAATTCCATTCCCGCATAGGCTTCCCTGATGGAAGAAAGGAGATCGAAGAATGAAGACTTTGGTTTATTTTTCTTATGACATCTGTGGGGCAAGAACAAGATGTAACACTGCTCCCCCAAAAGAAATATGTATCTATATATGACATATATTCTGCTGAGTTCATTTGTTTTCAAAATTTGTGATAGTTCTTTCCCATAGTTGGCTCTTAGGTCAGCTTTTAAGGGTTTATGTGGAGTTTCCTTTGTTTTTTGTTCTTATTGGTTTAGGCAAAAGGGCTTATTTCATATGAAGGTTTCAGTTGTGTATGCCTATGCAATTGCAGTCCAGGTGCAATTGTGGTCTTTTTTTGTTTTTAATGTCATGCGTGATTATTTTTTTTATTTTCGGGCAGATTGCAATAAAATGTGCAAGAGTGAGATTGGAAAGATTTACATTTCCATCAGTAATCTAATTATGGCCAATATTCACAGTAAAGCATATGATTAATATGTTCACATGAATTGGCAACTCCTTTAAACCCCATTTACATGCCTGTTGTGGTTATTTAAATTATTTGGGGGATAGGAATCACTATCACCTGATAAAGATTATACATTAGTGTGTTTTAGCATTTGTAAACAATGACCTTTTGCAACCATGTAATATGCTCCTCTCCCAAGACGTAGACTATTTGTCACTTATAATATGAAATAGCAATCATTGAAATAAGGTTTCATATACAACCATTATGGTGTGGCTACACTCAGCGGTCGCTTTCTGTCTGAACAAATCAAAAATGTTTGCTTCTTTTTTTCCTTTGCCTTTTCCTTTTTTTTTCCTTTTCCTAAGTTTGGGAGTCAATATGCTTTATTTTGCTGATTAAATATACATTGAAAATCATACTGACTCAGAGTTTTAACCTGGACCTCTGTGAGGGTGGTGACTGCTTTCAGGAAGGTGTAACAAAGGAATCAGAATCAATACAATTTTATACTTTTTAAAATGATGTAGTGCTCCCCATAGTTTTCCTTGGATTTGTGTTTGCATTTGGAAAAAGTCTAATGAGACAGTCTTCAGCTGTTTGTCTGTTATTGCATGACTTCATGTTTTAGAATCACTCTCATTTTCAAATTAAAAAAGGAAAATCCAAGCTGATTAAAAAAATGGAATAAAAATCCCTGGAAACACAGCTAACTTCAAAAACCACAAATAGCCACTTTGAAACCAACTCCAAAAGAATATAACACGACTTCATTTTTAATTAACCTAAGCAGCAGCTATCTTATCAGCTGGTCATGCTAATTAGCTGAGGCTCTGCCTTTCATCTCACGGTGGGGGACGCGACCAGGCACGGTGGCCCTCTCACTGGCATGGCGGATGGCAAGGCGCAGCACGATAAGCGCTGTGGGCTTATGGGGGCTTGGCAGCCAATAGTGCAGCATGGCAATGGCCCCGTCTTTAATTTCGCTCCACGTCTCACTTGCTCTGCCAGTCCCTTGCACAGCTGAATGGCGTCTTTCTCCACTGGGTTTGGCAGAACCCGTGAGAGTGGCGCTGCAGATTTTTCTCGGTTCTGTGTGATATTGGTGCTGGGCGTCATTCTTTTCACCCTGATACTGGGATCCCAGGACTTGCGGCAGAAGGCACTGGCTCTGTGTCAGAGGAAATGAGCAGCCGTTCTACCTGGGAAGCCTGAAATACAAGCTATCCATCATGGGTATATTGAGTTGGTGTGAATTTCGTGTTTTTTTATGGGTTAGTGCAGCCGCAATTAGATTCATTGAGGGATGGTTTACATCTGTTGCAGCAGATTTCTGATATCACACCAGGTTTCTGTATAATTTAGACTCACGAATTCTGAGATTTTATGGCATGTCACTTTGATAGTAAATGTTTAGAGGGATTCCATGCCACAGGGAGATTTTCTACTGAACCATATATGAAGTTAAATTGAGGTCTTCCACAGGCATCATCCTAAATGACATCATTTTAAATTGAATAATTCTGCCCTTGGAACAGCAGTAGTAAGGGTGAGGGCATTTTTAAGGAGCTTGTTTTGGCTGTGGGAGTTTAGAATGACGCCCTATAGAGTAAGGGCAAATCAAATAAATGTTGGCTGAGATATGAAGGCATCTAGGCTGAGAACAACAGCACTGAACCTAATGTCTTTTTGGTTGAGGAATGAGAACTGACACCAGAGACCTGTGGAGTTATTACTCGGCATGACCACACACATGTCCTTTATAAAGGTGCTTTATTTCAATTCATTTATTTATTGAGGAACCATGATGATCTTTATTTTCTTTTTTCTTACAGAGCAGTCAAAATTATCTGTGTGTATCCTCAGTCCCAGGAATGATGTTGGATCATTTCATCATAAGAGTAGCAAAATGAGCCGTGGGGGTCAACATCAAAGGCACTTGATTCCAGCACCCCACTGTAGTGGCACAGATGATGCTGGATCCATTGCAACAGCATTTTTTACACTCTCTGCTTACCCAGCAGGGGAAAATTATGATCTTCACATCTGCTTGCTACAGAGTAAGAGCTATTATGCCTCAATTTCTGACATAAAATAAAAGGAAGCTCATTCCTACTGGGCAGCACTCATGAGTGATTCCGAAGTTTAAGAAGTGTATCGATTTAACATCTTTCTTCCAGTGGTGAAATTGATTTCTTCTTAAGCAGTTTCAACAGTGAATATGAGAATTACTATACCGAACACAAGAGCAAGACCAATTATCATGAAAGGAGTATATCGGCAAACTTTATATCATACATTGCATTATTGCACAGAATTATACATTGAAATGTATAAAGATATTTTATATTCTAATAGATTTTAATGAGATTGAGAGGTACTTATGTGCAGTGGATGGCTTTTCATAATTCATATGGTTTTCTAGGTGTGATCCCTGTAAATGGGACATATGTCACCTTTCCTGCCTTTTTAAACCTGCCAATTTCTAGCTTGAAAAATATCATGAATTTTCTGACATTAGCCATTACTAATAAGCAATTACAAATGGATTTCTAACAGTATAATGAGGATGTTAAGATAATAATTTGCATGTCCACTGTGATTGCTGTTACTTGAATGTTCAATACATTAACCTCAATGTCTTCTGAAGAGGCAAAATATCAAAGATGTGGGGATCATGACAGCGGAACAAAGATGTTTTATACATTTAGCATGGTTAATAATAACAACATCAATTTATCACAATTAAATGAGAATTGACACTGTTTGTCTTTTTTGTCACCATACCCCTCCCCTATAAATACATTATATTATTGACTACCCTCAAGAAAAGTAGCATGCTAAGAATTACAATTTATCACCTACTGATATGGTTATGGAAATATTAAACTATAACACGCTTCAGTCCAATCTACTTGAACCAGCATGATTACAAGACAAAAAAAATCACATTTGGAACTTTGGGAAAGGTTGTAACAAAATTACCAAAAGTCACCACAGTTAATGCTACCTGAAATGAAATCATCTCCTGGGCTTTAGCTCAATCAAACCTTTTAATTCGCCCACAAATCAAAATTTAAAAAATGTAATTGAGCAGCTAATGGTTTGTATTAGCACTTTTGCCTCCTGAAATTACAGCCACTGATAATACCAGGTTTGTAATGGGTGATTAAGGGGCTATTATTGTTTTTGATTGAATCTGGCTCTATTGCAACCTGTCATTTAATACAAATTACAAAGCAGCACAAAATGATACAAACACTTGCAAACAATATATGTACACTAGTGTATGCAGATAAGTTTTTGATTTTTTTTTTTGACTCAAACATGTTTTGAATTAGGAACACCTCAGTTTAGCTTATTTTGAAAGATATAAAAGCACAAAGGTGATTATAAAACATTTTAAGGATAACACTCAAAATCTTGTTTCTTTTATGGCCCTTGGTGTAAAAAGTACAAAAGGCTTTGCCATTCTTACAAATAGTAACGTAATCATAATATGCATTATACAATTAGAAGCAAACTTGTTTTATCTGTTTTTCATTAGAATGACATCTCCAAGCCATTTCTGAAACTTAATCTTAAAACTGATCATCTTGGGGTTAGCAATCTGTTCCACTCTTAGGCCCCAGAGAACTGGAATGACTGTTGACTCAGTTTGCCCCTGAATCTAGGTAAACATAGGTTGACAACGCAAGATCTTGCAAATTCTTTGCCCTTCTCCTACCCTTGGAAGACAGCTGGACATGAAACTGGGTGCCTTGTCATGGGACATCCTGTAAACCAAACCTTTATGTTGGGTTGTCTTGGCCTCACCTGGTTAGTTGAGTGGCTAGAAATGTTTTCTCCTAACATGAGAAATTCTAAGCACGTCTCTGGCTAGTTTACGTTGTGCTTTTTGACGTTTCCCTTTTAAATCTAATGTAACTCCCGGACCATGATGGACATGCAAATTTTCCTCAAGCAGGTTTCCTCAAACAACACTAAATCAACTTCGTCTTTTCCACATTCAGGGAAAGCTTGTGATCAGCAAACTATACATGGATCTTGTGAGATCTTCACCTACCTGTATATGCAGCCTGTTAATGTCCAGCAGTAGAGTTGTTGGCCTATAATACATAATATACATTTAATTAATTTTCATGTCATTAATATATATCAAAATAAGCTTGGTTTTTAACAAGGAATCACCAACCTCAACACTCTACACCCTGTCTGACAGAGATGAGGCCAGCCAACCAAACAACTGGCAATCATCCCAATCACTATGAGCTTGGTGAACAGCAACCCATGTTTCAGTACATCAGATGCCTTCTGGAGGTCAAGTACAAATATTTTTGTGTTTGGCAACACATATCCAACAGCACAGTCTCTGTATCATTCACATATTCTGATCGATCGTTTCTATTTTATGTAATCTATTTTAATCTGGTTAGTCCTGCTGAGATCCACAAATATCCTTTTCAAAGAAGATCTGGTGAAGAAGACAGCAGCACATAAATCTGCAAAATAACACATATCATATATCCAATAAAGTCAATATCTGATCTCACAAAATCACAGCCTCCGCAGCACTTGCTATTTTGATCCTGAAAGTAATTATATTCAGTTTCAGCATCACTGGTAGACAAATTGTCAGCGTTTTAGTACAGTAAATAACCCTTTAACTAGCAGTAACTGAATATTAATATGGAATACCAAACTCCTGATGTCAAGGTGCATAAAGTCTGGCCCTTTGGCAAAAATTTCTTGCTGAGTGTATTTCTCCACATTCCCTGATAATCATGACATGTAGATTATATCATTCCAGTGATACATTTTTCAGGCATAGGCCATAGAAATGCATTTCACTGAGTCTTCATTACATTACAAAACTTCATTAACTGTGTGGTCCTCTGACCTGTATTAAAGAAAGGCCTCTTACTGCAAACTGAGTTATTCTGTCACATAAACCCAGAGTTTCTTTCATGAAGCTGGATTAGAGTGACCGTAACTTTGTTTCAGCAGTGTTACAATATATAAGCATATGTCTTTGAAATGACTCCTCTCAAGTGAATTGAAGATAAGGCTTACACTGTACATTGAAATAGCAAGGTGGTTCTAGGGGGTGGGGTGAATCAATGTCTCCTTATTTCAGGCTGCCTTTCCAAACCAGACAAAGTAGTGAGAATACAAATAGCAAAACATTGCATTCAATTTTGTTTTCTGGATCACTTACAATGAAGTCTTCAAACACGTACTTGTGAAAATTAGCAGGCTACTTCAATTAAGAAATGAACGTTGATTTATAATTGAAAAGGTCCTATTTGGCCATTACTTAGAATTTAACATCTTGAACATTAAAACTATATTAATTGAATGTAATATAATTGTGTGGTAAAATTATGGTACGGAATTGCAGTTACTTATTCCAGACCTGTTACACAGAGGCAAAAAGAAAAGCAGCTGTACAAAAAGAAAATTAACAGTAAAATTCTATGAAGTCGCTCTCACTTTTAGCTAATTAGACCTATCAAGTTGATTTTAATTACATAAAATACATATGTCAATATGATTGGACAATGGTATAAGTTATATTTTTAGGGTTATTGTTAATCAAGAAACAAATCAATTCATTAAAAGTGTGTTATCTGTGTTTGATTAGGAGAGGGATTAGTTGAAATGTCCTGTAAATGTGTTACTTACAGCAGAATCTTCCATACCTGTTTTGGTTGTTTGAGAGAAGATTTGAATGTTCAGCAACCCACTGAACTGAGCTGCAGAGTGGTGAGCCCATCTTATCTGAAGTGAAGGCACACATGGAACTGTACCATTTTTAAAAGTAGCATATTGGAAAACACATTCATACCATAGGTCAAATGAAAAAACTGCACCACAAATTTGAATTTCCCTGCATTTTCTGCATTGGTTGGTCTTTCTGTCACTTGGAAAGTGTTTTTTCAGAATACATTCAACACTACACATGTATTACCTGGTGGCTTGTTTGAAATGATTATATAGTATGTAGTTAGGTTCTGACATGTGGGAAGTCATTTAAGCTTTTATTTCTGATGTCAAAAATTCAGTTTTAGCTAGTTTTCAAAGGACTTTCAATATCCAGAATTCAATTTCATTAATAATTCTGATCTCACAAATTCACTTTTAACTGGATGTAATTAAACAGTTTTTTTCCCCATTTATTTAATTCCTTTTCTAGAGCTCTGACATCTATGCAGAACCTGTGCCATTGCAATCTTTTTGTTTGTTTGTAATACTGTATAAAAGGTGCTGCTGAATAATGGACAACAGTCAGTCAACCTGAGTTTTAGCATTCTCAATCATGTAACCTTTACTATGCAGGAGAAAGAAAAAACAGGCAGACAGTTAACGGCCTAATCAAGAGCACCTGCAAATGATTGTCAGTCAGTAGTGATGGAAGAGTGTGGTTTCATTAAACCCAAAAATTGGAGGACCTGTAATTAACTGTCAGTCACTGACTTACCCTAACAAAAGATGAAAAAAATAAGAAATCAAGAGGTTTTTCTCTCCACAGTAAAACACAACAATTGGTTTAAATTAGTGAGTCCCCAGAAGGGAGTAAAAGATCCATCTAGTTTTGGGTTTAATTAAGTACCAATCAACCATCATTACTAATCAGAGTGGATCAAAGGACAATTTAGTGCTTGCCAGAGCTGAGATGTAAGCAAAGTGCAGAGGACTATAGCTGTAAAAGGTTGAAAATCTCAACTCAATGTGGTGGTTCTCATAAAATTTCCATTGATATGTTGGAAACTCATCACTGTGGTTTTGTCTGTGTTTGGTTTGGGATATTTAATCAGCCTGACAGCCCTTTTCCTCAGTTTCTGTATGATTTACAAGCGACACAGCTATAGTAAACCAAAACATGTATGAAGTTCTGTGAACTTGCTTTTCTGTGCCACTTGATGGTCTGACATGATGAAGCTGGCATAATTTTGCTTCCATTTGTCAGTGTCCAAGTACATCATATAGACATCCTGTTTAGCACCACAAATATTTAATGATACTCTCTATTAAAAATACAGTCCCTGAGTTACGCTGGTCCAACTTATTATTTTTTGACTTCATGATGGTGCAATACAACCATTGTGGTTTTCACTTTCAGTACAGTATTCAATAAATTACATGATATATTCAATAATTTATAAAATAGGCTTTGTGTTAATGATTTTGCGCAACTGTAGGCTAATGTAAGTGTTCTAAGCACATTTAAGGTGGTCTAGGCTAGGCTATGATGTTTGGTAGGATTGGTGAATTAAATGCATTTTAGACTGACAATATTTTCCACTTAAGGAAATATAACCCCATCGTAAGTCAGGGACCATCTGTACTTTTACTTTTTCAACCATTGTTTTACCTCAAACATCATTATAAAACAAAATTAAAAAAAAAGATGATAGTCCCACAAATCATAATTCTGTTCACATGATTGCTGTGTAGGAGTAATTGTTGTTTCACTGGATCACCAAGTGGTCTCCTCTTCCTCAAAAAACCAAACATTGCTCGGGGGTAATTCTAAAACCCAAACCTTGTGGCTTGGAACATGCTACTGATATCTGCACTTGTGATATTGATGATATAAAACTGATCTACTTAAAGTCAATATAACTTTCACTACTTCTTGTGATCAAGAACCCTAGATGGTCTGTGCCCTACATTAATGACAAAGAGATTGCGTCAGAGACACAAATTAGGGTTGAAAATGGCACGTAACAAAGATCCAACACTTCATGCATTTCTCAGAGAGGTTGTGAATGATTTTATTCAACTATTTGAAGTCCCTGATAAAATACTTGGAAAAAAGAGGAAGACATTGCTGAGGGGGAAGTGCCTGGACATAATAGCAATCACCAGAAACTTCCTTCAAATTTGACACAAACTATTTCATATATTTTTATATTTTCTATATTTTTTAGTCCCTTGTCCATTTGCCCCTTGTCCAAAATTAGATGTTTTTTCATAGATTTTGTGCTATTTTAAATTGAAAAATTGTCAAACTGCTATTGCAATTTGACAAGGTTTGGTGATGTTGATTTGAGTTACCTTTCTGTTGCAAGTAAATCCCAATTTATTTATAGTAGTCAGTGTACAGTCTTATGGGAGAAGTACATAAATCAATTGCACACACAATTACCACACTATGAGGTGTAAATACTGTTTTAATTTGTTACATTTGTTGGACCAATAATGGATGCTAGTTATTATTACACTGATAAAAAAACACAAATCAAAAGCTTCAGTTTCTGTTTCTGTGGTGCATGCTTAGATGTTAATTTTGAGTTTTAATTCATAACCCAGAAAATGACATGTTCCTTATAACTAACTAAGCTCACAGCAGTGTGCAGTGTGAAGGTTTAGTTTTTACATACTGAAATGAGGCAGCCTGTTGCTGAAAGAGGGGTCTGTGGGATAGCCCATGTCTGTCTGCTCTACATTCTCACCCATAATCTACATTCACAAAGCTATACTTGAATTGTATGCCCATGACTCATGTCTGTGCAAGCTCAAACTGTCTGCCTTAATGAAAAATATGGGTATAAACATAATTGTACATTCCCAATTTGAATGAAAAACTGGAATTTGGAAAAATTACTTTCTACTCACAAGCAAGTTCTGTAGAAGCAGTCAACTAGTATGTTCAGGGAGTTGTTCAAGTTGTGCCAAGTGCAGACGTAATGAAGTTTGCACACTATTCATGCTTAATAAGGGACAAATAGCATTCTAGTACTTGTCAGCATCTTGCAGTAATTAATGGCTTGTGTAACACAGGGGGTGCCATCACACTGCCAGGATGATGCTAATGCCAAGTATAAAGACATCAAATAAAAGCAGCACCTTGTCAACAAGCACTTTCTCATTGCTCATTAATCATGTCAACGGTTACAACTCATGATATTGTAATTTTTGTTTATACGATCAGTTAATTAACAGCAATAGGAAACTACATGACATCTCCACATTTACCTCTATGTAAACAGTGTGGTGGTGCTACACATTGGTGATTGTTTAGGTTAAGTTAAGAGTATGAGAAGAGAAATCTGAAAAAGCTGATTGAATAGTTCAGCAGGATGCACACATCACATGGATGCAGTTATGCTGTCTAAGTGTCAGGAAATGGGGGCATGGGGTTAAATGATATTACAATGGGCAATTATGCAAAGATTTATTTAAAGTAAATAAAAAGACAGTAAGGTCAACAATGTACACTCAAAAACCTTTTTTTCAATTTTACAGGCTCGTGTTAAATATGATAATGAAGTCATCAATGAAGTAAAACATAGATGGAATTAATTCATTATGTAACCATTTGTTTTTGTGCACACCTCTTTATTTTTTGTAATGAACAGTATTTTGATACTAATGCTCCTGATTTGTAATCCCTCTTTCTGCTCACAACACTATCAAAAAGACTGTGAAGCAGTATTGCAAAAAGGCCTGGATTCCATTAATATTTTTCCAAAACTTTGACTACACTAAAATATTTTTTTCTCTGCAGACATAACATGTTAAGAACAGCAATTGATAAGCACAGGAAACAAAATAAAAGAGAAAAAAACAGCAGTATTTAATATAGTTTCAGAAGCACAGAAATGGACTCATCTACTGCCTTGAAATGTAACAAGTCTAGCAATTCTTATGTCCTTGAAAAATATCTTTCAGAGAAATACATTCATAATAAAACATCACGCCACACATCCAGACAGGACTCTGTTTTGTACAGAAACAGTCCTGGAAAATTGATACCCCCCGAAAAAAAATAGGTGATAATCTACCTATTTTCCGTGTTCTTAAATTATCCAGAACTTCTATCAACAGTGATAAGTTGCACTAAATCTCTCTTGTAAATCCTCATACTGAGTTCCTTTTTTCTTAAGCGTGGCTTAACGCTAAATGGGAGTGACTGCAATTTGCTGCAGTATTTTAGTTTTGATGACAGCTTTTTAAATAAATTATAGACTTACCCTGTCTATGTAACTTCTCTTTATTTAGTTCTCTCCTGGTCCATCTAAATCCTCATACCTGACTAATTATGTAATATAAGCTTATTTCTATATATAACAATTTCTGAGACACTTCAATGTTTTAATTGCCAAAAATATTTTTCCCCATACAAAAATGTTTGCCTTTATTTCAGTGAGGGAATCTGAACATAGAAGGTGTTGAATAGATGGAAGCTTGATGGAAAACACTTGTTGGTTAAATTTATAAAATAATCAATGTAGATAAAAGGCTTGTTTCAATTTGAAGATATTTCAAAAAGCCACTACTCTGAACCTCCTTTTTCAACAAACATTCCTTTATTGCTTTGATCGGTGGATTTGAGCAAACAATGAAGTAAAATAAAATAAATAAAATCTTAGTGACGGTTGAAATGAACAGGCCTTTAAAATGGTATGGCTTTTTTCACCTCAGAACTGTCAGCCTGTGTGATCAAGGGAAATATCATGATAGGAAGAATCATACTGCATTGATATGATGTGCCATATATAGAAGTGTTAGTTGATAGTATTATCTCTAATATGATTAAGCCCCCACTCTCCAAGTGTAGGAGGTGATAGATAAAAATTCAATTATAAATGCCACGGCTGTTAATCTTCAGTTTTTGAATGTGTTTAATTGATTGTTTTGATTTGGCATGAACTCCATTTATCTACCAACTCTTTGTTTTTGTTAGTTGTTGCACTAGTAGCATTGTTCTGCCTGAGGCCTTGATACATATATTATCGGTAGAACATTCATGTAATGCTTAAATGACCTTGGCATTGACTCTATCATGGGTATACTACTTTAATAAGCTTTCCCAGTCATATACTGATATTGGTTCTTTAGTGGAAATGTCAGGCTGTATTGGATGCTTTTGATATTTTTTGTTATGCTACTTTTGCATTGTCTTTACATCCTGACAATTTCACAATTCAGTCAAATGAACTGTAATTGCACATGCTAATGATGAAAATAGGATTTAAGGTTAATCCAAGCCATTCATCCCATCATTTTTCTCATACAAATCTGCCTTAATTTCATGAAGAAGGTTTTGTTTTTAATTCAGGTTTACCTTGTATTTAGTATTTTTTTTAAATGAATGGTTGAATTCCTTGTGTTTTTTAAGTGGAAATGGTTGTTCTTTCATAAATTGCATGCTAGCTTTGGAGGCTTACATTGGAAGTGGATAGTCATTGAGGGAACATTAGTTTGTATTTGATAAAATTACAAATGAAAAGGGTAAAACGTGCTATCTGTGGTTAAAATGGCTATTTTTTTAATAGAATGGTGGAACATCTGTGACATTTCATCTTGAAACTTAAATCATATTGGGACCTGGTGCTCGATTTATCTGGGATGTTTTTATTAGGTTAGATAGCACACTACTAAAAATTCTAGCAAAGTACAATAATGAATGAATCCCAAACTATCCTATTTCAGGTACTCTATCATAAAAAATGTGGAGTTTGGTTTTACTGTAAAGTTTAAACCTAAGCTTTTATTTTGTCATTAAAGCTGTTTAATCTGATTTATCTTCTGGGAATCAGAAATACAAGCTTTCCGGTCCCTTGCGTCTCATTTGTTGCACACCCCTAGTTGTGTGTTTATGTGTTTATGTGTGCATGAGCATGTCAGAGGGATTGTGTGGGTGTATGGACTTGCAATATCAATGATATAAGGACCAATAATAACACAAGCTAACATAAATGTGAATTGACTCTATAAATAAGTTGGCTAGATAATTACAGCATGGCCAAGGGGCCAATAATACTTGTGGCTCTGCTTTTTTGATACCCTAATGGCAGCACATAGAAGTGGGTATGCTTTTTTCTCGTCCATTTTTTAACAACTTCTTACTCTCTCCCTTTTTGTCCATTTACTCCCCAACTTTGGAATGATATTTTAATAAGGCGAGTCCAGACCAAGAAGTGCTAAGCAAGGCCAGGAGTTTCGCAGTGTAGTGTGTAAAGAATGATAACCTAACTGTGCCTCGTCAGTTGTTTGTTATAGCAATGCAATGTAGTACCTATGGCAGTTCAGCTGTCAATTTTCCCAGTGGAAAAAAAACACTTAGTTTTGAAGACCACAGGTGGTAGCACAATCTCTCCCTAATTGACAGAGATTGTTACAGTGTTGAGACAGTTGCAACTGGACATTGAAAACTGAAGCAGAAGGGTAAACAGTCATACTAGTGTGGTTTCACAGTTTTAATAATTAAACAACTGTGTCTACCAGCTTGTTTTGACAGCTTCATTGACAGCCTCTGGTAAGAATCACAAAACATATGAAGAAGATTTTAAACAGAAACTATTATTGTTATGGCACTCTTTGCAAAACAATCCAGGCCCCAGATAAAATGCCACATTTGTCAGAAGCCAGAAGCTAGGTCTGCTGTATTAACACTACCAATATGTCTCTACTATTTTCATTTGAGCAAGTGCATTGCACTGTGCTAATTCACTGAAGATGGTTTGCAATGTAAGATAGTGAGCTGTTTCTCCATCCAAAATGAAACATTACTGTAATGAAAATAATAATAAACTTATCTACTGTTTCCTAATTCAGCCTAAATATTTTGGAATGTTTTGCTTTTGCTAAAGGGATTACTTCTCTCAGCATTGAAGGTTTACAAAATTTCGGCCAGCTTGTGATGGTTTAAAGGTGAAGTTTGAATTGGTTGTGTTTTGCATTGTAAATAGCAAATGATATGACAATAAAAGATATGACAATAACTGGCTGACTTTACAAGACAAACCTTTAGTTTAAAAGTGTGTCAGTTACACATTTTCTTTCATAGCAAACTGCAAATATTTTGAATACTGAATTGAACAAAACTGTACAGAAAAGTTAATTGAGTAATGTGGGTATATATAGATCATATGATACTGTACCTTTGCTTGCTAAGAAAAAGGCAATAAGCAACTAAACTTATATCACACCTGTGATGAAAGCTCCATTCACATAGATGGTGATATCATAAACAGTTTTTACTGCTAGTTTTTAGTGATTACGACAGTTAGTGTAAGTGTTACTTATGGAAAGATGTAGCAGTTATTAAGGCATACTTAATTATTGAGGACAATTATCCTGTGCAGAATCATTTTTTCCCATCAGGATAGTTTACATACTTTAAACAATCAGGGTAAGGTGATGCTACGGAGGAGGCACAGCTGGAAAAAAGAGGGCAAAAAAGTGTATTATAAGTGAAAAAGAGACAAATTGGCCTCAGTTTCAATCTAACGATTATGAATGGTCATATTCTCTTTGTTTACCTCACCAGCTTTGTGCTGATTAAAAGCCCAATTGCACTTTTGATAGCACAGGAATGATAGCCATGAATACCAAGTTGGCCGCCAGTATTTGCTGTTGCAGGGGCTGGGGAGATTATGTGAGGAATCAGCTAATTTGCATGTTTGTTGTTTATTTTTAAGGGATTGAACATTAATATATTTGTTTAGAATGCCACTGTTGTGACTGACGGGGAGTTGGTAAAGGGTGGGGGAGGGCGTGTTGGGGCTGCTCCGTGTATTTGTGTGTGGATTTTACAGCAGGGATTAGAAAGGCAATGTTTACACCTGTTTGCCCCTGGCGGCCGTGTAATCCATTTTAATGGAATGGCTACTTTCACATTTCCTAAGGCTCCTCTCTCATTGCAGAATGCACATTGATAACCAAATATTACAGCAGTATGAGGAAACACGGACATGCACAGGCTCTGGGCGGTAAGTCAAGCCAATTGATTTTGCCCCATGAAGACTACAGAGATGAAAAGCATGACGGGTATTCAGGTGTGATTGAATAGCAGAGGCAATCTTTAATGGTTTGGTTGTGTTTGGAAGGGACATGGGAAAAAATAAGCGCTATCAGATACATGTTTAAATTGAAAATCTCCCTGATTCTTAATGTATTCACAGACCCTGGGTCCAGTGAATGCCAGGGTTGAATGGGGTGGGGGGAGGGGGGGTGTGTTTGTGGGTTGGCTCAAATGGCGGTTTCAGTATCTAGGCCTCATCCAGAGGGGGTTGTTTCTTTGCCCTGCATGTCCAATGGGAACCTGCCTACTGTTACCATGGCTGCAGGGCTTCTGTGACTGGAAGAGGTCAGGAGAGGACAAGGCAGGCACGATCGTGTTTCCCCAATACTGCTGTCTGATTGGCTCTTGACTGGCTGCTCCACGCAAAGACGCCCGGAAGCCTTTCTCGCCTCCACTCCAAGTCCCTGAACGTCGGTTAACATCAGCTCACGACACATTACCGAGGTTATTCACCAAAATGGTAATGTCACCTCAAATTTACCAGCTGTTATGTTATTCAATTAATCAGATAATGTCATTTTACATACTCATTTGTAACCAGCTGAAATAACACAAGATGTATCCTTTTTGAGTTGAGTTCTGATTAATAAGGCCTATAAATGCTTTATCGTGTGAATCGTGCAGCAGTCATCTGACTAATGCATGGGGATAAACGGAGAGCTAGAGGGATAGATTTGCCATGCAGAGGCTCATGGCGATTAGGATAACTGAGAGGTTTTAAAAAGTCAATTTCATTCTGCATAATGGGAAGAGAATTTTTTGAGAGATCCATCGCTGATAGTTTTGGATCAGTGGAAGTTGGTATCACGCCTCACGGAGCACAACAGCCTAGGACATTACGCTCCATCTCATTTCCTTTAAGTACTTGTTTAGAGTTCTGACTTTGGAGAGGACATCAAGTCCACATTTAAGGTTCATGTTTGAACACAGGGTGAAAGGTGAGTGTTATAAAACTCAGGTATATTTTATGGCCCTGATCTGATCACATTACTGCTGTCTCTTATGCTACATTGCAGTTACTAATACTCACTCACAATTCTGCATGTTTTCTTTTGAGCAGGGGGGAGAGGTTGAGGTGTTTTATTGGAGGTTAACACAATTTGAATAGATCCATATCCATGGAATGCTTAATTATAAACAGGGAATAAGGTGAGCTAGCTTTGAGTATCCAGTTTAATTTTTCAAAATAATATTCTTTGGCAGTAATACCAAGATATGTCCCTTTGTTTAGTTTTGTTTTACATTCCAGTAATTGTGACAACGTTTTAGTTTAATGTTTGCCCATTTACATATAATACATATATAAACACACGCACATGCACACACACACACCTAGATGACTAGATGACCAGGAATTTATTCCTTCTGATTTGCTGAAATCATTTTTTTTCATTTTGTTAATATTTCCTGTAATCCTAGCAGATGTTCCTACAGAAGGGTTAGTTGTAACAGAATTATACAGCCATATGGTGATTAAACAATTGCACCAGCTATGTTTCACATCTTAATGGTTCTAGGGCAGTGGTTCTCAACCTTGGTCCTGGAAACTAAATGTCCATGCTGGATTTTGTTCTAACCACAACATATATATATCTCACAGAGACACATGTTGCAATTGATTTTTCATTGCTAAAGATTTTATTAAATCAAAATAGAGATAACCAGTGGATGCAAAAATGAGAGTGACAGGTGGCTCACAATTTTCAGTCATAGTTTTGCAAAAGAAATAGAAAAATTTATTCTGAAAGACATTGGTTTGGACTGCCTTGCAAGGGAGCACCATCCCCTCCTCCCCACTCCAAACAGAACTCCCGATAGTGACAAACTTTGTTATGGGCGTTTTTGACAAATTGAAGCTATTAATAACCCACCACGACCCATCTATAAGTGTCATCCCTGGCCCTTGGAGAGGAGAAGCCGCACTTCTACCCCCCTCCTTTTGCCCAATGTTGTGGGGAGAGATAAAGCAAAGCCCCCAACACTTTGAGGATGGCTCATTGTTTCTCCCCCACCTGAGGCCTGCTCCCGTCGTGTCCAACATAAATCAGATGATGGCGTCGGTCTGACAGAGATTGAGTGTCTTCTTCACAGGGATCGTCAGTGGCCCGCTGGGTAGACCAAACTAGAATAAAATGACGGTAATGATAGCAGCATCAAGGAAGGCAGTGGGTAATGCTGGTGCGTGAGAGCCCTCTTATCTGATGAGTGCTAGAGGGCTGGGCTGGGGTTTGAGGGTCAGGAGATGGAGATTTGGGGGTGTGCAGTATGTTTAAGCAACAGCAAAATTGCACATTTGAGCGTTTGAGCCAGTGTTTCCTTCAGGGTTTGCCATTGCTGCCCTTAAGTTAGGAAGGTTACTATTTGTTTCTGTTAAATGCTATTATTGTTAGACAGGTTTCTCTCAATTTAGGCAAATGCCATTTTTAATGTGTAAGTTGATTATGTATGTCTGCATGTTTGTGTGTATGCATATATGCACATGGTCATGGGTTATTTAATCTTCTTCTATGTTACCTTCTGCAGGATGGTAGTTTGTAACACCGGTTCATAGCTTAATACTGCTGTTGGGGGCTTTTTTATTTACTGCCTCTTTTAACCTATGCTTTGGACAGGGCTCTCTCAGATAATCACTGCACGGGCGTTCTGTACCAACTCCTTATTCAGCCATTGCCTGCCTACTTAATTAGAACTGCATGGCTAAAACACCAGACCATTACATGACCTTGGAGTTTTCCGCTTTCTTCTCTGAATGTTTTATTGATTATTGTCCTCTGTCTCATCCTAATCTTAACAGACTTGATCCCCCGCTGAGCCCAGACGCCAGGCACACATGTGCAGGGGCTCCACATGTCAGACCAATCGTTTTGCTGAAACAGTTTGAGTCTGGGACCGGAGACGGAAGCAGACTGTAAATTACATACATATTTTACAGCGGCCCAGCCCCCCCCCCAAATCCTCTCCTCTGAAATATAGGTAGGGGAGTGGATGTCCACCTAACTAAAGAACTATTTGCATTGTAACTCAAATTCCTACTCACTCTCCCAGCCCATCTTTCTACCCCCTCATTCAGTGCATATGCCTCTTGATATAATCCCCAACAAAGGTCACAAAGCTTGAATGTCAAATTATTTCTTTCACAGTGTATGGCTCCACTGTGGAACAATATAAAATTAGAGGCGTTGCACAGTTAAATCCCTGCCAGGACTGCTCACATGCAGAAAGGAAGAATGTGTTGGTGGTTCAGTAAAAAGGTGAAGGCAAAAATTCTTTTTCTCCACCGAATAGTAATAAATAGATTTCCCAGGCAGTTCTTTTTTTAAGATAATGGAGGATGGAGCTATTTTTGGACAGGTTGGAATGTTGTAGGTTTATTGGATTCTCAAGTTTTGGTTTCACAGAAGACATCTCAAAATCAAGGAGGGTTACTTTTCTTTTAACTTAATGACAGCAGAGTCCTCAATGGGCCTGACCCCATTCACAGCTTCACTGATGATAGGGCCCTTGTCTGGGGTCCATCTCACAGCTGAGCCCCATGTCTGTTTGGATGGTGGCAGTGCATGTTACCTATGTGACTCCTTCCTGAGACCTTCCCCCTGTAGTGAAACAGACTTATGCAATGCTTTTAACATTGCCTGTTTTTCAAAATCCCACTCACAAACATGATGTTGCAACACTGGCAGGTGAAAATAGAAAAGGAGACTTTTACCAATTTCCATTCATCTCTCCTGTTTTCTCCTCTCACACAAAGAACGCTCTGCTGCAATGACTGACCAAGAGGGTGAGCAGGAATACAGATTTTTTTTTGTCCACAGTCATGAGACCATGCAGTCTGCACTCATTTTTCACTGCGGCGAGGGCAAATGCTCTTATGGGTAGAATGTAGTTGTTATGTGCTTTGGCCACCGTATTCTGCCTATCACACACTGAAAACTTATGCATCTCCATCTCAAACAAGCATGCCTGATGTCTCTGTTTATGACCAGTAGAGGGTGCTCTAGCTCTTTTGAACTAATTCTCACTGTTGCCCTTTATAATGGGGCAATGGACTACATGTGACTATGATGAAGACGGATAATATATAGTGTAACAATTTTGAGAACGTTCTAACATGGATGGACACAGAAGGGTTCAAGAGCCTAATTGGACTGGCAAATGTAAGAACCATGAAAAAAGGTGCAATATTAATTGCATGCTGGCAAGGGGTTTACTTTACCCAGTAGGAAATATAAATTAAATTAGTTCTAGTGAATCAGCTGAATGGACGACCCCTTACATCATACTGTTGCCATGCTAATGTAAGCATGCAAAGACAACAGTGTGTCGACATTTTGTTATGCAGCTCCTGATTATGGATTTCTTAATGGCTTCATCTTGCTCTTTTGAGATCATAATCTAACCTTTTCATGAATTATTTACACACTGAGTTAAAAAAAGAAAATATGGTGTCTTAACAGAGACATTATATTTATGGATGTGTGGATGTAATTCATTACTGCATGTTGTTTTGTTACCACAATCTGCAGCACACAAGGAGGTTCACTTGAAGCAATGTAAATATTGTAAAGAAGGTTATTTTCCATGACAGAATAATGCTCACATGAACTGCCTTTGTGAAATAAGAAGGTTTATTAGCTGTTTATTTCTGTTAGGCTGTGTATTTTGAAAAACAAAAACAAAAAACCCAATACAGCAAGCAAAATTCTCTGAAGTTTATTACCTATAATCTGTAAGGAAAAAAATAAACTGGCCCTCTCTGGCCACATTTTATAGTTGGTGAGATTGACACAAACAAATGCAGATGCACACAGTCACAAACACATGAACACATACAACCCACATAAAAACTTTAACAGGTTTCAATGTGAAGGCAGGCTCATTGATCATCTGTTCTGCTTGACTAGTCATGAGGATACCTCAGATACTGGTGTGGTGCCTTTGAGGGGTGTCCCACTTGACATACCACAGTGTCACACACAGTGGGGGCACTTCTCATCTTCATCCCACCCCATTTCAGAAGTCTACATCAGTTCTGCTGTATGCCAAAGGTCTAAGCAGAGAAGAGGGTCCTCATTTTTTCACAGACATTTTCAGAGTATTTATCACAGAGAGTGATAAATTCAGTTTCCCCTCTAAAATTACTGTGAGGGCAAGCCTGTAGATTTGTGCAGTAGCCTCAAGGTGGAGTGGACCAAGTGGACCTATGACCCTGCAGTCTCTCACATTGCCATGCCTTGGCTTGATCTATCCCTGTAGTTATTCATAGAGGCTGTTTTCCTCCCTCTCGATGATTTGAACTGCAATATATGTCTTATTAGTCTCCAAGGAGTCCTGGGGAACTGGGGAAACGGGTCATAATTAATCATTAATCTCTAGCGGTCCCAATCTAGCTTTTTAATGACATAGTTTTTTCCCCCGTCCCACTTTTTCAGACTCCTAAAGACTGGACGTACAGAAGGCAGTGGGAGTCTTTATATTTGGTGATTTAAAAAAAAAAAAAAGGCATGTCAAATTTGGGGGTTTCTTCAAAAGTGACTGAGAAAATAGGGCCAGAATATTGTCATGGTGATTTTTTTTTTCTCCAAAGAGTCTCCTTGCCTGACTTCAATACTCATCTCCATGCAAGCAATTGAAAAACATGAGGAAACAGAGTAAAGGACAGTGGGACTGGATTTGAATAGAATTTTTTGTTTGTTCCGGGTGAAATTAAACTGCCTATGTTCTTTTCACACCCTGCTGCTACCTCTTTTTCCCAAATGTGCACCTCTAAATCTGTCTTATCACAGGCTCAGCCTTGCCACTGCTCAGCCTGTGTCACAGTTATTGCTCTCTCTGTGGGTGTTGGAAAGTCAGGTTAATGCACTGTAGGGGGTTATGGGAGTGGCGTGCCGAGCCCCCACGCAGCTTTAAAGAGGAGTTAACGATTCAGCTGAGGGGGTTTTGGCCATGGCAAGGACGGCAAAATTGATGCGTTTTATTGCAGATTGACCTGAAAGGCTCCAGGAGCACCTCGCAATAAAGGCAGGATATCTGGGTTTGGAGTTAATGTACCGGGTTTAATAAAGCTTCTTCAGCTGGGTACTGGAAGCCTGGGCAGGAACCTCCCTCACCTCTGTCTCCTCCCACTTCTCCTCACAGGACAGCCCCCCCAAGCTTGGAGAACTCTAGGACAGAGTGACAGAGAGGAGAGGAGAAATATCAGTCCCAAGAGTTCTTGTCCTTTTTTTCAAGGACTCTTCCTCAATGTCACTTTCAGGACACTAGCGGAAAGTCTTGATTTTTTTTTTTTTTTGCTCTGGTGACTGCAGTCTGCACAGCAGAGAGCGTGTGATGTTCTTTTATGAATCCCTGGTGAAAAGAGGCCGCAGTTATTAAATATTACAGCCGCTCTCTTTTGCTCGACTCTCTGTGTGCGCCCCTCAATAATTGACGACGCGTTACACAACTCCTGTCTTCATGCTTCAGACTGCTTCATATCAGTTTAAACATGTCACACCAGCCCCCTTATTTATTCATTTGTTTCAGTAAACACATACCCAACTGCACTCCTGACTCTTCCTCATTTCATACGCAGGTGCCATGTGCTGGATATCTTTGAATTATACGTATAATTATCTAAAAAGCGTCTCCCTTCTGTTAAATTTAGAAAAGTTTGACATGCTACTTATTGTGAAAGCAGATTCTTCTGCCATCACACAGCTGTGCCCCCTCAGCACAGTTTCATGTCTTTAAAGTCTGTGTTAAAGCAGAATCTGTCACCAGCCATGGGTCTGCTTATATGGACACACTGAATAAGAGAATAAAGGAATGACACGCTGTTTTTTGGCACATACACAGAGAAGGGGGAGAATATATGGCCATCCTTCAAAGAATGCTGTTTTTACAGATTCTCCTTCCCTCGTTTCTATGGCAGAATCTACAGCACAGAGAAAGCTATTCACACACTTACACACACCTCTCTCATGATCTTTCTTAGATCTTTTGTGAAAATATGCTTTAATGCAAACAC
This sequence comes from Albula goreensis, assembly GCA_022829145.1. Lineage (NCBI taxonomy): Eukaryota > Metazoa > Chordata > Actinopteri > Albuliformes > Albulidae > Albula > Albula goreensis. Next base: position 17,834,113 of record CM040745.1, read on the forward strand.
GCACATACATATATGTAAACAGGCAGTCATACACATGCACACCTCTTACACACAACATTCAGGCATCTGTTGCAAAATATCATGCCTACACACACTCATACACACACACACACACACACACATGCAAACACATCTATAATCTACTGCTCACTGCACCATAATTATTCTATTTAATAATTCACTAATAGGCATGCATTGAAGATTTTGACAGGTGTGTGTGTGCTGCTAACTCATAGTTGCAGAGATTGTAATCTGTTTCTTGCCATTTATTACTCATCCTTTATGGATTGGTACAAAATCTCTCTTATCTTCTTTAAAATGGTCCCCATCTGTTACAGAGACCATTCAGGAGAAGCACATCTTGGATATTTCTGAGTGTGTTAGTTTGTTTCTTAAAATGTCTTTGTGCATGTACATATGCCTGTATGTATGTGTGTGTGTGTGTGTGTGTGTGTGTGTGTGTGTCCTTGATCACCATTGGTATAGTGAATGTGTGACCTTTAAGGCTAATGGAATAGAAAAAGCTTCAAGACACTATCATTTCACAATCAACATTGGACAAATACGGACAGGGCAGATTTTAGCCTGTGTGCTGCCAGAGATCTTTGTTTTGTCACAGAGAATACTATATTTCCAGTGTAGCAATGCTGCAGGTGTTTCAGGATTCTGTTGTGAATATGCAATTCTGTAGGACAGCACTTTGGAAATAAAGTATTGCAAGTTATACTTTAATGTGTTTAATTTGCCTTTATTGTATGTTAATGATGTGTACAGGTAACTAAACCCTAAACAGTGGTTGCTGTTGAGACGGATGGTATCCCTTAGGGGACATCCTGAGTTACATCTTTCCAACTTCATGCCAGACACCAACAGGCTAGCAGCTGTCACCATCAAACAGAGATATGGCTCTTCTCCAATCAGCAATGGTTGTCTCCCAGGGAAGTGTATGGCCTATAACTGTAGCAGTCTCCGACTCACACGTGAATGCAGTCATGCAGCTGCAGTGATCCTTGTGTGCTGCTGTTGGTGTCTCAGCAGTTACTGGAGAAGCAATTGGGTCAGTTCCAAAGCAGAGAGATAAAAGGGATGGGATGTGTCGAGAAGGAGTCAAGATATCCGTTTGCCGCTGTAATACAGCAGAAACTCACAAGATATGGTCTTCAGAGTTATGGACTAATTGGTCAATGCAATATGTCTCTTTAGAAAGTGGACATAGAAAAAATGTTCAGATAAGACTCTGATTACCATTTGTTTGATTAGTGCTTAAGATAACTTTGACACAGGTTTATAGTTATAAAATTAATGGTCTGTTAAAAGGTTACAGTAATTTAATGATGTAATTCCCATCAGTAAGGAATTACAATTTTTAAGGTGCATTTTCTCATAGCTTAGATTTGCAAACATTTCAGTGACTTAACTGCTATTCTTAATGACTTTGTATCATATACTCAACTGTATTTAACTTAGGTTCCAAAGTTAAACATGTTTTTTATGGTGCAAACAAATTTTCCTGTGATTGTTATGAAATTACATTCAAACATAATTTCCAGGTTTCCTGATGCCTGGTAGAATAAGATTGCATTTTGTATACTTTGTGATATTTTGAAACTGCATGTAAGGATTATCCATATCTTAAAATATCATAGAAATTTGTTTAAGTTCATTTTTCTTCTAAGGCAGAGGGTAAGTGTGATATTCAATACGGAGGCTTCACTCAATGTTCATGTCCTGTCTGTTCATATTTCACTTAATCTTCGTATTAAAGCACAGCAATAAAATACACTGACAGTCTTCCAAGATACAAACAGAAAGCAGCAATCAAAACAAAGGCCTGAATGTGTCGGAATATGTATGAGCGAACCGAGGACATTTCATTAGGTTTCCCCTCACGTTGCATTAAATCTCACTTTTGTCAAAACAGCCATCTGCACTCCCTATCACTGTCTGGCAGGATCTTGGAATGCAGACAAAATGCTTTTATTATATGAAATGAACCCTATCCATTCCTTTTCAAAGGGAGCAAGTAGATATTTCTGAAAAGTTTTGGAAATGGATAACAGTTACTGCTTTTACTTTTACAGATACAGGTGAATTTGAATGTGTTAAAGTTGATTTATTTGAGATTATAAATCCATATCAAAATAAGAACCCTTTAAAAGCTTTGAAACAGGTGCACAGACTGGGTCCAACATTTATAAAAAAAGATGAAAAGAGATCATTCTGTAGCACCTGCATTTATTGAAGAATCTTTTTTGAGTCCTTCAGATACTAATCTGCCCATATGAATACAATGTTTTGTGTTATTGAATTAGTTGGAATTTTCAGCTTCAAATTGCACATGCTGAATGGAGGACTTCTCAGAGACTTTTAAAACAGGTGAACAGTTGCTTCATTCATATAATTGCCATTGAGAGTATGGGAATTGTGGGACTGGTCAGATCACAAGGTCTGCAAAGGTTGAAAATTAATTCCTACATAATTGGCCACACAAAAGAAAATCCAAAAATGTCCAAATGTAATGGATTGACAATCAGATCTAGTTCGGTTCAAAAATAATATTGGTATATTAATAAAAATAAAAATGTACATAATTGTTTTAAGATGTTGTATGTTTTCCAAACTACAACACTACTAGCCCACAGAGCTAACAAACATATACTATAAATAAAACTGTGAGGTGGGTGTCACAGAAAAATATGGTCAAGTTTGATCAAAACATGGCATGTTTAATAGCTGGATTAAAAGGATTACTAAAAAACATTGTATTATTTTTTTCCCATTACTGAGTCATCAGCCTGTTGGTCCTCAGCTGTTACTTTTGCAAACAGTGATCTGATAGGGATCACTCATATGCTGCCTGAAAACAGACAAAACAATATTTGAATTGTCTGGAATATGTGACTGACATAATCTACACTCAAAATATGTCCCAGATGTATTTGCTGTTGACATGCCTTTTACATTCACACTCCACAGAAGATTTTTAACTTACTTGTGTAGTGTACATACTGTAAAGGTCATATTTCTTCAATATAGACAATGGATATGGAAAAATATGAATATGGGGAAATATGTCTTCATTGTTTCTTCTGATGAAGTAGAGATCTAAGGGTTGAGCTAAACATTTCCAGTCTTGAAATAATTGTAATGTAGTTTCCCATGTTTCTGATTGTCTTAAATTGGCAGTCTGCATTCACTGCTTTTATTTGTCTTTTTTTTCTGAAACATGTCTAACTGCAAGGAAATGTGTGTGTCAGAACTGGAACAATCAGGCTGCTGATTGTTACAGAAATCACTGGGCACTGTTCACTTTAAAATGTTTCTTAAAAACACATTAAATTACATTCTGTTAACCTTCTGCGCAGTGCTGCACTAAGAGGAATAAAAGCCGGGCATTTACATTTCTAAACATGAATGAAAGCAGGCACAATTTGGATAAGATGGCAGACACTGATGTTTAAAATGAATCCTGGGAAGGAAGCAGAATAGTTTAAATCAACAGAAGTGGATTCATTTAAATAAAAAGGGAGGTCTCGCAATAGAACATGCTGATTTTGTGCTTTTTGAGGAGGGGAATTTTCATTTAAAGTAATTTTAACAATCTCATCGCTACTTCAAAAGCCATTTTAAAAGTGCAGTAACAGCCAAAGTTTTATGGCCTGAAAAATATCAATATGGTGGAGCTCATCGGTAGAGCCTGCTGTTAAACAGACAATGAAAAAGGTGTTGCATGTTTAATTCTGACAGATTCAAGATATTGCTTAAAAGAAAAAGATACAAAAATAGAAAATCAAAATAATTTAAAAGACACACTGCTTCCAAAATGGAATTACACAATATTAAAAATGCTAACTTTATGTTTTTGTAATATTTTCAAATCTCCAAATACACACTGACAATTACATAGATAGAGGGAGGAAGGGGTAGATCTACACAGCTAGAGAGATATGTGAAAATGTTGATTGAATTTCCCTGATCTACTTTTGGCTGGCTCCCTTTGCCTTCCATATGTCTTCACGACAAACATCTATGTTGAAGCAGGATTGCTTGTTTGAATGTGGCCTTGTCCCTGGGCTCCATATAGTTTTCTTACCTTTTCTCTTTCTTTTTCCTCTTTCTTCTCATCACTCCATCATCATACAGGGTTGTTATTAATGCATCAGTGAGCTCCACAAATGACAGATGACGCATTCCAAACAGCACAGTCTTTTATACCCCCAGGAGACTTCCTTTGGAAGGAGTCACAGTTGCTTCTTTCAGGCCTGGCCTCACAGAGGGGAAAATAATAGCGAAGAAGAGGAAGGAGAAAAGAACAACAAGAACAAACATGAATAATGTGCATTTAAAGCAGAGCTGGCTTTGCATTTTCTTTGATGAAAGCATTCGTGAAATGTACATTTTACTAATGTCTAAACTAATGTCCTAATAACATCAGTGAAATAAAATGGTCATTTACGATTGTTCTTGTTCATGTGTATTAAAGACATCCTGATAATAGAGAAGCAGAAGGTGGGCACTGGTGGAAATAGTATGAATGTTTAGTCGGACTGAAAATGCACAACACTATTATTATGTATTTCTGTTTGATATCTGACACACAATAAGATGTGCTTTCAGTTGTTGACAGATTCATCTCTCTATTAACAGTGAAAAACATTCATTGTTAAATATGCCTTTATCATTTTACTCTGATAAAGTATGTTTGATCCCTGTTGGAATTAATTCAGCACCGATCATCTTACTTTCACTGGATGATGATGAGAACATTTTTGGGTCATACTTGCAATCATTGTTCATGTTCTTTGAAGGGCACCAGTTTTCTGACAATAACACAAAACAAAAAAGATGGTTTCATATACTGACTTCAACAGTACAAGGTATGACTTTTTGTGCTTTTTGTAAAGTTTCAGTTAACAATTTCTAGCGCTCTATTGCTTATGGAAAAATTTATTATTACCATCACTGCCACTCTCCACAGAGTGGCACAAGGTGAGTGCCACTATTCAACAGTATATTTGACATACCACTACTGCCACATGAGGACATGTTAATGGACATATAATGCATTATCACAGTTGACACAATGATGGGAGTTTTGAAAGTGGCAATTACACTGTCCAGTAATTGTAGGTGAAGGGTGCTTTACATCATGAAGGAACTTGTTGTTTTCATGTCTCTGATTTTTGGAAATCTTTATTCATTCTTTACCACTGTAATTGCTGGATCGCTCCTTTCTTTGGTCTGATTTCCATAAAACATTTCCATAACAGTCACTTATGATACTTATGAAGGTGATTTTATTTTCTGAACAAGACGTTTGTAGAGTTCAGCAATCACCAAAATTAACTAACTGTTAACTGTATTTGTAAAGAAAAGCATGAAATACTTGTACAGATTTGTCAGTCACAAGTGTGAAAACACTGGCTTTACAAAGTTGAAATACTTACATGTATTTGTTCCACACATACACTAAAACAACTCATTTTAATCGGCATAAGTTGTCAGCCAGGCAGAGGAGCTAATGAGTCAAATTCAGCTTCTGTAGTTCACAAGCAGACAAACCTAATGGAATACTGCTAATTTCTACTTCCTAAGCCACAGTTTTGTACATCTGGTAAGTCATTGGTAGAGGAATACTTTGAAGGTCTACCAAGATTAGAGAAAGCTATTGGCACCATTTTAATTTCTGGAGAATTCTACAGAACCAATGCACATTTATTGTTACCACAATGACAAAAAATTTAAAATACAGCTGAGCGTAGCTCCATAGTGTGGACATCTTGCTGAGAGACTAACCAGCACCAGGGAATGTGGTTTTGTTCTTTTAGTCTCAGAACCACATTTCCAACATAGGCCTGTAGCAAATATTTCCTAAACCTAAGTACAAAATGGTAATTGATTGAATATATTTCTGAAATGCATGAGCAGAAATAAAAACACCACTTATGGGTCTAGCTACCCTTGATAATGAGATGAAAAGCTGTCAATGGTGGGAATATCCCTTTCACTGATAAATGTTCATTGTTGTAGGACTTGTTTTTGAATTAGTTGATTTACAGTGCTTTAGTTATTGCGACAGTTTATTGACATGTCCATACAGTAGTACGAAGCCACTTACAGACTACCTGTTGACTAGTGAGACACATGAGGACACACGTTAAAGGTGCTGCTTGTGTGGGTGATTACAGGGTTGTACACCTTCCTCTTATATACAGAAAATGGAAACTGACCAAAGTGAAGGTGAAGGTGCTTTCTACTGTGACTGTTATGGAGCATCTTCTCATGTGTTTGAAAAAGGGCCCCTCTTCTGCTGTTCAAGCCCACATGGATAAAGCACGGGCCTTGCACGTGTTCTCGACTCTGCCAAGGTCTGCCTCTGGCTCCAAGGAAGGGATTGCATTAATAATTCATCCAGAACTTTCCTGCGATCAATCAAACCCTTGTCGACAAATCAAGGTTGTGCTCTCGCACAATGCAGCCAAATGTGAGAAGACTTGAATAGTTTGCAAGGCGATAATAATAAGCTCCGGTGACTTTGATGATCTGAGATGCGGCAGATCGAGCATGCTCCTTACAGAAATGCTTTGTTTTTTGTTTTTTTCACTTGCTTTTTTGTTTCCTACCATCCATCAATCACTGAACACCTTGACTTACTTTGCCAAACCATCGATCTAAGCTCTGATAAAATGCATTAAACAGTGTGTGCCAGTGCTTTGACAGTGATAAACTACTGCTAAATTAAGAAACAGTTATGGGCACACAGTGCATTAATATCTATGTGTTGAAAACCCAAATAAATGGTGAAAATCAAAGCCAACAGCAGCTGCCAAGGAAAATTTATGAGAATGTGAGTTTTACCTAATGAGTTAATAATGATTTTTAAAGTAAGGATAAAGAATACGGTAGCAAATTACAAATATGGTACTTTGCCATAAATATAGCCATAATGAAACAGGTTCTGAAAAGGGCTATAAATGAGCAAAATCATAAACAATTTAACATTCTGCTACATATGATGCCCATAAATAGTTTTCGAAGCTTTGCTTTCATGTTTATTATGGTTGGAAGAAGTTGGTACTTTACAGGTACAATGTCACAACTCATAACATCTTGGAGAACTTTGAGTTATTACACTCTGGGTGACTATATTTTCCCTGCAAGTTATTGTTTCCCTGTATGGAAGTGTTCAAACACTTCAGACTTTGACAAGCCCAAAATAAAGGAACAAATATTTATTTTTTGGTAGAATAGAATACTTTTTTGATTCATCACAGTATATATACTTTGAAAGAGAACAAACATGTAGTGTTACATTTAACCAGAAATAAAAAAGAATGCTCAAGTGTTTCATGCACACACACACGCACACACACACACACACACACACACACACACACACACACACACACACACACACACACACACACACACACACACACACACACACACACACACACATATTTATATTTTTATATTTTTAAGTTTTTAAGTTTTCAAATTACTTAATATAAAGTAAATGCTTTTAGCTTTTACAATACTTTTTATTAAGTGTTCTTACCTTTCAGAGAGGCAATACATACTACAGATGCTGTTGAAGCTGTTGTTGTTATTGTTGTTAAATGTAATAGTAGTGGTAATGGTAATATTTCACCATCATTCGTGCTTTCCTGTACTTCCCCTTTATTTAAATGACAATACTCTTGTCAAACTTATTGTAGAAGCAAAACAAAACAAGGAATTTACATGAGAAATACAAGCAATTTAAGCAGCAATTTTTAACATAAACATTTTAAAATATAAATACCAAGTATGAGCCGCCAACAGATGTATAACTGACTGAGCTTGCCTCTGCACCAATCATAAAAACAGACTGCTCTCCATCAGGATGTGAACACCCACAGTGTGTCTCGTCATCTACTTTGAGCTCTTTAAAGCATGCCACTGTCCCCTTCCTGTTGTACCAGTACTTTCACTCAGAAAATACAGACATGTCATGAACTGTTTTTTAAATTTAAGCTGTAAAATGACTTCTGCACAAATATCACTGCACAAATAGGGTGATAATCAAAGTAAAAGTGTTAACAACATATAGAAAGATTCAACAGATTCTGTGCCTTACAAAGCATATTCACATTTTTCACATGGACACCAATTTGTATAATGAGTTCTTAATGGGTAAATAATTTGAATTTTCCTTTGTTTTCCTCCAATATTTATAATACAAACATGTATTTGTAATGAAGTAACGTGGGAAGATTTAATCCCATAAATTTATGGAACATCTGTGTTGGATTAGCATATATGCATAATAGCGTCCCAGATCCCATTAACTGGTTAGGGGTTTCTTGGGTCTGGACCTGCTTTCAGTGTAGTATTTGTAGGCAGGAATGATGGAGATGGTCTGGCTGGTGAGATTCTCCCTCCCTCCTCTGTTTATTTCATTGCCAAGAGAACCATCTGCTCCATTGAGCTTGTATAAATGTGTGTCTGAGAGTTTTCTCCTTGCAACTTTAGAGGGGTGAATATTTATGAATTATGGTGGGGACTTTATTTATTTATTTATTTATTTATTTACAAAAAATGGCATCTCATAGGCTATGCACTCTCAGATGGTGAATCCTTCTTTGGTAACTGAAGTATTTTTAGAGCAAACCTTTGTGCCCTTGAAGGAAGCAGTTCTGTAACAGCTAATGGAGATTCAACCTACGCAGCACATACAAATGTTCCAGTGGGACCCATTAGACCAGTGGGACTACATAGAGGGACTCTGTTTACATACCTACTAGGATGGGGGTATGTGCATTCGAACCTTTGAGATTCAAATGCATCAGTAATGGAGTTTTTTTAGATTTCAGAAATATAACTCTGAAAGTGACATGAAAAATAAAATATTTTGTTGGGTGTAATCATATGTTACAAATTTTTTAATACTTATTTTGTTTCTATAAATACTTTACACATAGGTTATAAAGGATATAAAGGCAACGAACAAATCAGAAGTCATTTTGAGCTTCTGAGAACATTCATTATTTTTAAATATTAAAAAAAGTGACTCATGTCATTCTGAGCTTGCCTTTTTGCATTAGGTATAATAAGGAGCTAATTTTAGATGCAACTGAATATGTTCCATCAGGTATCATATTTGTTAACCTGATCAACCTGTCCATCGCTCAGATTCATATCTCTGAGTTTTTGTTGTATTAATTATATTACATCCTGTACATATTTGGAATAAATTGTGCTATATTTAGCAATACAGCCAATATTTTCATTCATATGCAACACATTTACACAAACAAACATTTTTCAATTGCTTGAACAAAAAAAAAAAACAAAAAATGATAAAAATGACACACACACACAGGCATGCATACATGCACCAATTTATACTGTCTTGCCAGTACATACACATAATTATGCAAATATACAGTGACTCTATGTATATATGTTATAGTGCATGTACACTATAAACACTTAAAACCAGAATATACATGCACTATATACTGTACCTACATATGCATTATGTTGGTTTAGTTCAGTTCAATGGGCTAAAAAAATCCATTTAAACCCATGTAGGATTATTGGGATATAAAGTGTCAGTGTTACACAGAACCATACAATAGAGTTGCAAAGAAATTCTCATCTAATTGAGTTATTTCACAATAGAACCCAAACACATTTCTCTTTGTCCTCTGAACATCTTGTTTTCTACCAAGAAACAGATGATAGCAGCACTGGCAGAGAGCAGAGGAGATGAATAGACCTGAGCATTAGAAGGAAGACATATTTGCAACATTTCCATTTCGGATCCTGCTCAAATAACTGCTTGTGGTGTTTTTTTTTTTTTAAATAAAGTCATGCTCAACCCAGTTGTCATTTATATATATACTGCTTTCCATTTTTAAAGAGTCATTACTCTGTTATAGACAGACAGCCAAACAATCTCCAGGTGTTTTCTAAGTTAGATTGTGCTGGATTTTCCAGGTAGAAACATTGTACACTATAATCAAATTCCCAAAACTTATGCAATGGGAACATAATGTCATATTTGGATACAACAAACATGAATCATGTCCACCATTTGTGAAACAGACCATGAATACTATTATTGTGTTTTTAGTGGTCTAGTACTGGAATTGACAGCAGGGTAGGGGCAAAGAGGTTACCCTATTATAAGGCATTTCAGAGTCAGTCTTCAGTGCTAACCTTGTTACCTGTATGCAAACCTGACAGCCACATTCTCTCCTGAACGATTACCATTTTTCAGACCTGCTTTATAATAGGAATAAAAAATGGGAGCTACTTAGATCTGTTGTGGCACAAATGGGTGGATGCCAAACATTCATTTCTACTATAGACATTTGATTTAACAAAGGTTTCTGGAGCCTCATATATCACATGAGATTACAGGAATGAATTTGTGCAGAAGCCTTGGCCATCTGAGTCTGTGAATCTCTTAATGAGAAGTAGCTGGCTGTTAGAAGCTGTATGTCCTGTGATTGTGTACGAGCATGTTACAATATGCAAATTGTGTTCTAATTGCAACTCTTTGGGTCCTTTGAGTTGTGGGTTTGATCTTCAGTGTGCCTTGAATGCTGCATAAAAACATTACTCCATTAAAACGCAAATGTTACATGTGTAGTTCATTGAAAGATAATGTGAAGTCAGTTGTGATGAAAGCACTGGTTAACATTGTTCAGCAGCATGACAATGTGCTGATTGAGAAAGGGTGACCGATTTGTTGTTTGCTGTAAATCTCTGGCTATCCAAGTGGCAAATTGTCAGTGATAATTAGTGGCTGTAATTAACTGGCTTTTGATTGATCAGAGATGGGGGTCACCATATTTGATAATGAGCAATTAATTTACTGTGACAATTAAGCAGATCCAGGTTAACATGAACATACACACACTCGGCTTAGGAAAACATCATAAGATCTTCCTTCACTCTTTCTGTGTCCATTTGCTCTAACCATAGAGAAGGGTATAAATTATGACATACACAAGGGAACAACCTTGCTTGGAGTGAAAGGAATGTGAAAAATTGAAGTTGTGAAATAGGCTGACGTGTAACAGCTTTGTGGAATATAGCCGAAGAATTTTAATTCCGATATCCCCTCTGTGTTTGTACTCGAGTCAGTACGACGTCCTCTGGGAAGAGTATTATGCAGTCAGGCACCGATAGCTAAATTATCGGTTATGTATGTCACAAATGTGACTGTGACTGCACGGGAAAACAAATTAACCTCTCTTTTGTGCCGCGCAAGAAAGGCCCTCTTTGGCTGAAAAAAAAATAAATACGTTTGGAAGGAACTGACAACAGTGAGGCTTGGAAGAATAGCTTTCATTATTTCCTTCTTTGCTATGAAAATGGAAATGACCTCCTGCATGAAAAAATAATAAAAAAACCCTAAAAGGCAACTGGCTATCTTACAGATGTTTCTAATGTGTGCATCTTCAGGGGGAGTGGGAATTGCTTTTGTCTTGTTTTACATTGGAGTTTCTGATAAATGTAGAGGACCAAATTACATGAAATAATGTAGGGAAATATGCGCATGAGGTTATTTCTTTTCAGCAGTGCTTGTTTGGTTTCATTGAAACATATTGGTGGAAGTTCAGTTAGTTGTTATATGGCAGAGTTTTGCTATTATTTGATGCAGAGTCAGATTTTCGGATTTGTATATTTGGATATGTTTTGTATATAGATGTAGGCAACTTGGCTTCATTTTGTTGAAGAGATTTGTTAATGTAAATACGCCCATATAAAAACAGACACACACACACACACACACACACACACACACACACACACACACACACACACACACACACACACACACACACACACACACACACACACACACACACACACACACAGAGGCAGGCAGATATGAACAATTAAAAAGGCTGTGTACAATCTATGAAAATGTTATCATCTAATGTATCATTAATATAACTGTTAAATTGCACCTGAAAGGAAGAAAGTTATGCTGATTGGTATGATTACTGGATAGAATTATAATTTCTAACCTGCAATTTTCCAAAAAACCTAGCAGTGAGTTTATGTATGAGATGGCAAATGTAAAGACAATCTTTTGACACTGACACCAATGCTAAATATTTAACTAGATTTTTTTTTATAATATCAAAGTTGCTTCCAATCAGCATACCTCTTGTTAAAGTCCCTTTCACAAATCATGTGTAAACCATTAATGAAATCATTAAATAACTCAGTTTATAACTGTTAAATTAATTTGCATTGCTCATCCTAAAGTAAACAGTGTCTGTTCTTCCTCTTTAAAGGGCATGTGACCATAAGTACCAATCAATAAGTTTTATGCATGCTTATGAAAAATATAATGACTATTTTTTTAAGCTGATAAAAAACTTATGATTATGAATTCTTCTTAAGACACACTTTATGAAAACAGATGCCCATATTGGAACATATTGTATAAGGCTCTTCATTCACACTTTACCTAAAGGAAGCTATCTTAGGTTTGCTAATTACCTTAACAAGATTATTTTACACAGGAAGCAATTCACCATGGTCATTAACTCAATCATGGCTGAATTATACTCAAACTATTCATTATCTTTGTCCAGTTTTGTGTGCCTTGCAGGATTTCATTAGTTAGGATTATTGACTGTGGCAGGTTTCACTTTAACAGAAAGAAGACCACCGAAATGATATTGATTTTATTTGTCGATGCGTTACGCAAAGCAGAGCTGCTCTTAAAACTTAAACATGGTGATGAGATCAGATCCAGTAAAGTCTGGGTCAATCCTTAAGGGAGGTATCCATCAGAGCTAAGCATGGGGTACCTTTACAAGGTATCCTCTCCCTGTGAGACATATTGGCAGAAAGAGAAAAAACGTGTCCGAAGAAGATTAAGGAAGGCCATGTACAAAGACATGAGTGCTGTGCGAGTAACACACCAAACAAGCATCGAGCACAACACAGAGGCCACTGAGGCCTCAGGAGAAAAAGGCATTTTGGCAACAAAACCTTTTTTTTAAAATAAATATTCTGCCCCACCGACCCCTTAAGTCAGCACCATACACCAATGCAAACCATATTATCCTTCTAGAAGAATGAAGGATTGGAGAGGAGAGAGCTCTTTATTAACTGTCCAAAAACCTTTAGTCCTTAGCATTCCTACACCTGCAGTGCTCCCAGGCTATCAATCATGTTGAGGCTAAACATTGAGCAAGGTAATTCTCCATTTTTCACTAAGGCTAAGTGAAGAGAGGATGGGGAGAGTTTCTTTCCCTTAACAAGATCCCTTAAAAAAATCTTGGTCAAATAGGTAAGGAGTAAATATTTTGCAATGAAGAAATAAAAAATTGTCTTCTGATCCACTTTTTCAATTTTCTGGAGTTGTTTATTTATTTGGTTTCCTGATATATGCAGAACTTCCCCTGAAAGATTGCCTCATTTTAGAAAGGCTTATTTATTTATTTATTTATTTGAGCAGAAGCCTGACCTTACGCCACTCAGGCCTTTTGTTAACTGGTGGCGATAAGCCCTCCATTTTAAAGCTCGGCAGAGAGGTCAGCTAAAGCTTTATGGAGGTCGCCAGGGGTTCCAGCAAATTCGTCGCATGGAAATGAACCCTGCTGCGGCTGTTTAGAATTCTGAAGCATTGACTGCCACTGGTGGCTGGTGGCCGATACTCAGTTTAACCTCCGGTCAGCCAGAATCACGGGTTTCCACTGCTGCATGACAAATGAGGCCTGACCTTTAGAGGAGACCAGGGACAAGGACTGCAACAAGGAGACCGAGAATCGACTGCCCTCATCTACAGTGCGCTAGATTCACTCACCTGGGTGCCTGGGTGGCCAGTACTGCTGTAGGCAGCCATAGCATAGCCTAAACCTCATTTTTGAAACAGGTGGTTATACAAATACAGTGAATGGAGGACATGAATGTACTCTTTTTTTTAGTAAAGTATGTCAGACAGATAAAATGAACAGCAATGCAAGACAAATGAAAGGCACTGTATAATCCGAAACTGTTTTTAATTGTTATAATTATTTGATCCTGAAATATGCCTTTTATGCCCTGATTGCATTTATTTACTTGTAAGGGTCAACACACCCTGATAGTGTTTGTCCATGCTGTGTGTGTAGGTTTGAGTCACCATGGGTCTGAACTAATTAAAAGGAAAAATGAATGTTTCTATGTTATTTTCCCCAAACCTCCCCAAAACCCCTCCGGCTGGTGATGTGAACTTAAAGGTCAGGACTCTTTTCACACAATCCTATTTTGACAAGTGTTTCTGCTCTGTGTTGGAAAATCCACAGTAAAATAAATCAAAGGTGACATGGAGGGAAAAGGATATTCCAAAACAAGCAGGGGTAGATAGCTGCCTCTTGTGCAAACAGGGCCTTAAGAGTGCTCAAATAATAATTTTATCACGCAGCACCTGGTTCTCATAGAACGCCGCATCTGTGCCTCGCTAACAAATCAGAATATTTTCCTCTGCCCATTTTGTTTTTGCTTAGTTTAAACCACATACGCTGAAAGTGCATGTGTACAAGTCCTCTTTACTACATCGATTATTTTTGCAAGATTTTAAGTGGGTGCAGGCAATGTTGGAGTGGCAATTGAATTTTTTTTTAGGCACAGCCTGCTTATTGTTCTATGGTTTATTCATGCCTGAGTTGTCACGGTGAGATACTATTATGGTGTTATCCCATGGTTTTTTTCCACAAAAGCATTGTGACTTTTGAACATGCTGTCTCAGCATGGAGAGACCCTGGGATGTTTTATGGATTCATGCCCAGGGAAAGCAATTAATCTGTTATTGATCAGCCATTCATTTAGCAAGGCGAAAGAGGTTTGTAATAACTGTATCTTAGCCAGCTTTCATGCGTGACCATGATTTGCTTTGTTCGTCGATATCCCATTAAAAACTATATTTCTCAGGGCATGCAGGGACTTTCACAAGGATCCACGAAGCAGAATTTTGGGGGGAAGGGGGGACTGTAGACATGTTCCATGTTCATGAGTACCAGCCTCATTGGGAAGACAGGGGGATGTGGACAGTGGCCAGTACATGCTGAGGGAATTATTCATCACTCGACAAACTGAAAGGAATGCGATTCCACAGCCAAGTCAACCTTGCAGCGATCGATCAGGATTATGGTTGTTTTATTGACGACATGCCCTCTCCTTTCTTTTAAACTGCAAGTCCAGTCATTTGTCACCACTGACAATTAGAGAACCTCAGGATAGAAGCTCCTTTCTGTGTAGGGGGTCTTGAGTGAATCACACCTTCAGAAAGAGAATTGTCACATTTTAGTCATATTTTTATCCAAATGCAGTGCCACTCCACAATCAGCTGTTGTGTTTCTCCCATCCAGCATCATAATGTGAACCCTGTTACTGCAGCACATGATACATTTATTGACTTGCACATTCAACTTTGTGCTCTGCACTAAATGGCTACATGTATTTTATTGCTGTTTCAAATCTTGTATCTCATGTTGGTATTTCCCTGTCCTCTTATACATATGCTGAGAGCTTTTATTTTACTACTTCTCGGTCAAAGCTTTTGTGTTGCATTATCAACGATGATGAGGACCACTTTAAAGGGCCACTACACAAATTATGATAGTTTTTTATGATATATATCACATTATTTAGCTTCAAAACCATGTAGCACAATGATACAAGTCTGAAAATATACATTTTAGTGAGAACATTGGTAATTTGACAGGAAAAGTCAATTTTCTGACTTTTGTTGCCCAACTAATAATGACTTTCCACATACAATGACTTATGTTCATGCATGTCATACAGATATGAAGTAGCCATCTTGTTCATAATGTTATTGAGCAAATAAAGGGGTATTCCCTTTCTGCTTCCTTTTTTATGAGATTTTCTTTGAGTGGCATCAGGACACAAGTTAAACCAGAGAGGACCATCAACCCAAACCAATTTTACACAAGTAAGTCCTCAGAATAATATCAGAATATGATCTGTGCTTAACTGAATTCGATCATTTATCAATTGATGTTTCTTCCCTTTATTTATTGTGGCACTGGGAGAGGTGGAGGGAGGAGCAAGCTACTCTGCTCCTCCCATTTGTATTGCTGCAGGCAGAGGCCTACAGCAATACAACAGCAGAGGCCAACAGCAGAGGCCGCACTAACAGGCAGGTTCACCTGTGAATGATTTCTAATCAACTGAGCTGTGAGCACTTGCCTTCAATTAGGCTGGCTATTTAAGCACAGCCTGTAAAGCTGAAAGAGGATTTTTTTTTTTTTTTTTTTGGTTGTTTGGGAGTTTGTTGGATGGCTATGATGTTTTTGTGTGAGAGTATTGTTTTGTTGTTCCTTTTGCCCCTTAAAAGGACTAATTAAAAGGCCTTTGGCCATTTTTCCTTTGAACCTTTGGCCTTTTTACTTCCACTCACCACCTGGCTCAGTGGCCCCACCTGCCACTGTGCCATGTTATTCACAAGTGTAATGTTTAAACTGTTAGAGGTAGAGTGGGATGCAGTCTCACAAGATTTGAAAACAGTCAGTGCTTTAGTTTACAGAACAAACAGCAACAATATCATTGATTTATTTATTTACCACTGTTTACCTCACCTCTAAAACCTTTGAATAACAATGCATTTTTATTGGATTTTTTATTTGCTCAACCAAAGCCTTGGGTGGCTTACATAACTTGCATTTTTACATGTTATGCATGCATACAATTGTGGAATAAAATGAAGTTGAGTGCATGGCTCAAGGCTACCCTTGAGGTGGTGTTTTGAATATTTCACCTTGTGGTTATAGTTCAAAGTTCCCAAAACAGTATTTCATCACTTAAATTTTTAGGCCACAATTGAGACTTATTTCATTTTTAATAAGCAAATTTTATGCTATTTACTGTTGCACAAACGAGTGGAGAGAATACACTGACTGAATGTTTGCAAAGACTTTTTTTCAGCAAATTAGCCTTCTTCCCCCACCCAAATTAATCCAGCCCTATGGAGCAACTGTCTCCCACAGAGCTGAGAGGAGGGAGCACAAGTCCACAGGGGATTCCCCTGACTCACATAATGACCTGGCCATGCATCTTTCCAATCCTTTCACAAATCTTTCATGTGACTAGATGTCCAGGAGATGTCAACAATGTGATCATATCAATAATAATAATAATAATAATAATAATAATAATAATAATAATAATAATAATAATAATAATTCTTTACTATTAATATTATTATACTTCTGGTCTATATATCCCTGCTGAATATTTTATATCCCTGGTGGGGACAAAATGTATACCCCTCCCCCCTCATAGTGATTAAGGCTACTTCACCAATAGACCATATAAAATACCTAAAATAAAAATATTTTTAATATTTTTAGTGCAAACAACAATAAAATCAGAAATGGACTTTTACTGTCAACAAACACCATTTGTCTATTTCAGCATGAAAACTACTGCTAGCTGAATGAAAGTAAAATGAAAAGGATTCAGAGCAGCATATTGTTGTATTTTACAGGACCCTCACAAAAACAAAATCCTAGAAATATTGCAGCTGAGAATAAGACTACTGGACCTACTGTTGTTCAGATGGAGGGGATCTCTCAGGCTGACTCAATGATGTGATGAACAACCCAAGCTTACAAGCTAACGTCTTGCCTTCTGAGGCTACATTTGGAGGCTGCATTGAGCTGGGAAGCTTTGCTAAAGAGAGAGGGTCGAAAGTGACTTGGGTCATTGTCCCTTTGATTTTTTTCCCTAATAATAATAATAATTACAATAATAATCTACACTCAGTTAAACCAGACATGTCTTCACATATTTTGGAGCACTAACCATTATCCTAGTTTGTATGTTTTTAAATGAAAAGAGTGTATATATGTGATGCATTACATGAGTGTGACTGAAGCTACTATACTCTATTTTACTGCCTCCCCTCTTTATAAAACCTCAGTTAAATCCATGGATTGTGCAGAAGGGCTAGTTATCCCATTGACTTTTGAGATATCAAATAAGATTGTCTATCTTCCATTCCTGATAAGATGCAAAATCAAATAAAAAAGCTTCAGCAATTCCAGTTTCAGGGAAGTAACTGGAGAAGTGGTAGTGTGGGGAGAAGAGTTTGTCCTCAAAGAAGCTAACTGAAGCTGTTGCTTTTTGGGAGAGAAAAAAGATAAAAACAGAAAAAAACTGTGGCTTTGTACAAAAAGGAAGCAGATGGAGAGAGCCACATACCACCCATAATCTACAGGGGAGGAAAAAGTCTGGGTAGCAGAAGATATAATTTCTTGACAGAATCAATGAAGAAAATAATCAGTCCGCTGTACACAGTCAGTGTCTCTTCTTGAGTGCTGGCACAGGGGCTGTCACCGTGCTGTCTGGAGGTGTAACGACTGAGCGTTGCCATTCCATCGCGGGTAAAGATGGACCCTCGCCTGCTCCCTGCCCCGACTGCCGAGCAAGATGTCTTTGTAATCACTCCATTTCATCTCCCACCTTAGCTGTTGATTGGGAAAGAGATTGCACTGGAGTTTTGGAGGAGGGAGACATGTGTGTGTGTGTGTGTGTGTTTGGGGGGGGTATTTGCATCCCTACCCCATGCTCTGCTCTCTTGGGGTACCCCTGGGGTGTGGGTCCCCATGGATGCCTGGGAAAATGGAATTGAGGCAAGATGATCACATTAGCTGGTGTGACAGGCCTGAATTACTCAGAAAGCCACAGAAAGGCTTCAGGTTGAAAGAGTGCTGGAGACTGTGTGTCAGTCACATTAATGGTAGCTCATGTATTAAACCTCCAAAAAGCAACTGCCGATTTGTGTTCAGCTTGCATTTTATACAGTAACATTTTTGTAGAATAATTCACTGTATAAATATGCCACAATTCACAGAATTTGGGCATTACAGTGGATCATTCATCACTGAAATTTAACATTTAATAAGACCTTTCAAGTAACTCCTGAAGCACAGTTTTGCTTCTCAAAACAACGCTGCTGTCATGTTTCCTTCTTTCTTCAAAACAGATTTATTGAAACAATTAAATAATCACAGCCACAAACATATCTATTAAAAAAATCACTGTGACAGCTATGGACCTGTAATTGCACACATAGTTGCTGGATATCTATAGCACAATTATAATAAAGTGACACTTAGAATGTTAACCAAGGGTTGCAATGTCATTTTCTGAAGCTGTAGAGACTGGCTATATCCACAATATTCACCATGGTATTATTAATTGAAATACCAGATTGTGTTAGTTTAAGAAAACTGCACTGGGCAATCAGAAACAGGGGAGGATTCTTTCAGCTCTCATTTTCACCCACCACCAAGCACGGGGAAGTTAACATTCCCTCTCACACAACTGAAATCCTTTTTTGTTTTGATTAGCTGAAAAGGTTACTGGAAACAAGGGTAGAATTCGATCAAGGTGATCTTTGGTTTTATTATTTTTCTAGTTTCAGTCAATGGTGATATTGTAAATGTATAATTTGGTTGACATTGTTTGTGTAAGGGGGATTGATAGTCTCACTGGCCAAATGAAAAGAGAGGTTATGGTAATGTTTTTCAGCATACCAAACCCAAACTGAGAGAGATTGTAAATAAGTAAGTGTGTTTTTAGCACCAGCAAAACTTACAGATTGGCATACTGTTAGCTATGCTGCTTCAATTTCAGCACTTCTAGCCTTTTATCATATTGATGATCCGATTTAAAATTCTAAGCATCTGAGCATCTGTACCATCACTGGTACTTTAATACAAGTAGTTTTAATATAAATTGAGGTCTTATAAGTACTCAGACATTCCATATCCACCCTTGTTTGAAAACACATCTACCCTGGTTGGGAAGCAATGGGCAGCACAATGCATCTTGATGTTGTTGTACAGATAATTTACAAACTCTTAGAAAGATAAATTAACTTTATTAAGCCTATTTGGACAAAACTCTGATATAACATGAATATCTGGACTCGATTGAACCTCAATAACCACAAATACATAGAGGTAATCAGCAATTAAGTGGGCTTGGAGCATCTGGCGAATTTGTTGGAGAACTCTTGGCTCTCTGGGGCATTGTGTGTTGATAACACCTTTGACTCATTCAGGAGCTGCTCAGCTAACACTCAGCAGAGTGTTTTAACCTTAAGGAGGAAAAGATCAGATGCAGGCACTGGTGATGGATTAAGTGCAGGATCTGCTAACAGTCTGTAGAGTCATGATGGTTCATTTATTTGTTTGGGATTTGACAAATGCTGTTTTTGTAAAGTACACTTAAGATTATCTTTCCCCATTGTTGTGCAATGTAATTATGTTTCTGTAATTATTTTAAAGTAAACAAGTATGTTTGCGATTACATTAAATTATCTTCTGTAATTATGGGTGTGCCTTAAATTTGAGTAATCTTAAATGTAATAGGTTTGTACACTATTAGATGGATAATTTTAAAAATAGCAATAACAAGTCAACAATAACATGGAGAAATCATCCTGCAATTAAATCCACAATTAAAGTAACAATTCTTTCACAACTGAAAGAAATAAGATTACAGGCACAATTCTAGACAGGTACGTTACATGAAAAATATGTGAAACAGATAGGTGTGTGAAGGTAAAAATGCTTCTGTGACACAGAAGGGCTTTATTTCAAGTAGCATAATCAAAGCCATTGTCTTAGGACCTATCTCTGCACCTAGCCCTGCAGAGATGAAACCAGCAGATGGGATGTTTGTAAAACATGACAACGTGGGATGGATGGGACTAATTAGACAGACTGATAGCTTTTCTCCCCTGATGAGTCTACTAATAAGCCCCTGACAAATTTACCCTCGTATACTCCAGCAATGCAAGCAGCCTGGGAGGAAGCCGAACGAGCATGCACCTCAGGCATAGCTCACCCCTGACCATGTGGTGACCCCCCACCCCTGTTCCCCTTCCTGCCTTTACAAATTCTTGGACAGACCCTGAAAGGTTGCTTGGGTTCCTGGAGTTGATGAGAGCTACCGTGGATGACCTTTCTATCATCATCAAAATGTCCTTGCTGATTTGAAGTAAATTTATCAGGTTGGTTCACATTTACATTTGGAGAGAGTGGGTGTCACTTTTCTGTTCTTCTCTGAGCAAAAGACCTTTATCCATGAATGAAATATTTCAGGAAAACATGAAATCAGAAAAAATCTGAAAATCATACATGTCTGACTGGTAAACAGTACTCTGGTATGTGTTCGTACTGTTCTCCAAAGGATAGGAAAATAAGGTGTGCAATGTTGTATTTCTTTTAGTATGGAGGCAAGAATAAAGTGACTGCAGTCTCTGTCCCAAGCTCCAACTTTACAGTGGCCCAACCACACACTTTCAAGTCTCTACCCACACAAGGCATGTCTACAGAACATCTCCCTGTACGGTAGTTAGTGGAGAAATATCTGACCTGGTCTGGACTTGCTGACACAAAGCTAAGCTCCAGACAATGTAAGCATGTGCCTCACAATGCAGTCTGTTGCATCAGGACAGGGGAGGGCGCAGTGGGTGGTGGGGATGTGTGGGTTGGAAGGATGGTGGTGGGGTGGGGGGTGGTGCATAAGCAGGCCCGGTTTGTGTTTTCCCCTCTGAAGGTGCCAATTAGCTCTCTGAAATGACAAGCCAAGCATGGCTCAGACAGCAGCGTGGCAGTAACCGAGCAGGAGCGACGGCACCTCTCTCCTTCTCTTTGTGTGGGTAGCAGGCCATCTCATTACTGCAAAAAAGCGGCACTGGCAAAGGCTTCCATCGCAGTAACACGTCCCATGTGTCTATCAAAAGTTTATTTGCAGGTTGCACAACCACAGGCCCAGGCTCTGGTCGCTCCACCCCCTCCCCTTGTCTGTATTGATATGTTCCACAGCAATCGAAGGCGGGAGGGGTGGGGAAGAGAAAGTTCCAGTGTAATGGCTGTGAGAAAAGTGTTTGCCTTGCCATGGTCACACCTCAATGTGTCTGTTTACCACCCGAATGGGAGCCATGCCATTAGTCATGGCTGCATGGGAGGTATACAAAGGGGGAGCAGAGAATATTTTGTCTTCATGCTGAATATGTTTAAAGTACTGAGGTGGGATGATGTTTCAAACATTGCAGAAGGCAGGAAATGTGAGATCCCAACTGCTTAGCCTTGCTGGATTCTTTTCAGCAATAATTACTGTAATTCTCACTTGCAAGAAAGGGAAGAGCAAAATTTGAAAAAAAAAAAAAAAATGAGATTCTGTTTCATCCCACGTCAATTCTCAGTCCAGGAATCATCTCTGTCGATGATTTATTGGTTTGATTCATGGAACTCTGAATTATAGATTTCAAAGAACATCAGCATCTCTGACAAGCTCATGTACTTACTGAGTGCTGTTCTGCTTTGATAGTTTAATCTATTACTTGCGGTGGCATGCTTTTGTGTGACAATTCCGCAATGATACATTCCTCTTAATGAAGCCATGCCAGCATTAACCTTTTGAGTGAGTTCTAAATCATTCAACTGGGATGTAGAACAACGAATGATATGTCTTATGTATACTTCTGAAAGGGCTAATCCTTGATTACAGTTGCACCTCAGTGACCTTAGTCATTCACAGTGCCTTTTTATGTTCATGCTCCCTCTCCATTTAATAGTGCAAAGCCTTGCTGTGAAGCAGGTGTTTGCTGTAGACCTTGCCAAAGACATGATGCCACTATTGTAACCCATAAGTTGAGCAGAAAAGGAATTGCCCTGAAATCCCATGGAGCCTGGCAGAGAGAGATAGACCATGCTGTTTACAATACGACTGCATAAAAACATCTCTGCCAGCCATCTTGATCGGTAGGAAGGGCGATGAGATGCACAGAATATCACTAAGGTTAGGTTTTTTCTACTTTTGTTTTCCTTATGTTTCTTTTGCTCACATGAAGGGCTCATCATTACAATGGTCCCCTTTGGTGTTCTGCAATTTAATGGTTTAACTGCAGGACTCATGAATTTCTTCTTGTTTTCAGAGTGAGATTGACAAAAGACCAATAGCCTGCATAAGTGAGCAGG
Organism: Albula goreensis; assembly: GCA_022829145.1. Taxonomy (NCBI): domain Eukaryota; kingdom Metazoa; phylum Chordata; class Actinopteri; order Albuliformes; family Albulidae; genus Albula; species Albula goreensis. The sequence continues at coordinate 17,857,131 of CM040745.1, forward strand.
TAGTGCTGATTTAGACAGTTAGATAGGATCATCCAGGCACACAGATAGGCAGGACTTTGTGTTTTGATACAGTAAGATAACAGACACTATTTTTAAGGGATTCAAAAATGTGCAATTTCATCTGCAGTATGTCTTTTATGGGTTTGGTATCACAGTCACTGTTTGCCAGGTCTACCCTAAAAGCACCGACTGCAACCGTCATAGAAACCATTATTTCCATTTGATGGAACTACAAATGTCAAAAGTAAGCTGAAACAACACCACAAAATTAAGACTGATGGGGAAAGATTTATATTTTGGCCCTTATTTTGTGGAGAGGAGAGGTCATTCCAGGTAATTTGCTTTGCTTGGGAACACTAATAATGCCACCTTACAACAAAGGTCAAATGCAGGAGTAGTGCCAAGCAAAAATCTCATTATTTATTAATACCAGTTAGAGGAATTCTAAAACTCAATGACTCAAATTGCCTAGAAGGTCTATGCATTTTTAACTATTTAAGTATAATATTGGAATTTTACTTGTTTGTCTCTGGTTTGCATTAGAAACACAGCACAACATAATATATGAGGCTGGAGAGGAGATGACAAAAAAAGGAGCAGAGAAAACAACTTGGAAATGTAGGTCTCATTTAATTAAAAATTGACTCAATGGGATTATGTGGAATTGTTATATGTAAAAAGGTGTTAGAGGATTTGATTAAGGGACTTAAATGATTATTGTAATGATACTGGCATTGCAAACCCTATTGTCCTGAACTTCACTTAGTTAAACATAAGCATATGTAAGGAGCAAACCATGACAAAATCTGCATTCCCAGGAAACATATGCTTACCAAGGGGGATAATGCAACATGAGGCTGAAAACTGAGCATTGTTACAAACCCAGAAATGCTGAAATATTCTGAGAGCACCTTACCACAAATACATTTAAAATGCAAATGCAAAATAAAAATCCCTATCAAGAAAAAAATCACATTTTGTATGAGTAAATCCCCCAAGAACTATTGTGCCTCCTTTGCCAAAGATACAGGAGGAAACTGCAGCAGCACAGTAGTATACAGCCAAGGGCTGAAATGACTAGTTTTTTGCAGATTACAATATATTGGTGTTGGAAAATGAAATTTCTGTACAAAATATAGAATGATAGCATTGAGCCTATTGCCAGCTTGAGTCATTATTTGCTAAAAGAATCAACTAAATGCAAGATGAAAGAGAATTATACAACCGCATTATCTTGCCTGTAAATATTAATTGGCTATCTTCATAAGATATCAGACTAAGTACATTATTGAGATGGCAGAGTTGTAGTTAACATAACTTACTAAATGACAGGTGATGCAACACTCAGGAGGTATTCGTTTTCTCAAAAATGTACAGCAGGCTTTCCCTTTAGTCCCAGTGACAAATGCCTCAGCTATGTAGCCCCATTGTGAGAGTATCCCAACTGTGCACAGCATACCTACTGACAGGAGACAAATTAAAACCTGATAAAACAGACACCCAACTCTGCCACCATGAACAAATGTAGGGATGATTTATGCAGGCAGATATTGATTAGAATGGCCAATTACATGTTTTCTGGACTAAGGCACATTGATACATTTTGTCTAGTCTAGGGGGGTTACTACTGGAGAGGATTAGTGTATTACTTTAAATTTGTAGCTGGTCATTGGTGCTCCTCACCTTACAGTTATGTATGTTTCACGTATTGTCGAGATCTTAGGTATGCACTTTACATTACCCCTTGACATCAGCCCTCATAACACTCAACCACATAGATCTTGGCTTGGTATAGATAAATAATGGTTGTTTATGACCATATATGACGATCAACTGTTTAGGAAAAAATGTGAAAAGCTCTCTGCAAAGCTTCTTGTTCTGTTTTTATGTATTGCATTTGTATTGCATTCAATGTAAGGGTGACTGTCATACATGGATGTCCTGACATGATAGCTGATGTAATCAAAGCTTCCCATATATCATAAATATTCTAAGTGACAACTGACCTCCTGTAATCATATTTGCACAATAGATGACAGTAGGATGGCAGGTGCTATGATGATAGGTTTGCTGTTGCTTCAGTATACAATGTCAAAAGCCAATTGAGTACATCAATCAGGGAGCTTCTTAGTACACTGGGAAACAATGGTAACAGATTTCCAGGTTTTAATATGCTGTAGCAGAGGTCTTCAGTCTTCAATAAAAGGGTCAATATGGGAGCAGGATTCTGTTCTAGTTTCACATTAAACACCTGATTCAACTAATCAAAGTCTAAATCACATGATTCAAATAATTAAGTTATCATGGCTTTCAATCAAGACCTTTCTTAGCTGAATCAGGTTTTAGTGCTGGGCTAGAACAAAAGCCTGCTTCTACACTGATCCTTCACAGAAAACACTGAATACCCCTGCACTGAGTGCTGATGATTCCAGGAGGGACGGATACATAAAGGCTTCCAAAATAGCAAAGGGAAGTGTTGTCATGGTTACCCCAAATTTCAGAGCAGAATCAGAATATGGCTAGTTACCATTGTTGTATGTATGTGACATGTATACCTCCATGGAAAGACTGGTTTAAAGATAATTGCAGACACTTATGTAAACACATCTTATGTAAACATTATATTAATAATACCTAAATTCTGCATTCAATTCAGATATTCTTTATTAACATTTTAGATTGTTGTTGTTAATAAAGATGATCTCATATCAAAGAACATATCTTAATTTTAAAAATATATTTAAACACCATAGATAAGCCAATTTTATCTTAGAGTGTTTATTTCTTAAGTTGTTATGGCATTGCAGCAATGTAATTGAAATAACACAATTGTTAAAGTATGCTTAAAACTAATAAACCAAGTCTTTCTAGATATAAATATGAACTAGTTCTTAAATATGAACTGAACACAAATGCCTTTTTGCCTTGCACAGATTACAGGGCTCATGGGTTGGTCTCTACTGTTTCCTTTTGAAAGGTGCACTACTTTTCTTAACTTTCTCTAGTAGAAATGCAGATAAGTACATTGATAACAATAAAGTAAGCTACCTGCTCTGTAGAAATGATATAATGATGCCATTGTACTATAATTCTGAAAATTCGGTTTTGAGATAATTTAAATATTAAAATGATTTTGGTGGCACACAGTCTCGTAAAGTGTGTATATTTAGTGTTGCCACATCTTATTATCACAGGAATGCTTCATTTCAAATGACAGTCCATCCAAAGACCCTTTTGCAATCTTGTATGCTGCAGCAATTTTTAAATATATAGATGTTACATGGTCACACATTCTATATTTAAGTTTAGCTCCCACCCAAGGGCAGCATTTTCAACAAACATGAAAGGTTTCACAATAACTTTCCATCTGAGGCTACATTAAGCTTTCAGCAAATCAGTCTTGTTATCATTACTGAGCCATTATTTTTATTAATTTATAAAGTAACTGTGCACATTAAGACCCTGAATGTAGTCATAAGACACGAGAATGAATATTTAATTAAACAGAAAGGAATAGAAATGGTACATCTTTCTTCAAGCATATGTTTTCCACTCTTCTTGCTGTTAAAGTTAATTAACTGTGCTGCATTTCAGGTGCTCACATTTCTGCATCGTGAGCTCTGCTTCGCCATGTCAGTTCTCTCCAGATAACAAAAGAGAAACCGGGCCATTCTCCAATACACGTCTTGCAGAATCATGTGACAATTACAGCATGTGGAAGGAAGCATTATGTGCAATTTTATGAGTTTTAAATGACATTTCATGTTATACTCTTTAAGGGAAAGAGAATAAGGGGGGATGGGTGACTGTATAAATGGAAATTCTTGGGAAGGTGTTAATTGCAATGAAAAGTGATTCTTCCCGTTGAGGATTGCTGCTGTCCATTTCATGGGCTCTCTGGGGTCAATGGAGAGCCAGACACAGCCCTTTGATGTGAGGAGAGAAAACTCTAATCATCCCTATATTGCTCTCTAAGTCCATTCATTGATGTTCTTGGTATTTTTCATGCCTCCATCATTTACTTAAGTAGCTGAAACTAGTCTGTAGCTGTTGATCTCTGTAGTTTAGGTGTTGAGGACATAAGGTTAATGTGGAAGCTGAGTTATTACTGTCTGCCTAAAAGCCTTAAGGGAAAAAAGGGAAATGTTTAGGGCAAGCATGCCACTTAAGGGACTGTTCACACATTGTACATAGTCATTTAACCAGAGCAGAGCTTGGCAGGTGAGTGCAGACTAACACCAAACTTAGAACATACTATGTACAAAAACACTTGAACAGCTGTTGATATCATAACTAAACTGTACTCCATTTTGTATACATTTCTGATATGATCAGATATGTGTTTTTGTCACATACAAACTAATCCATGTTCTTGGTCATGTGTGAAGGTCATTCTAATAAAACATTGAGGGCTGTGTTTTTAAATTCATAAGTCATAAGTCATAAATCAGTCATTGCCTGATTTGCGCAACACTCGATGGGAGGGGCAAACCTGCAATCCTATTTCTGTGGACCAAGGCAATATATCAAATTGGGCGGGTCCAGTCTGTGGTGCTACCAGCAATAGGAGGTCTTTTACATGGCACAATCCACAATGGGTGGAGTAATGTGTTAATATCAATTAGAGGGCTTGGCATGGTGTTGCATGTTTCAGCCAATCATAGTGAGTGTTACATACAATAAAATCACGTGCACCCAGCACTCGCAAGAGAAAATGAATGAGCTGAGGCAGAGGAATGTACGCTTCACACCAGAGGAGATGGATGTGATTCGTCCACACTGACAAGATCGGTAGGTTTCAGTGGTTTATGGAGCCTGGCAAAAAACTGGCCAATAACAGCTGGTAAACTTTACAGTTACTTGTCTCTGATCCTGTGCCACACTTGCAACTGGCAGAATGTGAAGGGGCAGAGCACACATAACCACTTATTAAATATATGATGTATGTATGTGGTGATCCTACAGTTTTCATTCCTCTTTGTGTGTGTGTCTCTCTCTCTCTCTATATATATATATATATATATATATGCTCAGTGATATGATACATTGCTTAATTGCTTAATACTGCTAACACCTGTTTTATATTTAGTGACGTACACATTACATAAAAAAATTTATATAGCCTACAGTAACAACTGTAGCTAGCATGACATATTTCACTCAGCTACATTAAATATGGATGGGGGTGAGGCAGGCTCCCGTCAGCAATTGCCTACAAACTGCAGCTCCTTATCGGCTCCATAACCGTTACATCCCTTCAAACTACCGCACCAATGACATCATCCATTCAGACCTCTTCCTTGTAAAAAGGCTGACATGACAATATCAAAGGTGTGATGCTGTGAATCTAAATGTTCTGCACTAACTCAGTTTGGGAAATGACAGTGTATTGTCCTTATGTAATATTGCTGAAACTCTGCTTATGTTTGAATGTATGGTCAGTCATATTAAGGAAAGAGTGCAGCTGCTTGAATGCCGCCTTCTCCTTGCAATGATGTATTCCATACTATTGGAATCAGCAGTCAAGATTAATAGTCTGCATCCATCATATTCCAAGCATTAAAAGAATATAAATTTCAAGAGTGTGGGTCACATTTTCCTAGTAGATCATTGGGAATTCAATTAGGTGTGTCATTATGGAAGTTTGACCTTCATTGCCTTTCGGAAATATCTCCGAAGTCATGCTATGACACCTGCTGGCTTAATCAATGTACAACAGTTTATTTCTTTACCTTTGAGTTTTGCGCTCCAAATAGACCTGCTTTTGAGACCTCTTAAGCGCAAGGGTTTCTCTTTGGATGAAGACTGCAATTTGGCATTGCACCCAATAATTTTGCATGGTACTCAAATTTGTTTTCAGAGGACACTGCCAGACATTATACTTCTATGCCCCTTTATTACATCAGAGGTGCAAGTGGCTTTGTGCTTCTGCATTTTTCCTGTTGCGGTCCTAGTGTGTTGCTGAAAATAACTTTGCATGGGTCGTTGTGGTAGTGGAGCATTTTAAATTGGTCGTTGGGCGTTGCACCTGCTAGTGAAAATACGGCCCTGACACACAAACCATGTATATCCTACTCAATCAAACTTGACTTTCCAGATTCAATCAGATGGGGTTTTTTATCAGGCAAGCAGCCTAAAACTCCAGATTATTATATCTAGACAATGGTATTTTTATACAAGGGGCAACAAACATAGATAAATCAAAATGCACTGTTCAGAGTAAAAGATATTTCAGCAACTCAAAATATAATTTAACATTAAACCAGGTAAAGATAAGAATGTTCTACATAGCTAATTGATATGTTAGGTTTGATGGGAATTCATATTCTTATGTGTTTAGTAATTAAGGAGTTCATTTTTTATTAGATGTCCTCATACATGTACTGTAGCTTGTTTCAGGTTGAAATGGTTTGCATTACATACATAACTTACATAACTGCAAACAGAACATAATCGCTGAAATGTATTACCAAATACTGCCAGTGGTAAGCTGTATGGACTCATTGAGTGGCAATCAGTAGTGCTGACTTATAATTTAATGTCAGTTTCACTGCAGTAATGCAAACCTTGATGTCTTTGCATCATGGTACATGGCATTTGTAATGAACACAAAGTGTTGGAATTGTGTACTGCTGAGCTGCATCAAATAGTGTCATATAAAGCAATGGCTCCACCACGGTGAAATGACACTTATGCTCATTTTTAATCACATGTGACTTGCACAGCAGTCGCTCCGTGGGTACACATTTTAATTGGCTTGAATTCCTTTGGCTTGAATTTTCCTTTCCTATGTATAATTCCTATGCATAATTTTGAAGGTAAATTACACTCTTGTCTGCCATGGTATCTACAGAACCAAATTCAGGTCCGACACCTAGATCAATTTTTTTGATTCTGTGTTTCTGACATAATTTTTCCTGTAATCTGAGGCTGCTGTAGCTTAGACAACATGATATTATTTCATTGTGAAAGGCTGAAGATGATTTTATCATTGACAGTCTTGGATTCCATGTCTTACTCATGTATTTTAAGATACTTCCCAGTTTCTCTCATGCCAGCTATATCTGATTATGATATCCCAAATTATATCACAGATGGGTATGACAAAATTATGACTTTATGTCTCTCTCTCTCTCACTCTCTCTCTGTGAAAGGAGAGACATTGTTTAGAAACTTCAAAAAGTAATCTCTTAGTCTGAAATGTGTCAGCATGCCTGTCTACTAACAGATATTGCTTGAGCAACACAGAAAATTGTTTCCTTTTTTCTTTGGCTATAATTATACCAGATTGTACAATAACATAACATCTGCAATGGACCCAAAGGGCAAAATTTATCCAGAGGAGGAGAGAAAAAAAATGAAGAAAAAAAAAATCCATGCAATATTCAGAGGCGCCAAACTAACATCAAGCAAAGAATTATTTCCAGCGCTGTTCATGTGTATCTGGTACTCATTAATTTTTCATAAGTAAACAGGATATTTCAACTAACAGATTGCGTGACCTCACGTTGTATGCGAAAACAGCGTTCCAAGGTGATAAGCTGTGCCAAAGTAATGATTTTGATATGGACATCAGTACAGAAGAATGAGGAGGCCTTTGGGTGAATGAACCACATGTGGGTAACTCTAAACAGCAAAGCCTGCCCTAAACATCCAACAAAACAGTTCAAAATTAGACTACTAAAAAGATTACATTTCGTTTTGTGGGTATTGCGCAAATATTTTTCATCCAGTCGGAAATAGCCACATCATTTTAATGTGGGATTTACATTAAGATACTCCTTGGAAGAGCAAGAAATTTTTGTTGGTGAGTAAACATAAGAGAATAATCATGAGAGTACCAAAAATACAATAAATAGCAATGTGGAAATAATGTACATTTTATTTTCTTTCTTGCCATTGTACCAAGCAAACCCATTGTCATCTAATTATGGAAAAAATATTACACATTGAAGAAAGTAGAAAGAACATTTTTGTAAACCTTTTTTTGTTTTAATTACAAGGATACATTGCTTGAATCCCGGAAATAGGGTTTCGCTTAAAGCAGTCCTTTAATGGCAGCTCTCTGAGTTGCGCAGACTTTGCAACCTCATTAGTATTACAACTGGATAATGAGGTTGGATGAAAAAGTCATAGATGTTGCTTTGGGGTCAGTAAGCCAGTCAGCAGAGCCAACATCTGCCACAAAGCTCCCTACAATGTCTCTTTGCTATGTTTTCTGACTGGGCAGACTGAGCAGGTCTTACCCTCAGCCATAGCGGCTAAGGGCCATTTTGCTGTGTGTGCTGATGGAGTTAAAACAACACAAAAAGGGGTTCCACTAGATCCTGGCTCGCAGTCTTGGAGAAAGGAATTGTGGGTGGTGTTCTGGTTAGGGTTAGGCTTTAGTTGAAATCCTGTGTTGCAGACCAAGGATGCTCCACTGAGCATTTGGTTGTGAGCAACATCCAGCTGGAGAAATGGATAACATCTGCCATGTAAATGGTTTGTGGATTAGGGCAAATTAATTTATGTTCTAAGACAAGCCCACCAAAGGTAATGGATTGTATACAGCATTGTGCTTTTTGGATGAAACTCAATTCCCCTGCTTTGTGATTCCTTCAGTGGTATTCCTTCAAGGGTTCTACGAAAAGAGGACAAATGCATTTTACTAATTAATAATACAGTTACTCAATATGTGAATGAATATGCTGCTTTAATGTTACCTGAAGAAAAGTTTAACAAAACAGTATAACAAACGTGACTCTTAAATGAAAATGCTTCTCTACAATTCTACCTGGTTCTGTTGTAAATGTTGAATTTTTACAATCATGTAAAAACTGTATCTTACAATATCAAAAATATTTTTGTATGTATGCATGAAAATGTATGGAATACACAAACAAATTACATTTTCACATGGATTTAGCATAGATGAATAGATTTCTAAACAGTCTTATCTGTAATGGTTCCATCTTGGATACAAGCTAATAACTATATGTTTCTTTTTTTAAAATGTCTGTTTTTCCAAAACAACTTCCCCTCTAAGGAATTTGTTTGATCACTGAATTTTGACAATCACACTTTAACAATAACACAACTATATCATATGAAGCAGAATTGAAAGATCCTTGCAGATGGCTTAGTGGAGCAATACAAAAAATGAATGCAATGTCATTACATAATTTTTGTGTAGGCATGCATATCACAAATTTTAGATTGTTATGGTTTCCATTTATCCAACAGAATCTCCCTGGCCACATTGGCTAGCACCATTATTTTATAACAAGCAAGGTTACTGATTCAACTCATTTTATTCAACGGATTCAATTGATTTTATCAAATGTTTTTTGACAAAAAACGTTTGATAAACGTTGGGGGTGGGTGCTATTGCACTATGAGGCAGTAACAACAACTCCTGAATGGCACTGAATAGCATTACACATTGAATTTATTGACTTCCAATGGTTTTATACATGCTGGGATAAAGGCCAGGGATCTTCATCCTCTGCGCATTAATTACATGTTGTGGTTAGCTGCTCCACAGTTAAGGTCTGGTCTGTTTAAGGCACCACACCAACCAGACTAACCTCATAAGTAAGTAATGTATCTCAAGTGATGATGTTGATGATGATTATGATAATGATTATATGTCTTGATAATAATGATAAAAATAAGATAAATAATAATAATAATGCAATAATAATGTAATCAACCCCCTTTGCCTACCGAAATTCTATGATATTGTATTTAATTAATTGAATTGACTTCACCTCTCCCCCAGATCCTGATACTCATGGCATTCCTCTGATGCATGCTTTACTCTTTTGAGCAGGTCTCTCTTTGGGAAGACCACAGAGAGATGTGTCATGATAAAAGGGGTGAGGTGTATTTTGCAGCTGTTCAGCCTGTTATAGCCTGTCACCATTTTCTTCTTTTAATTAATTCAGGGGCCAAGCTTGCCAAGCTCGACTTTTCACCAAACAAGCAGGAGACTGGATTGGTTGGCTGCCAAAATAGCAGCTGCTCAAGGACCAAGTCCGATTTTCTTTCTCACTGCTTTTACACGATCCTTCAGAGATGAGATCCATTTCACCTGCCAGGAGATGCTGGCTCCTGTTTACAGTCAGAGTAGGAGATACTCTTCCCCCGCAGGGTATGATTTTAGACAAGCTCTTGCATTTTTTTTTTGGCACCACCCACATCTTCTTTTAATCAAAGGTGACACCTGAGGTGAAAATGTCCCTTTCATGCTTGCTGAATCTTCTTGGTATCCTTCACTTCCTCCAAAAAAAGCACCCTCTCCTCCACCTGAGCATCTGGCAGTTGGTGGAGCCTTTCCAGGCATAAGAAACTAACCGCAGTATGATACAGAAAACCGCAGAAAATGGCTGGCTTACTGCAGATTTTTGGAACTCAGTCTGATGACAATCACAGAGGCCAGCAGAGGACTGAGCTCCCTCCCCATGCCCATGTAACTAAATCATGAAGAATGAGGAGATCTTACACACATTATTTAAATTACATTTTTGGTATGTATAGAAGCTGACTAACAGAAAAAGCCATAAAAATTATAATGTTAAGGATGAGGACACCCCAAATGGTAGGATCATGCTTTACCTCACCTCACTGAAATTCACCTCTACTCACTGAACAACAATGGATCTGTGATATACAACAGAACAACAGCCACCAACTGTCAGGACACACCTCCACAAACAACAGCAGAGGTGGGAGGGTGGAGGGGGGAGATTTGTACAGCCAATTAATTTGGAAGATGAGTAAATGATCAGACTGAGAGTACCAAATTCAGAAAGTAGCCAGGACACAGTATGGACCTAAAAATTAACCTCAGTCTCCAATTAGATAAGCTTATGGGATGATAATTGAGAAGTAAAGTACTGATAGCTGTTCAGTGCATGGCTTTAGATGCCCTTTAGAGTCAACTCTACTCTAATTAACTCCACTTTTAATTAGGAACAGAGCTCATGCAAACTTTATTGCTCATTGACTAGCAATACTTGTTATATTAGATGTGAGCTTGAGACCTCAGCAAATCCCAAAGCGTCAAAGATTTTGTTTCCCCTCTGTTCAACCATGATATCCACAGTGGATTATGAAGGGTTGCTATTAGAGTTGTTCCTAAAGTATTCTCTGATCTAGAGGGAACACACTCATTTCCTCAGTTTATGATCAGGAGTTAACAACAGATATACAGTGTAGAATAGCACAAAGGTGGTCTGCAGTTTTTGGAATATTTCAAAAAGCTGTTTTTTTTATGAGCCATCTTCACAGATATCATCTGCCATTATGCTTACTACATGCTTGGTGTGCAGCAATTGATTTTATATTTTATTATAACTCCACCTCACAGTTTCTACCACAGGTCCCTTTGTCGCTCATGTTTTAATCTTGGAGCATGCAATTGTGCCTATTGGAGGCTCTGATGGGCATGCTTGGAGTGTAATTCAATGGCACTAATGAAAGTGAGAAAAGTGGATGACCATATGCTCCCTCCCTCATTTCTGTCGCGAGTAATGAAGGAGAGAAAGCATTTGATTGGAAGCCATTTGATGTTTGGTATGTGACAACTTCTCAGATGACCTGCCAACAGTTCACTCAGGAGCATTCTTCATTTCCTGATGCATATTACTTTTCACCAAGACACAGTCCATGTGATCAGAATCATCAGAATGCAAGGCTGTTCCATTGTTGAGAAATATGGGTTTTTAAGGATGTAGATAGTGCCAGTACTCCAGTGCTTCCTACTAAAAAGACAGAAGAAAATGAATAAACAAAATGAGTGTTGCAAATGAAATTATCCACACATACACAATGCACCTTGTGTAATGTGTGGATAATGTATGTATTATATTAATATACACATACACCTGTGTAAAAGGACTGATGTATGTCTGTGTGTCTGTAAAGTATTCCATCGTCATCCAGAGGCAGCAAAAGGCCAACATAACCCTTTGCAATAATCTGCAACACACATGACTACCCGGCTATGCCACTGGGGAGAAAGTATGGCCATTTTTTACATTTTCTCAAAGGTCTGTTTAGTTTGATTCTTGGCAGAACGTAGCCTGATGTTTGGCGAGGTCTCTGGTGGCATCTGTGGTGCGATGGGGGAGCAGCTTATTAGTGAGGAAGAGGTGCATGTGGGTCGCTGAGGTTCTGAGAGGCACTGTGTGAAAGCACACACATCCAAGGTCTGATATGCCCCCTCTTTACCAGGAGAAAAACCCCTATGGCTCTAGTTTGGCTCCTTGCAGTCTTTGATCATGCAGAAAACACATGATGTTTATTTATGATACCACTTTTATCTTCCCAGGAGCAGGTCTTGCCTTATGAAAAGATGAAAAAAGAGGTGCGTACATATCCACAAAGAATGTATCCATGCAAGGTCATACAGAGTTAATATCAGTGCTACAAGAGTGAGAATTTTGAAGTGGATATTCTTTGGCAAAACACAAACAATTGCTTTTGTGCAATACGATTATATTGATAACATTCCCTAAAAGGCCTTTTCAAACTAGCCTTGAAATGGGGAAGAATGTTGTCTCATGAATAGATTTTTTTGATTGAATCATCTACATCTGTTTTCTTTCAACAACAAGAAGCGTATGATTTGTATATTCATTTTATATTTTCTTTTACCTTTTCCATTTGCTTTAGATATTTAACATATTCCTGTATAGCTGGAATGGGTATTTATGTGTTCAGCCAGGACAAAGATCTATGAAGGATTTAGACAAACAGATCCACTCACCCTTCCTACAACATACAGAATGGGTGGTTTGGTATCACATACAACCACTCTCGTGTTTGCTGGCTGTTTTGGGCACATCACTAAACTAGAGCCCAGTGTTTCAGCAACCAACTATTATGGCTCTCTTAATTGCTCTTCTTTGCAAAATCAGTTACATCGAGGCAACAATAAAGAAAAGGAATTATGAAGTCCAGGTCAGTTAAGATCAAAAAGTCATCAGGTGATAAGTCGATTTAGATTATTTTCAGAGTACATTTAATTCAATGTAAACTGAATTTTATAATATCTGCTGATGGCTGATGTATTCCCTGAGAACCGACATGTCAAATCTTGCATCCAGAGTTAAGCAGTATTCACTATGATTATTCAATTAACAACACATTTTGGAAACAGTTATTTAATTTGTTAACTGTTATTTTTATGTTCAATTTTTAGTGGCAAGGATGGAGTGGTTCTGCAACCTCATCACATCTGCTCTCACAGCTTCATCAATTGGTCTAAACAGAACCATTTTTGACAAATGAAAGGTAACCTGGCACATTCCGGACTTGTGGCAAGCTGCTTGTTCACTATCAACTGTCACTAGAACATGATGCAATGTTTGTGTTCGTTGGTCCTTGCAAGTTTACAGACAGGTGTAGATTTGCTAATAATCTCAAATGGTCCTGAAACTGATTTCTCTGCTCTTGCAGAGAACAGAACTCAGGCTTATACATCCATATGACTTGCTGTCATCTTGATGAGGCATTTCTAAATGGCATTCAAAGCCCACAGGGATACTCAGCAAACAGCTGAGCATTAAAGCACCCCTCTTCTTCCTTTCATTTTAGTCTTTCATCAATAAAAAAGCTGCTGTCTTCGTGCCTGTTGCTTAGGCAACTAAATGTCTGTACACCCCCACATTCCTGTCCATTTCAATTCTCCAGGAAAGCAGTGTCACCCCTGGCTAGCTCTGCCCAGTTGAGCTTGAGTTAAATTAAACATACAGCACATTTTCTTTCTGGAGCAATTTCAATTTGGCATTGGACATGCCAACGGACAATTTGAAAAGCTGATAAAGAGGGAACTTAAGTGCAAGAGCATGAACCACCGCAGTGTTTGAAGTCAGGGCTAAAAGAACAACCCTTGTCATCATGTACCACCACATGTAAGTGTCTTACTGTACACTATATTTCAGGTTAAATACAAATCACGGAGGAGACATTAAGCAATCATACATTGGAATTGATTAAAATAGCTTAATAAGTCCTAATTTGTAAAAGTAGTAGTGGTAACATATATGGTGGCTACCTTGTAGTAGTATTGGTGTTGAAGTTACATTACTAAGGCCTATACAAACATGAAGGATGCTGACACAAATACACAAACTTGCTCCTGTGTCCTGTCAAGGTGTGTTAACCTAAGGCCACCCTACTTTAGTTCGGAAAAAGGGGGAGCGGGTGGGGGCATTAACGAGTCTCTAGCTTTATACAGTGCTTAGATAAATGCACTAAAATGAAAGCAATCTAATATCTCCGTTCTTGATAAACCATGCAGATTCTGACATAGGCCTATGTGACAATTTTATTTTCTCATGACAAATTATTAAAAATATACGATCACAGCGAGTGAACACCATGAAGGTGAATTGGTCAAGGTCAATTGCTATGCTCATAGGCATCATTTACGCTGGGGATGCTGGGGACATGTCCCTGCTACGTGACTGTATGCAGCGCGTGAGACCTGTTAATTCATATTTTAAAAATGAATAAATAACAACATAGGCCTGTGCGAGTCATCATGGTTTTCCTTAATCAATGTTTGTTGTAGACTGTGGTGGACATACTTGTGGGCCTGTGGCTACTATGATTTGGAATAGCCACTCTAGTATTTTCAATGTCAAATAGTTTAGCAAGGTATAGCCAACTGTACTAAGCTGGCACACATTTCATACAGTACATCTCTGCTTCATTATATATTAAGGCTCTGATATCACTTCCATTTTTTCTTTTCAACATGATCCACAGCTAGTCAAATACAAAATTATCTTGTTTGCCAGATATTTTAAAATTTTAAAAAGCAATTTACTAGCAAAAAAATCAACAGATGCATTTACTATAACACATCAGCTTTCATTACGAACTGTATCGCAAACTGGTTAACTATAAGTGTCACGATCGCTAGTGATACAGGCAAAAATATAAGAACCAGCCTGTGCTGTGCACTGTAAGTCCCACCCCTTCTTCAATGTGATTGGATAGCTGAGTACAAAGTGACAGTGATAAGATGAGCGTGGGGCATTTTCAAAGTTGAACATATTTCAACTCTAGGCAACCAAAATAAACTCTGGCTGTACTTTATAGGCGAGAAAAAGTGCTCTGTTCGCATGAAAACAATGTGAAAAATACGCTGGATGAAGAAAAATATGCTTTGTTGGACACAGCTCCTTAACTCTCATGTTTATATTAACCTGGGGAGCTTTTCACCAAGATTTCACCTTGACATAGCTGTATAGTCCCATTCTGTAAATATGCATGGCATGTCTAATCATGTTGGTAACAATACTAGGTTAAGTACTAGGTACTATTACTGTAGCTTACAATATATTTAGCTACAGGTCCTGGTGTCAAACTCATATAATATAATCTGTCTGAATTTGCCCAGGCGCCTTGGGAGCTATAACCACCACTGTGTGTAAGTGTCCCTTAATGGGGTAGACAATCAAAGTTTACTCTGGTTAATTAAAAAAGAATGAAAGTAAAGAGTTTACTGAAGCCAAAAATGACCAGGATTTCAAACAAACACAGCAGCTATTAACTTGACATATGCATGCAAAGGCTTTCCAGTACATACTGATGTGGTACCTTTTACATTACCATAGCGCCTCTCTGTTTTCTGGCTATGTAAGTGGTCTACTGTGTATTTCTATCCATACTGATTGGTTTGTTACAATGTCACAGTTTTTATATTTTTCCATATCTCATGGATACATAACTTGGGTCACATTACCTTGACAATATTTCTGTGAGAGTGTCTTTCAACCCCATTTTGCTTTATGTCAGCCGCGAAAGTTACCTGACTATAAGGACATTGCAGCTTGCAACTTCTGACTGACTTCTCCAGTGTTACACCAAAATTAAGACTGGACCCAATTACATTCACATTAATGATAACATGTTTTTTAATCCTGGTCCTTTAGTCTGTTCCGCACCAAGAAGTGTGACTCATCAGGCAGCAGTCAGGATTTTCTGCTGATCATCAAGAACAGCGATCTGCACAGTCATGCTTCTCAGTGGTTAGCAGGTTGATGGTAACAATGTGCACCATGAAACTATGCTTTTATTAATGAAATTGGAATCCTCTACATCTGGCTGTTTCCAATCCAAACTGCAGAGAGACACATTTGTGTAATAATTACCCACATTCAACCCATGCTAGATCTATCTAAGTGAGCTGTTCTATGTATGTTCTATATATTTAATAAGGTACTGTATGCCACCTGGATGGGTGCTTTCATGGAACAGCAGTTATATATTACAAATATTGCTGATTACCATAATTGAGTACTATATACATTATGCCATAATATGGAAGAGAAATGCTTTACCAACATGATTTGACCATCATATGGCATGTTGTATTATTGTGTTCTGGGAGAGTCCAAATTGTCTGTATTTCATAGTCATACATTAGGAATTCACACAATGGCTTAAATGGGTATAAAGGCATCAGGCTTGATTTGGCCAGACAGTTGGCACAAAACATACAAACTTTATCTGGATTTAATTTTGTGGGTTGTAGTTGTATATTTTTTGAGTCTGAGAGAAATGACATTTTACTTTGGTACTTCTTTCATTTGTGTAGTGTGCTAGGTAATTAAACATCTCCAGGTGTGAAAAAAGTTAACTCAAGCAAATTAAAGGGATAATTAGGGTGGTGCTGTAGCAGTGCATGACGAGAAGAACAAACTGCTACCTCTCTCATTCTGCCACCAGTACTGAAATTAAATTGTAAAATGTTTTACACTGGGAATATATTCATAAACACATTCCCACATTTGTTTTCTTTTTTGCTTGCTTACATGCTTTCCCTAAACAATGGGAAACAGATCACCATCACTCAGCAGCAGAAAGCTGTTTATGTAAAACTCTCCTGAATAGCCTTCTCAACACTTGAGACTCAACACATGTTAGTTTTTCAACCGAGAGTCTTCAGAGCAATCCAATTTCATTATTTGAAACACAATTAGCATACCACTTTCAATGGTGAAGTGTAACTTGCTGACTGAATCAACATTTTTTTTAACAAATTATTTGAGAAAATTGGCATAGAGATTAAACATCACAGTGATATTACAAATTGGCATAGTGTTTTAAATTCTGTTTTTATTTTTACTAACATATGGTGCTCCCTTAGCAAATAAAAGAATATGGACTAACTGATTTTATCTACAGTCAATTATTATTATAATTGTTATTATTATTATTATTGTTATTATTATGTACTCAGTATGATAATGCAACTGGTAAGAGAGGTGTTCAAATGAATTCATTGCCTAGACAGGAACTCAATAAACAGCCATATCATGTTAGCGGAGCATGTCTTCATCAAAATTATTAGATGGAATTTGCTAAGGCCTGTCAATTATTAAAATGAAGCATGCTTTTAAGATAATGGTTTCAACACTTGCAAGTCAGTGGTGAAGTCTTTTTATGAAAAGGTCCTCCTAAAAACTTGAATGCATGCATGTATGTATGCATGTATGTATGCATGTATGTATGTATGTATGTATGTATGTATGTATGTATGTATGTATGGTTTATATACATGAACGGACAACAAGACAGAATAGCATGTTGGAACATCAAAATGAAAACAATAAGTTGAGCATGCTGTACAACTTCTCCATTGCCCCTGCTCTACCTTGAACATTGGCTATGGTATTTTAATGAGGACCAGTGGGAGATGCCCACATTTTCTTTTTTCAAAGAAAGGAACATTTTTGCTTGTTTAAGTGTCAAGTATATTGCTCCTTTTGATGGGTCACATGATCAATACAGCACATGGTGATGATGCTTTGCATCTGATAATGGAAACAAAAAGAAAAAATACAATCCTGAGCTCACAGTGGCATGTGCTCTAGTAGAGACTACAGAATGTAACTGAAAGTTCCAGTGAAGTTGTGATGTTTCCAACACTGTGGGGATTCCTAAAATTCTTTTTTCCATTCCATTCACTGGTGAGCAATACTCTGTCAACTTGGATTGGACTTCATCCTTTGTTGGTGCTTTGGACCCTGAAAGAACTTTCAGAGACCAAAGGTAGCTGCCCTGGAGTACAGCCTTGAGCTTAGAGAGAGTAGATCAGAAGCAGACCTTGCAAGGCATCAGCTTGCACCAGACATCTGCTACATGAAAGAAGATTGCCAGAATGTTCCCTGTTTCTCCTGTTCTGGCCCTCTAATCTGATGCTAATCTTTCACCACCTGATTTCCACTCTAGCTCTAACTCAGCTGTGATCATTCTTATACACATCAAAATTCTGTGCATTTTGAGGGGACTTTATATTTACTGGAAGTATATTAATGCAGTATGAATATTTTAGTAATTCATGACATATGGATAATTATTTGAGATGTGTGGCTTAGTGTATGATAATCATGACTCACCACATGTTGTCTACATGTTCCTAAATAACTTCCTTTTTGCTTATGGATCCGGGGCCAGGAACAGGAATGTCATGTTTCATTTTGCATCACAAATTGATTAATTGATTAAAGAGCATATTACTAATAATAATATTAATAAGGTCAGCATGTAGCTATATCTATCCCTTTCAGTCACATAGAGCTGTTTTCCCTAACCAGAAAAATCATGGCTCTGTTTTATGAGAGAAGATTAAGCGTAGGAGCTGGATAGATAAAGCGAGACAGAAGAAAGATGAATGAAAAAGAAAAAAGATATAAGGCACTAGAGAAAGAGAGAGAACGGGTGAAACCGAGAAAGGAGAACATGTAGACTGATTCCTGCTGTGATGCCCTCCTCTCAGCTGTCAGCTTCCTTTGTGAAACTGCGCCCTGGTCTCTCCATCTCTGCCCCTGAGAGTCCAGGGGAGAGGCACCAAGGGAATAAATCAAAGGTGTCCAATGCATCAGTCCCCTGGGTTACGGCCAAGACCCAAGCCCCAGATTTGCTTTCCCGAGAGGAGTGGCCTCGGGTGGCCAGGCTACATCCACTCATGTAGCTGTAATAAGAGTATTCACACTGTGAATATTAGCGGATGTATTCCCACTTCACCATACTTCACAATGTTTCCTGGATAGGTTGGTGCCTTGTTTACAATTTGAGCACTTCAAACTGTTACTCCTCTCTGTCTATTGAGTTTAAGGAGTGATACAATACAAGAAAAGGTGGCATTTGTTTGGCATCAGAGGCAAAGCATGATGTAAAGTCAAATAATGTGGCCCTCATAGAGCATTGTTATGCCATACAGTATGTGCACAGTAGAATGATATATTTCCTCCAAATTATCATTTCAAAATGTTACAGAATATGTGCTGCCACATAAGCTATTTCTTGGACTATCTTGTGACTCAAAGGCAAAAATAAGCTGATTAAGTTTGTGCTATTTTAGATTAATTAACACTGATTACTTATTACCCCTCCCAAAATGTGCAGCCCAGAAATTACAAATTCAGCTTGAATTGGTGCCTATTGTATATACTGAATTTTCTTTGAAAAGACTTAAACTTGAGATATTCAAATCCTAACATACTGCTCATAATTGTACACATATATTTCTTTACATTCCAGTTTTTTTCAGCCTGATATCCATCCATGCCGTTACTGTCCGTTCTGTGATTTTATGTTCCTGATCCATTGATACGTGTTTAAATATCCCCTGCCCTAATGTTTTTTTTTTTTTTTTAAACGCATCAGTTAAATTCATACAAAATTAAATATAGTTGCTCCAGCTCTGCCAGTGGCAAGGAGGTTATTCCAACATAGACACTGTGCATTGCTGCATATTTCCTCAATCTTCAGTTTAATATATGCCTTTTCTATTACTGCTCTCTGAAATAAACATGGACCTGTTTACAGTTACTGGGCAGAAGTAAATACATCTTCTTTGATTGTTACAGGAATTATTTTGCTCCTACTGAATTCAGTGAAACATATTCCTTAGTCACTTCATCTAATTCATCTCCTTGCTTTTTAATTCCTGTACCTACTAAAATAGTGAAGAATATACTACCAATAATTGGAACACCATTGTAAAATGTTATTAATGGCTCCCATATGTCAGGATATGTACTTCAGTCCTTCAAAACAGCTGTTTTTAAGAATGAAGCCAATTAAGAATCCAGCCTGGACCTGAATGACCTATTGAATTACATATCTTGAACCTTACATTTCTATTAAGATTTTTTAAAAAAGCAATTGTGCCCCATCCTGAAATCCATTTTGGATTGCTTTCTATTGTAGACCTCATCACAGCAGCTCTTTGTACTTAATAATGTACTTCTTTCACCTGTCAAAGGTTATTTCACTACACTTGTGCTTCTACATTTAAACACAGCCTTTCATACTATCAGTTATTGTATTCTCATTGACAGACTTGAACATTTTGTTCAGATGCTTCCTTTCAACATGCTATCAACTCATGTAACAATGAACCATGGGAACTCTTAGAATGCAAGGGTAAGCTATGGAGTACCACAAGGATCTGTGCTAGGACCTCTGGTCTTCTGTTCTTCAAACTCAAATAATAAATATCAGTCAAGTCTGATGCAATCATATAATTGTGTATCAATGATAAAAAAAATAACAGGAAGACCTAAAATATTTCCCATCTATTCACCTACAGACCTAAAGTATTAGATGACAGCATTTCAAGTGCTGTCATCAAAGACTTTGGTGTTACTTTAGACCCTGAGCTTTCTTTTAAAACCTATTTAGAAATACTTTTGCGATTGCTTTTTTATTATTTTACTATCGTGATGGTAGTATAACTAAGATCAGACAAATTCTGTCAATACAGGATTTAGAAAAGTCAACGTGGAATGGCTTGACCTCAAAAAGTTGAAGTACTTCATATTTCTATTCAGAAGTATTTTTTCTATTCATGTGCAAAGTAGCTCCCTTGCGTCCCATGAACAGTTGTGCATGGGACGCAAGGGACATGGCTCATGGTTGACTTGGGCCATGAATTGTCTAGTGAACTTAGCGTTCAGTGTTATCACTGTGCCATTGCATGGGATCTCTGTGTTAAGCTGATGATGATCTATACATGATGCAGTATTGACAGGCTTAAGTTTGCTCTCATGCCTGTAATGGCTTTTTGCATAGTTGTCCCATAAGCTTTTATTCTCTCCTGTCCCTGTCATACTCCTTTCTTTCATCCTATTTCCTCCATCTTCCACTGACTGTTTTTCTCTCCCATTTTTCTCTGGGCTCCTGTCTGGAGCTATAGCCACACTCCCCATCATGCAACCAAATTTGGCTTCTTGGCTTGACTCACTGTGTGTTCAGGTCTCCTGCTTGTCCATGCCATAAAATTATCTTATACGGTCCTATACTCACCACATATTTTACACTAATATACTCTGCTGTTAAAATTAATTAAGATGGCCTGGTGCAGAAAAGAATCAGATAGGCTCCCCCTCTGAGCTGGGTTCTACTCAAGGTTTCTTCCTTTTAGTTAAGTTTTTCTTTTCCATTGTCACCCTAGGCTTGCTCTGGGGAATCTCAGACCTGTAAAGATGCTTTGCGACAGTGATAGTGATAGATTTGAATTTAATATTTTATTTTTTATCGATTGCAAATTCAAGTAGGTAGCCTGGCCAGTTGATACTTGAACAGTAAATTAATTCAAGCTACTCTAAATCTTTAGTTCATATCCTCTAAATCTTATTTAGCAGACATGACTTCAGTATACTCATTACTTATACTGAAAGCATATCACTTACAGAGCAAATTTTGTATAAGTATTTTTTATCAAAAGACCATTATCTCTTCCCAAAGCCAATGGACTTTAGGTAGACAATACTTATGCAAAATATGTTCTGTAAGTGATATTCATTCAGTATAAGTAATGTGTATGCTCAAGTATTCTCAAATACATTAGAATAATTATATTCAAGTACAGGATTTAGTTACATACTGTTGTGCTCTATGTTTCTCTGCAGTGCAGAAAATTGCTGTAAAGGGATAGTTAACCCTAAACTTTAGCCTATTCACTATTAATTAATAGTCTACACATGTATTGTTATCCCTTTATCCCTTTCATGCATTTCTGTGAAGTTCTGTGAATGAACCAGAGGTGGCATCTATGGCCACTTAATCTTGAAATAGCTAAACTAACCTGGCATTTAAGAATATTAGCTATGACTGGCCATCATTACTAGACAATTTCCCAAACCAAAGAGGAAGCACTGGGTTGCATATTTCCCAACTCCCGATTTCCAGAGAGTTGCAGAAATCATCAATATTTTTAATGCCTTGCAGCTAAGTTATGGATACAATATTCTTGATCTTTATGGGTTCTTCAGCATTTTCTAATTAATGTAGATTGCAATGTAATTCAATACCTTTTTTCTCATTGTGTTTATGACAGCAGAGATACATTTTGTATACTCTCAAACAGTGAATAATAACTTTACTTGTAACTGTGATGGTTTCTTTATTTAAGCAGATATGAGTCATTATTGCATATTATCAAAACTACAGACAGCAGCAATGAATTGTGTGGATTATATGGCACAAACATTTGTAAAACAAAGACATATTGCTAGAACTGTTGTTACACACTCTAAAGTTACATACAAAAAGTATGGTATGATTACTGTGGAAATTAAGTGAAACACATATGTCAGAAGATGGGAACAAAGGAAATACAAAAGCCTGAGTAAAAGACCACTGTCATGTTTGTTTTAACACGAAAATGAAATGTAACATCCTGAGCTTTAAACAAAGAATATAAAATAAGACAGAGATGCTACATATCAAGCTATATGACCAAAAATCTGATGCAACCCCAAAACAAGACCATGTAATTCATGCTGAAACAGCCTGAAATTCGACCATTTTTAGGTAACCTACTAAGATGTAACAAAAAAAGGAAAAAAAAATAGGTTAAGCCATGGTGCTTTCTTTTAGCAGTTATTTTCCTGTATATCTTTCATTTCTTTTTCACCCTTCCTCATGGACTGACCACTCCAGCATCCATTGCAACAGAATCCAAAAATGAGAAAATAATAACATTATTGTCCGCCTGATTAATTTGCATCATTAATCCCAAGTAGGGATGGCTGGACCCCAGTTCTCTTGCTGACGGATCATTTTGTTTGTCGAATGGGGAGCAGGAAAATGGATGGTCAAGGTGCGCCTTCGGCTCGTGAATCTGGACGCATCACCGCGCTCCACAGCGCTTTCATTAATAACCTGTTTCCCCTCTGCCTCCTCCCAGGGTCCCGATCAGGAATAATGGGTCTCTAAATGGAGTCACTGTCCTGCTTCAGCTCCTTCACAGCGAGTGCTTGCCAGCTGTTTTATGGGAACCTGAAAGTAGCGCACGGCTCCTGGATCCCAATATGGATGGATGGGAATTGGGGAATGTGGGTCACTGATGCTCTAGTGCAGCACTAAAAAAAAAAAAAAAAAAGAAGTGTTCCTGTTTTTGTTTTTAGTGATTGTTGATCTTCATAAAATTAATAATGCATACAGACATTTAAAGTGTTATGATTTTTAGAAATTGTAATTTTCCAACACAAATTCTAATTCTAATAACATCAAAAAACCCTCCAGCTAATGAAAATGCACAAGTTTCAGAGGGACAAAATGATTACAGAAATGACAAAGTGTACCCCTGGATACATCATAAACCTACAACCATCCCAAAAAGAGTCTGGTTCCAAGATCACCCATCTCACATCACAGTGTCCAGTGCAACGGTTGAGGTATACACTGCAGAAGAAGAAGAAGACCCCCACAGGGGAAGGTGAGGCTCAAAATTTCAACACCCCTACCCACCAGAAACCCAAGACCCATCCAAGAATGACTTGATTTTTAATCTTACTGGTCGTTATGTTGATGCTGATGAAGTAAGCTTGCTTAATAAAGGGCTGTCTTTTGTTCCTGTATGTAGAGCTAAGCCATTCCCTCTTAAAATTGAAATGTTCAAGTTTTTTCGTAATCTGAGACTGAAATGTTACTATAAGAACTCCGTGAAGTCATGTTCTTTAATAACATCTAGTGGTTCCTGACAAGCTAAGTTCAAACCACCAAGTAAATCTCCTTTAACTCTTCTGTCACCAAGTGCAACATGATGTTGACCAGATGTTTGATAATCCTCCCAGTGTTACTGGATGCAACATGCATCTAGCTGACACGTTACCAATACCTATTGCTACCTATAGTACTGCAATGATTTGTAGAAAACGTGCATGGACTACCTGTACAGCTAGCTCATTACCTAAGCCATGCAGGGAACCACTGTGGCTATTAATTTTTAGTGATTGTACATTGACAGAAACATATGGTATACTTAGCAATGAATACTTAGCATTGATGTATCCATGTGGCGAGAAAGTCATGTCTAAAGCCCAGCTAGCTAACTGTTTTGATCAGTAACCCCAATTCATCACAATTATTTTGGACTAGTTTATATGCGAGTTTACCTATTTAGCTAGCTAATGTCACATTGGGGTTAACTACAGCTATCACTAGGTAACTCTCTGTTATTATGCTTATGCACCATAAATGCAAAACAAGTAAAAAAAACATTTTACTACTCAAATGGGTGACACAATTAAAACATGCATTTTAAACAATAATTAAATCAAATGTATCATTTATTTTTATTGAACAGCACCTCCCGATGTCACTGTCCGATCAAAGCTGTGAATCCAGCTGATTTAACTGCTAAATCCAAGGCTGGTACCACCAGAATATCAGTAGTAAGGAAACACTTCCGTAACTGTAATGGGAAATATTAACCATTAATCCTTTACTGACAAACCTTGTAGTAAATTCTTAAATTTATTAAATATGAGGTAACATCAGTAACTCATAACAAGACACCTCTATTGCTAACCTGAGCACAGTCATTGGGGCCTGTTTGATGGACATACTGAGACCCCTGTCCCCTTCTGCCTTGGCCTCCAGATGGACTGACCATCTGGGATGTAGCAAATATCTGTACAAGAGTGAGACCAGGCTGTGTCTGCAGGAGGAGTTTAAATCCATCATTATGCAAACAATGCCCCCACACACACACGTAAGCTAACCCTTGTCAGAATTTCACATAACTTTTGACGGTCTTTGTAGGGAAGACGGAAGGAAATTACAAAAATGCGGTTCTAGAAAAAAAGCATTGTTTTTTCACCTTAGAATCAACAACTTTTTCAGACCCTAAAAAAAATCAGCAGATGTATGTTAACTGGAAGTTCTGACAAGTAACCAGCTACTTTATTTGAGCAAGTACTAAATGAAAACAGAAATCATCTGATCCCAAAGGCTCTCCAGAACCCATCTGAGTAAATTTTCAGTCCAGCTCTACTGTGGTCAGTCTCTTCCTCACTAACCACTAACTTTGTGGCCTTTCTCCCCTGCCACACTTTGCCTTGGTCTGTGCTGTGACCCAAGGACTGCCCTTCTCTATTGTAACAAGACAAATAAAAACTTCCACTTCCATCAGCCAGACATGCCTGCAAGCTTCCTTACATCCCCCAGCCTCAATATTGGATTTTCCCCCTTTATTACCCCCTTTGGTTCCTAATTTACTTGGTGGAATGGAACAGGCACATGCACCTCTGCCCTCCCTGTTTCTTCCTTTTCTCATTTTTTTTCAGGGCACCATTACCTATGGGTAATTATCTGTCATTGTGAATCTCTGGGAAACCCTGGGAGCCCACTGAAATTCAAAGATGGGATTATTCTTTATGATGCAATGTCCCCCCAATCTTCATCAATCTTGATTCAACCATCATCTGAACCCTTGTCTATGAGGATTGTCATGCACTGAAGAGGCTGTTCTCTAAATCATCCCTGACAATTGTATATTCCTTTAAGGTCCCAAAAAGCCATATTGTATTACATAGTCTTAGTTTTTTAAATGCACTGTTCTCTTTTCCTGGCTTTTTAGAAGCCTGCAAATGACCCATCATTTGTGTCTTGGCAAATAATGATGTTACACAAGCTCAAGCATGAATGTAATTTCATGGCTAAGTATCAAAACATTTCAGGAATAAGAGAAACCAGCTAATTAAACATAGACATATGCTTATTTTTTCCTTTTCTCAAGATTATTCCAGCTATTTTGTTTGTTTTTCCCTTTTGTAATGAGCTGATATGGGAAATTGACTGTCTGTTTGTGTATGTAGCCTTCAGTAAGGCCATACTAACTCCAGTCTATGGTATATTTTCTTCCTGATGCCCTGCCTTTCTCATTAGTCTGCATTACTATCCCTTAAGGTACAATTCTATGAACAGATCAGAAGCATGGTCTAGCCAGATCCTGTTTGTATTCCAGTCCAGCACAAATTCCCTTGAAACCTGCTGGGTAAAGACAGGTGCCTTTGAAAAAGGGCAACGGAAGGGAGGAGTGAGGAAGGGGTCACTTTCAAGAAAAATGCTCCAAAAGAGACAACGTCGGCAATTACTAACAGAGGCCATCGGCATAAAAAGGAGAGTGCTGGGGCCACCTGCTGCGCTTAAACCACACTGCTTCCTACAGATAGCAAATAGTGTCCCAACCCCCTTCCTATTTGGCACCAGCGCGTGACCTGGAGATGAGAAGTGAGAGCACCATAATCTTTGGTGAAGGTGTTATAATTCCAGTCAGCTAACACTCACAGCTCTGCCAAGTAGCAACTGTGTTAAGCACCATGTATTTGCCTCCACCAAGGCAAGGCCTTGTGAACACCACTGGATAGAGCGATTATGTGTTATCTGGTGGCTGACCGCATTGAATAAATTCTATTAATTTATGTATTTCTGTTGCTAAATCAACACAATATCCTAGTATTTGATTAGTTCTCACTTCTAATATATATATATATATATATATACTGTATACTACCTCATATCACCGTTAGGTCACTCAAACATTATATTACTATGAATGTTATGTCTACAACACTGTAATTACAAATAATTCATATTGTACATTTTATCAGTGTTTTAACATCTTTTTCCATGTACCAGTTTTTTACTTTGAGTGTCTGAGTTTTCCACAGGTCTAGCCTGGACCATTCCACCCTCAACAACAGCAGCACCATTGCTGTCTTGGCAGAAGTATTTGTAAATATATTAGTCATTATTGAAATGTTTGAATATGTATAGTTTAACAGCAATTTTTGGACATGGCTACAAATGGATAGAAACTAATTATTTGGTTATAAAATCAATATGTCCATCACACTGAATAAAGACCTTTGCAAACATGGCAATCATTCAGAATATGAGAAAAGAATTGGTCACATGCTCATGAATATGCATCAAACACTAAAAAACATGACTGTCAGCATAGCAGATGGTAAGGTTACGCTTAGTTTGTAGTATCTGCAGTCCTGCCTTTACAGTAAAAATGACATTATATTCATCCATTGATGCATTTTTAACAGTGAAACGAAAACCAAAAGTTGGAGAGATAGGCAGTCCACACACACTCTAGGGAGAACAAACAAAAAACACACACACACACACACACACACACACACACACACACACACACACACACACACACACACACACACACACACACACACACACACACACTATTTAAAGTTGGATTTAAACAGCATCACACTGACTTTCAGTGTTGTCATACTTTGTGCGAAAAGATGACTAGAGGCAGAGAAGGTGGAGCAGCAAAACAACACAAGCATTGATCCAGCCTGCAGTTGATCAGCACATCACTAGAAAAGAAAAAGGAGACCTTCAGTTGACCTGCTGTTGCACACATAGTGCGAACACTGGTATAAAGGTATGGCCCCCACATATTAATGGAATGGAGAAATTACAGAAGGGGGTGGCTTAGACGGGTCCAAATCTTCTGCACCATTTAACTGGATAATGGGTTGATTTTATGATCTCTTAATTGCACTCAACCTTCACGAGTCTTTTAGGAGTTTCCATCTGACTGCAGTATAAAGCCTGTGATAAAGGGCTACATGATACCATTTTGGACAAACAGTGTTTTGCAGTTCTCATTCTTCTTAGTGGTTCATTTGTCTTGTAGCCTTGTGATATTTTTTTCTATGGCTGTATTTTTACGGAGAACCAAACAGCTATGTTTCTAACACCAGCTGGCAGTTATGGGTACTAAGAAGAGGAAATTACTTTGTTGTAAAACTGGAGACAAAAAGGACCTGACTCTGCTCTGCCTGGATAAATAACGGGCTGTTAACCTTTATAACATGAAAACAACTTGTATCTCAATAGTAAGTACCCCCAACATACAATGTAGCTGGAAATGAGGATCCCAAACATTTATGTGTTTGTGGAAAAGGCTATTTGAGTTAGATGTGTGTTACTTTCTCTCTTTCAGACTTTTGAGAAACATTGACCTGCATGCTTCTAGACATGCAGATGCAGCATCTTGTTGCATCTGAAATTCTAGCTGGCACAAAAACACACACAGAGGCTATTTACAGTTTTATTTATGCTATCCTAGATCTTGCTCAAATAAATCCACTTTGTATTACTATAATTTGATTATCCTATTGTACTTATAGTTTTATAATTGGCACTGGAATTTTTCCATTATTTTGAGTTACTTAATTTTATAATTCATGGTGCTGCAGTCAGCCTTTTAATGAACTTTATTTATGTTTTTTTTTATTCCAGTGTAATATTCTCCAGTTATAGTAAGAAATCCTTCAATATATTTGTAATTAGAATAAGACTTGACAACTGATTGCAGAGTACAGACTGGTAGCCATGATCTCCTAAAGTCTTATACCCAGTGACCACTTATTTTCAATCTACATAGCCGTTATGCTGAGGCTATGATCAATATACATAGCTGGTACAACCAGCTAACTGAAATCTGACCGAACCTAATCTTATTGAAACTATGAGCACTGCTAAGATAGGCAGCTGACCACAGTTTGCCCTTTCACAGCCTGACTTTGATTCTAGACCTTCGGGCATGTCGCTTGAGTACTTTTAGCTAGATATTCCGTTAGACAGCCCCTTTAAACAACTTCATGAACACAGCAGATGGTCAGGGCCAATCACTGCCAATCACTGCCTCATTGAAATTGATCAAAATGCTCAGCACAACAAACCATAGATCAAAATCTGTCAACCAGGGCCTCTCATTGGCTCACAGGTATTGACATTCAACTATGAGCTCTGTGGATGGGTGCTCAAATCTCAGCTGCAATTTGGCAAGGCAAGAATTGGCCCAGCCTTGTTGGGGATGATAGCAGTTAAAGCAAGTTAAGTTCATTGGTCTCATCTCTCTAGCAGCCACTACTGGTCAGGTTGGTGCCTGCATAAACTGAGTGTATGCCAACTTCCTCTTCCCCTGACAGCAAGGACAGTGTGCGTTTACTGATGTGGCTGCTGTGTGGGAGAGAAAACATATTGTTGTCACATCAATCAGAGGAATCATGTGCCAATGGCTCTCCTCTCAGACCCTGCAGAATGGTTGCTGCAGTGAGGCAACTATTTTGGCCGTGGCTAGGAAAAAATAGGGAAATAATCAGGTACAATAGAAAGTTAAAGACAAAAAATCAGTGAGCCACTGACCACTGGTGGCAGGTCCAACGAATTTTTGAGTTTGCGAACTTAACTCTTCAATATGTAGGCTTTTGTCTTTATTAAAGTTATTTATATCATTAGAATTTTGTTTTATTCTTTACTATAAGGGACTCACTAAAAGAACCCTTGCCATCAATAAAATTTTACTGACATTACATTACCTGTCATCAGTTATATCCTAATGCCTTTTCACAGTGTTTCATGAATACCAAAAGCCACATTAAGGAAAAGTAGACTTGACTGTGGTTCTGAATGGGAGCTCAGAGATTTGCTATTTCCAATTACTGGTGTAATGCTGACCAGTATCTGAGTGCTTTGCAGATAAAGGCCTAGAAAAGAGGACTGAGGATGAGGTGATGGAAAGGAGGAGGGGACTGTGTGCCTGGGCAGAAGCACATGCTATAAAAATAGAAATGCAATTTTCTGCTGGGGGGTCCAGTATCAAGATGGAAATCACATAAGTAATTAATACACAGTGCATGATTTATTGATGCATTCATTTTGTTGCTAAAATATATTTCAAAGTAACAATATCTTAAAATATTCACAGAAATGTGACACATATAGTAATAATAGGGGAGGGGTGCTACAAAGCTCTTCTGGCAAAGAATTCCCTGCTGCTCAAGGATTTAGTGTACATGCAAGTGAAAAATATGCCTCCTTGATGAATAATGAATTAACACATTTTTACTTTATTGATCTAACCAGTTGTTTTATTACCATGTTCATACAGGAAGCATGTGCTTGTCACATGAGTGTACAGAGAGGTATTAATTCTGGAATTCGAGTCTCTTTTATTTTACTGTAGCTCGTGGGGAAACGGCGTCTGAAATCCCAAGCTCATAATCCGCTACCAAAGGCTGTTCATTCAGGCATGTCATAGACCTTCTCCTGTGCTCTTTTGTCAGCTAAATTCCAATAAGGAACCCAAGCTTGACTGAACTAACTCAAAACTTTATGCCTCGTAGTCAGTTCTGGAAACCACATCTGAAAGCTGGCAAATGTTTGACCTTCAAAGAATATTTTGCAGCTGAAACACAGGTTTGACCAAATTGGAAGAGTGCGCCCATTGTTTGAAACAAGAACAGGATTCAGTGACGTTGTAGAGCAGTGGCAGAGGACCTGTGAGCTAGACCTGTGTTGAATATTTAAGTCTACTTGGATCACAGTTGTGGCAGTGGTACCTTTCAACAGATTGAATAAAATACAGTAGCACATGAATGCAATAGATTGTGGCCTTGCATTCACCAGACTCTGCAGGTCACTGGGTAAGTGGCCAGCTGGTTCTGCAGACAAGTGACGCATTTGGTCTTGGACTGCAAGGGAGCAAGGGTGACCACTCTGTCTGCATTGGCCCTGCAGCTAAATTGGCAGGGGGGAGTGTTCAAAAGCGTAACTGGAAGAAGTCCTCGGAGGACTCACATTGAGCTCTCCTAAGCTTGACATCAGAGAAGCTATGTGACAGCAGCCAGATCCCTGTGTCCTCATTCTAATCAAATATGAAGCACTGTTTTATTTTGGCTGGATTGTTAATCCATGCTTGAATAGGAGGGAAAAAACTGAAATGCTAACTACATTCCACAGCAGCTGTGTGTAATTTTTTAAGGTTATGTCGTAAGATGTCACTTGATGTCACCATGCAGAACCATAATCATTCTGGCCTGATCAAGAGAGTGTTCAATAGGTTTTATGTGTCCAGCTTAGAAGTTACGTCTCCATCTTCATCTATGAAGCGAAGGATGGATGAAAACATTTTTTATTCTAAGGACATAGGTGGAAACCTTGTGTTTCCTGGGGCTGGGGTTTTTTTGTGAGGGAAGGAAACTCCCCAGGAATAAGTAGAGGAAACAGGGGCTGATGTGAGGGGAACAGCTGCCTGAGTGGGCGGCCTCAGTTGAGACTTGCTCTCTCCTGCTTGTCCTCATTAGCACTGATGGGAAGGCAGTCTGGCAGGATGCCTCATTATTCCCAGTCTCTCAAAGTCCCCACAGATTTCCCTGTGTAACCAGGAAACAGGGCAGAACTGTGCCGGTGTCCATAATGTCACAGACACTCTTTTCATTTCCTCATACCCTAATCCAGGTTTACTTACTGTTCTTCCATGTGATCCAGACTGAATATGTGTGTACCAATATTATATCACTGTGATCAAAAGTGCATGTGTGTGTGTGTGTGTGTGTGTGTGTGTGTGTGTGTGTTTGTGTGCTAGGGCTTTGGGTAGTGAATTCTTCTGACAGCATAAGCAATGTGTGATTTTATGTGAATTTAGGAGGGAATCTGTATTGGTCTGTGTGACCTCTCATGCCATCATTTTTCTTGATGCTAACATAGAAAAACCTCAGAAATGCCTGAAGTACATTGTGACTACCTGTATATGCTCCACGTCAAAATATAAAAGGGATGGTTTGGCTTTGATAACTTTCATGGCTTTCATCAGATAAAGTTTAATATTTCTGAAATTATTCAGGACACAAAATAAAACTCATACTCCACTTACAATTCATCCTTGGTTTTGCTTTTTACCCAACACAAACAATACAGGTACTAAATCAAATACATCTGACAAGGTTTTGTTGACAGTTACTTTTACAATGGGTTAGTCTTTATTTAAACAGGAAACTCACCTATGTATAGGATAGAAAGACAATTTTGTGGTGATTATAGTCACATTTGACAGCCATTTCACAGCTACAGTCATAATTGCCTTTAATAAAGTAGCATAATCCATGCATGCAACCTTTGTAAAAAACCTTTAAACCAAGTATTAATGCAATAAAATATGAAGGCAAGGTCCATCCCTCATATCTCTGGAGGAAATGAAACAACATTTCTTTTCTGAGATAATTACTCAATTCTTTTTAAGATTTTTTAATACAGTGGTCATAGACAGAACCCATTAGACTATGAAATACAAAGTTAAATGCTCATGGGAATGTTCATGTTATGGAGCAACAGGAAAATGATGTCTACTTGTGCTGCCATTTTGCATACTATGAATAATTAATCAGTTATGATTCCCAGATGAAAACAATCTCATGGCCACTCCCTTCTTTCATTTCAATGGATAAGGCTTTAAGAATCTGGTTACTGCAGAGTAATAGTGACATCTGCACTAGAATACAGATAATCTATTTCAGTCTAGGTCAGCAAAGATCTCATATATGTGCACCTTGTCCTACATTTGTGCTGGTAGTCTAATGTTTATGCTGGTCACCTAATGTTTACACAGGTAGTCTCACATTTGCTCTGGCCCTTGTCTGCTGAACACAGTCACCACAGTGCAGACTGTTTTCATTCATGTTTGAATAATCAGTGCTGGATTTAGTGCTCTCCTCTGTAAATTGTTAGTACATTGTGTTTGTAAATGAACTCCATCTAAATCAATGCAAGCAAATCCATGAACTCCATGTTAAATTTTTTTTATCATTGTTTCCATTTATCTGTTGTTCACAGAAGGTCCTACTGAAGAAATGACGATATGTCAATAGACTCATTGATTATGAATGATCATATGTTTGAGTTTTTGCTGGAATCCTGCTTGGATTTGACTTTGAAACTGATTTCAAACCTCTTCAAGATAACCCAAAACTACATTTGTCTTGGAAATTTATGTGAATATTGTAGCCGAAAATGAGTCATACCATGGTGTCTTTTTCTTCTTCTGTCTCATTAGAGGGACCATGAGAGCTGTAGCTTTAACTGGGTGATTTGTCACTGGTTGAACAGTGAAAGCTAAGATTCTACACAACCAGGGCTAAAAAGGTATGGCAAGGTAAAAGCCTCAATATTTTCATATTTCACCATTTTAATAATCTTAATAATAAATATAACTAAAATCTCAAATGCATTATCAAACCTTTCTCATTTTCAGACCAGACCTACTTGCTTTAACCTACTTGTTGTACTATTCTGTGCACAATAATTCATTCAGATTCATCATCCAGATTCTATGGTCACTGCACAAATGCATGAACCTTTTTTAATATTTAGTCTCTGACTGGAACAGTTATTCAGTAAACAACAGAAAATCAGAGCAGAAAGGCCTTCTCCAATCAGACAGCTTTGAGAGTTGCTGCCTCTTTTGATAAGGACCATCAAAGTTAAGCTACTTATCTCACTCACCTAGAATGTCCTCAATTGTCCTGTAGTTTATTGTCAGTCTCCAATTTCAAGAAAGTATATGGCCATATTCTTAGAGGTGTGTGTGTGTGGCTTCTAATGCTGTTGTGTGTGTATGTGAGTAGGCATAGGTGGAGAATGGTGGGGGGAGGTAAAGGTTGAATGTATACTTGAGATATTTTGGTGAAGACAGCTGTAAAATATTATATAACTATACCTACATTATTTTATGGGATTATTTATCTCAAACTGTTTACAGCCAATTCACAGTCTCTGACATTAAACACCACAGATTATGAAATCCACAGTAATAACATAATTGTTTTCATTATCAATAATTTTTCCAGTTATAAAATAAATTTGAAAGTTTGTTCCACAGATCACAAGGTTCCAGAATTTTAGATTTTGTTACCTGGCACTCTTCTGCACCTCTGCAGTAATATAAAATGTATTTCATGTGAATGTTGTTTCCACATGTGTTAGCTGCATCTTACATATCCAAGTAATATTCATTAAGCAACAAAGGTCAGGTGTATTCTTATAGATAGCTTTCTTTTCTTCATATATGCCGATCTGTATTAGCAATTATTTTGGTATGTATTCATGCCATGAGAATATTTTTCCAGTTTCAATATTTTTGCGACTTAGGTTGAGTATTTTCCCAAAACATATTCTTCAATATGCTTAGACATTTTCCTATGTTTAAATAATATTTCTTTTTTTCAATTAATGGATGTGGAATTAGAAAGGGAAATGTGAAATTGAAAGGGCATAACAACTTCAGATGCTTTTGTCTTTGAGATTCAACTGTATCTATAAATGGAAGTCAATATAATTTATTAGGTACTATCAGGGCCAGCTTAAAAAAAAATCAGTAATGAATGATTTGGTTTGAGTAATGAATGTGTGGTTTTTATATGTATTATTATGTATGTATCACCTTCATTGAATATTATAGAGTAGTAATATCAAATTTGAAAGGGTGGTGCAAATGCAGCACTGTGAATAACTCATACTCAGTAGGAAATGATGTGTTTCTGGAAATAGAAAAGGAGGGAAAAATGCATAAAAAATAGAGCCGTGAACAGGCCACTTGTGTTTCAGATAGAGGAATCTCCTGTCCCCCAGCTTTCTCTGCATCATTTATAAACAAACACATCCACTGGGCCACCACCTCCCCACTGTGCATTCAGGAGGAATGAATAAATGATGTTGCTGATAAGAGGTGTAAAAGCAGCAATGGGAACAGGGAGGCCATCCACTCCTGAAATGACTAGAACTACCCCAGAAGAGCTCTCCCATATTTGACCTCGTCAGTTCTTAGCCACCCCCCACAACCCCCCATCCGCTTTATTGCTCCTCAGATTAAAAGTTTTCCTTGCTACAGGTTTTGTCTTATACAGTGACCAGTAAAATAGATGCTGTCTCATGTGTCTCAAATCTTTCATCAGTCTAATCATCTATAACATAAATGCCTGGTCAATCCCATTTTAATGCTATTTGCTTTGCTCTTTACTGTTAGTCAGTAGGTGCATATGAATAGCAATGGTCAAGCTTATGTGTTTCTTTGTTTTATGTGCTTATTTGTGTCTGTGCCTGTGCATGCTGCGTTTGTGCTGCACGCAGTGGCATACTTGTGTGTTTTTGTGTCTGAGTGTGTGTGGCATGGAGGAGGATTTGCCCCAGGCACACAGATGACAAAGCAGGGAGGCAGTGTCCCTGGGAGAGGCCATGTTGTGCTGCATCACCTGCCAGGGGCCCTGCTGTCACAGAGACATTAATAACCCTCAACAAGATGCTCTGGGCAAAGAAGTTCCTATTTGCATGTCCCCCATAATGCCACCAGACTACGGGATTGTAGGAAGGGGAAAGCATAGATAAATCTGTGGGTTCACAGTTCTGAGAATGATAGTATAGTTTCTCTCTCTCTCTCTCTCTCTCTCTCTCTCTCTCTCTCACGCACGCACGCACGCACGCACGCACGCACGCACGCACGCACACACACACACACACTTTGTGTCCATTTCTGCAGTGTTACCTAAAAGTGAAATCTTTGAATTCCTGGTGAGGCATTCCTATTATTGCCTAAAGAAAGGTACCTGACCTACATATTTATGTATATTAAAATAACATTAAAATATTGAACATCGTTTACACATCAATAGATAGGCACAATGAAACAGTTTGCTGTAAAAGTTTTTGCCTATACTCCAAGCATATTGACACATATGAGACCAAACCCCAACTCATAGACCACATACACTGAAGCAAAAGTGGTGAGTGTCCTGCCATTCAAGGCATACTCTTGCCAGGGTTAAAACCAACAAACAACCACTGCAGCGCCAACCAATGAAGAAAAGAGTCATCCACATTTCAATGTAACTCGCCCACACAAACAACATTCCAAGACTCCATTACTGAAAAACACATAAAAAGGATTCTTAGGTAATAAATCAATGTACATGTCCACATTCATTGTTTCTCATCATCGGAAAACAGGAAAAAATAGAAAAAAAGAACCACTTCAATACAGTTTATTTTTTTATTTTCCACCTTAGCCCTTGTACAAATTATAAACATTTTCATAGCAAATAAAATTTTTCAAATGTATCAGATTTTCTCATTTTCACATTCTGGACAGTGGTGGCATCTGGGGCATCAGAAAATGATGGAGACAGTTCCTTGACATATTTTGCAGTTGTTTCAAACAAGACTTCGAATGCTGGCACATGAGCTTCTGATCCTCCCTCTCTCACTGCCGAGCCCTTCGGAATGCCATTTTTGACTCTGTATCATGCTTTCCCCTCTCTGTGAGTGTCAGTTCAGCACCTGCTCACATCACTAGCATGCAGATCATTCTCTTTTACTTTGACCTCCTATGCAGGCAGGCCCTCCAGTGTCAGAAAGTGTAACCAATTGGCCCTGAGCCAGGTCGCTTTCAAAACATGTTAGGTCTGGCGATCAGCGAAGAGAAATCTCAGAAGCAATAATTATATCAAAGCCTCGTCCCTCCAGTCCTCTGCCCATTTCGACACACGTCAGCTTCGATTGGCCGCCCACAGAAGCACCAGAGGAGCAGCTTACTGCTGGCAGTCCCCTGTCATGCATTTCAAATGGAGACTGAATCTCACAGATACCAATGGTGAATTATGCCAGATGAGTAAGTGATCCCTGAGTCCAGCCTCATCAAAACAACAAGCAATCAGTCATTATTTTAGTGAAGGGATTGTATTAGTCATGTTTTCAATAACATTCAAATACATACAATTGTATTGTCTTTTATTATTATTATTATTTATATTGTCAATTAAAAATAATTAAAATATTAATACAATAATGTATGTTCATTTTGTAAATAATATGTTTCATATTGTTTAAAATAGTTTAAAATGTGCAAATTGAGTACATTTTTTTTCTTGCATACACTTATGTTTGTGTTAGTGTTGCGTTTGTCTTGTGTCTGGGATGAATTTAGTTATATATAACTCATAATAAAGAAAACTTTCCATTGGCAAAAAAGCTTTCTTAAGCATTTTAACAAGAGGAACACACATTGAGATCCCAAATAAGCTACTGTACACAATACAAATGAGGTAAATCATCAAGTGTGCATCAGCAGATGAACAACTACTCAAAGTAGAATAGCTAATCTTGAATTAAAACCTATTATTAAATATCAATACAAAAGAAAACTGAACAAATATGATTCTTCTTTTCTGGGCAATAAAAGACAAACCATCTTTTTACTGTAAGGTAAAGATAGAGCTTAGCTGACATGGAAAAGGGTCCAAAGAGGAAGAATTCTTTTTAATCAACGATTTCCCGATGGACAGGAGATGCAAGCCAGCCTTTGATCACTATTAAAGCGTACCTTTGGTCAAAACTCACCAAAGAACCAGGAGGAAATGAAGAGATCACCACGCAATCTCTACCCACCCCACTGCTCTCTCATCTGCAATCAGCCTTTGATGTGAGTGTGTGGGGGAGCAGAGAGAGGAGGGAACCATCTCTGATCCTCTACAGTCTCCACATGGCAGAATGTAGATGTGTGGTGCTGACAAGCACATGCGCCCCCTGAAGGAGGAGGAAGCATATCTTCTTGTCAGAAAAGCTGGTCACAGTTTGGCCTCCAAAGGGTTTATCTTGCATAGTATAGCATGGGTCTTTATGAGATGAGCCCTTTTTGTCGTCAGGTGAAAAAAAAATCAATAAAAGCATCTGGTTCATCTATAATAAATGTACACATTTGCAACACTTTCCTTTTTTTGTGGAACAAGAGCCAACTGGTTTACTGCATAGAACTAGCTATAGATTAATGTAAAATTCAGTCAGTTGTTAGAGTGCAAAAGACAATAGGTTGGAATTTCAAATACCAAAAACATTTTAAAAAACTGGAGCTTTACAAAGGGTTTGTAAAATCCTCTTTGCTACACCTCTCCTCTTAGTACCTAAACAATTCCAGGCATTACTCTGGTTTTTGACCCTTTATCGTAAGATAGGTACCCTTTGAGAAAATGTATATGGTATCTTTCAGGGCATTTTCCATTTCATCAACACAGACTTTTGTCTTTTTATCATCATAAGGCATTCTATCAGAGAATGAAAGGGACAGGGCTACCAAAGGCTCGTAGTGCACACAGAGACAAAAGCAACTGAGACAAACTTGCAACAAAACAAAGGACAAGACAAGGTACAAATAAACAATCTAAAAAGCAACAAGACACAGGTGAACAGCGAGACATGTGAAACAAATGGGTAATCAGGTAACAAGGTAACAAGGCAGGAGGCGGGGAAAACACAAAAGGCAACAAAAACAAAAGCACACGGACAGGGGAACGAAAAAGAAACCAAAACACACAAAAACAGAAGAAAACAACCAAAACAGAAAAACACACTGTAGGCAACATTATGGACAGGAACACTTTCAAAAGGACATAATTGATTGTCTTCAATAAAATAATAATCAAAGAAACATATGTTGTAATATGAATTCTGAATTAGGCTCTTAAAGAGATTAAGTTT
Organism: Albula goreensis; assembly: GCA_022829145.1. Lineage (NCBI taxonomy): Eukaryota > Metazoa > Chordata > Actinopteri > Albuliformes > Albulidae > Albula > Albula goreensis. The sequence goes on from CM040745.1 coordinate 17,895,774, forward strand.
GTTTGATTGGGCCTCACCAAGTAGAGGCTAACAGCTGTCAAGACTGGAGCTGGCCCTTGCAAAAAAAAAACAAAACTCTTTTCAACCCATTACTCACAACAGAACATCCTTGTTTGGTTATGGTAGAATGTTCAGACCAGTTGGCCTTTGCCAGAGAGAAGACAGGAGGATGGATTGAAACCACCATCACCATGCAGCCATGTGGCCTGCAATTTCACACCATTAGATCTTTTTCTATCTATATTAGTGTAGCTAATCTTATATTATTCATATTTCCACTAACCATAATCTATGTTTGGTCTCCTGCACATCAATTGTGTTAATCAACTTGATACTGTATGCTGTTCCCAAATGGTTTGGAACATTTCGGTTGTATTGTTATTTACAAAACAGAACATCCATGCCCTGACATTTTACATTAAACTGCAAAAAAAAGGGAAGTGAAATACTTTTTGTTTTGTATTTGTTGGATTTTACTCTAAAAGCCACTGTAAAGATGTATAGTAAAAGTATAATAAGCATAGATATTAATATAATATATAAACAATATGAGTGATGTCACATTATCTCCAGTATCACTGGCACACAACTCTCCTTACTGTCAAAGTTCACACATTTCCGTTTATGCTTTCTTTCCCTGGATCCCAGTGGCGTAAACTGGCAGGATGTCTTTCAACTCTGAAAATGGATAACTCAGAGGCAGGGAGTGCTCAGACATGAATGTTTTTAACGCTTTCTCCCCACAGTCAGTGCTGATCAAAAGCACAGAACTTCAAAAGGTAATGGAAAAAAAGACATCAGGCCCGAGATGACTGTGTGTCATGAGGACCTTGAATGCATTGCCATCATTGGTTCACAAAGGTATGCTCTAAAGTGCTCAGCCCTCTCTGAGTGTGACCAGATGTTTCAAAACCAACTTTTTTGAATCCTCTGTTCAGTTGCTGTGCTGTTAGCCAAAGTATGCAAATAACAGGAGCAGCTAAAGTATGTAGGTACAGTCTGGAGGTCATAATTAAACCAACATAATATATAGTATTACTTCACTATAGTAAAAGTGAAGTATACAATCATGTGACATGCTGTTACATGGGGCTGTCTGTGCATTTCATTGCAGGTAAAATCACATTGATGATCATAATGATTTTGTTGTGACATGTTCCATAAAGTAGTTGCATAACTATCTTATCATTTTTAAAATAAAGTAAATCCAGCAAAGGATTATCCGAAAGTTAATATTTCCAAGCCCTTCAAGCAGAGAAAAAAGAAGCATACCGCTTAAATTCATGCTAAAAAGTATTTGGTTGTTTCAGGCTGTATCACACTGTTACATAATGAGTATATTGTGTAACACAAACACATTTACATATTCCAAAATTTAAATGACGAAAGAACAAACCCATGCTGACATAATGATATGCCATAGCACACCATAAAAGAAAAAAGGATGATAAAGAAATGAAAATCTCTCCTACGCTCACCTTAAAATCCTTAATAACTACATTAAAAAAATCCTTAAAAACAACAATAAATAAATAAATCTAAATCAATTGACAGACAAAAAAAATTGACAAATAAATAACGTAGATTAAGGACATCTCTGTTGGTTGATTAAAACAAGTGTTCTGTCAGCATGTAGAAGCAAGTATCTGACAGATTTTACCAGAATTGACACACAATCAAAACAGTGTATTTGATCTCTAACTCTAGTATACTTTTTCCTTAGTTTTGGCCCCAATGGTTTAGTTCATATTCATCAAATATTTGCTGAGACCAAACAAAATGTGAGACTACTTTCAAGGGTAAGTAGTCAAGAATATAGCACACTGTTTAAAGAACAGAGACTATGTTCAATATCAGAGAAAGTATTTTTGTATTTTAAATGCAGTCCTACTGTCATACCTACGATAGAGAAAACATAGCAATGCTGTCACCTTCACCATGTTAACAGGAATAATTTCATCATGACCTCAACATAGAAAGGGCAACAGAAAAAAAGCTCTCTGTGCCCATTATCACATGGCATAAACTTTGCCTGTATTAAATTTAGCAGCACTCTAAAAGGCCTACAAGTCTCTCTCATAAACAAAAGCAATGCTAACCAAGCAAGCTTGGCACCAGCTGTCAAACATGGCAGCTCCCTACGGGGAGGAACAGGTTAGCAGGTTCATTTATTGGAGGAGCTTCACAGTGGGGGTTTCATTAGGCTGTAAGTCCAGAAGGTCAGGCAGCAGGAGAGAGAGGAGAGTGAGGCTGTCTACCAAGCTCTCTGATGCATAAACCAACTACAACAGAGGTGGTATTACAAACCAAAGCTTAAACCCACTTTAAAAGAGCACTGGAGTGTGGGAGGACACAACCCATGGAACACATATGCAACATATTATCCATAAATTATCACATACTTTCAAAGTACAAACTTCTAAGGAAAAAAATGCCCAAACATATGTAAACATATGAGTGTCATACATGAATTCTAATAATGTTTTTGAAATAAATAATTTGAGTTTGCACTTCACAGTGCGGAGCCTGCTTTACTAAAATGACCTATTGTCTGTTTCATAAATGCAGACACAGGTGCTTGTACTGTTTTAGCTATTCTTGATCTCAGTTCATCTTTTGGTCACATTGATCATAAATATTATTTGTTGATGACTGGTTTTGGCCATGTTCACATGGTGGGTCTTCATGCTGAAATCTATTTTCTTTTCCAAGTACTTTCCAGAAGACTTCCATGCACAAACCACACATTTCAAGTGCCCATATTGTATTTGTGAGTTACTGCCTTACCTTATTACTGGCTGGTCATAAAATGCAGAAATTTCTTTCAATTTGGTACTATGTTTGGCATGAAGTGATGAAGTAGGTAATTTGACACTCAAAAAGAAGTTGAATATTACATATCTGACCTTCTCAATGTTGTTTATATCTCATCAAAAAAGAGTTGATTCAAAACTTGCTTTATGCTAAATACTTGTCTCAATTAATACCGCTGTTGGGGTAGGCTCCTACTTTTCACTGTCCTCCATTCTTTCTACATAGGTTTGCCCCATGTCACCCCATCCCTCAGACTGCTGCCAGGTAATCCTGCCCCCATCACCTGGCACAGACACACACAAGTGAAAGAAAACCCACAGAACACAATCACATGACACATCCACATATACCCTGGAACCAGCTGCAGCTCCCCCGCCACGGCAGGTAAGCACTGTCACCAATTATTCAATAATTCAATCGAGCCCTGGAGTGTGCGCTGCCGAAGGCCCAAATGACTTACCTCTGGCAAGTCCAGCCCAGCCAATTAGCACTGACAGGAGAACTCTTGACACTCATATAACTTTCAGACTTACTAGTGGTACATGGGATAGACCATATATGTAATGGATACGGTGGCCCTGGTTAGCTATGCTTTAATTAAAACAAAAAGTAAATGCAGATAACAAGCTAGCTGTATGACTAGGGTGAAAATATCTATGTTTTACTCCAGTACCACCTTAGCAAAACGTGCACGTTATACAAAAGAAATCATACTTTCAATTGGTAATAAATATTTGAAATAAACATCATAATTTATCTATACACACAGAAAGAGCTGTATATAGCATGATCATTAAAACATACCTACACAAGAATACCTACCACCTTATGCAGGCTACATTAATAGATGGGTTTTTGATGTTTTGCTTAATCAGAATCTGCCTGCAATTTGTCTGCAGAATCCTCTCTTATTGCTGTTCATGTTATTACTTGAAACTTTTGTTTTCCAGACTGATGCGGTCAGTAGTTGCAGGAACATTTTGAAGCCGCTGTCAATAATATGGAAACTTTGGTAATTCAAATTACCATTGGTACCTCAGGGCTGAATCACTTAGATTCTACATTATATACATAAACACACAAAAGTAGATAAGTATATGCTTACTGGATTTTTCCCACAAATAGTGTTTTGATTGCCATCTTTTAGATAATGTCTTTAAATTCCTCATTCATTAAATATTTCAAATTTTGAAAAATAATCTTCTCTAATATGACAAAGGCGTAACAGTTTTTATGCACAATGATTCCAGAGTGTTTAGCCTCTGTGAAGTATATCAGAAAACATTGTTTTAGAGAAGCTATTTAACAATAAACAAAAGCCTGATATTGTGTAAATGGGAAAATTATAGAACTGCATTGTAGGTTTTGGGTGAGGTCTATTGTTATGATTCACCTTTGTATGGGTTGTCTCCACAGCACATGCAAAACTGAAGGACTTCCAGATAGACAACTCTCATTAACCTTGTAAATTATTATCCAGTGGGGCTACTTTTTATCATGTGGGTGTGAGTCTGAATCAGACTTCTACAAGCATAATCATATCCAAATTATTCATTGGTTGCAAGGAGACCCCTATTATTTATTTATCGAACTGATGAAAGATACTCCCCATAATTTTCCCTGATTTGGGCTTGTTGCCCAAACCTTTCATATCTGCAAGCCTGTCCAGTTGCTGCAACACCCTCTGTTTTTCTGGGAGAGTACAGACTCTCATTATCCTACTCTAAGGTATATCCATTCAGCATCTGCTGATTTTCTATCTGAAATCCACCAGGTGAACTGTGCAGTCACCACACTGATGGACTACAACAACTGACACTGCTGGTACAGGCAGAGTGCAAGAGACTGATCAACCACTGATGAACACATACGTTGCAACATGTTCTGTTGATTGAATCCCTCCATTCCTGTCAGCTAAGCTGTGGCACTCTTCAGATTTTACAGGGACAGTAGTGCATTGCTGCATTAAGCAATGTGCCTGTGTCTGTGCCACTCAGGGAACTGTTTTTGTGGTGAAATTCAGCTTCATTTCCACCCAGTTGCTGAAAATAGGAGAATGAGATGAGGTGCCCACTCCGACAGTGGCAGATGTCCAAACAGTCCATTTCCACAGGGGTCAATGTGCTTTTAAAAACAAAGGCTTTAATTAAAAAGCATGAGTGTTGAGCTCAGTCAGCCAAAGATTCCACTCATTTGCAAGGTAAAAATGCAAATTTTGGACAAGGGACAGATTGGAAATGTGGAGCTTGAAATCAGCAAGTTTTAAATGTCGATCAGAGAGAAGCTAAGGCTTTTACATGAGGTAGTCTCCCTACACACAGTCTCTAATTTAAAGACAGCACGAAATGCTGTGGCTGTGACCAAGCATCCTCGGTAGTATGCCTAAAGCACTGCTGCTTGCAAAAGTTTACTGCAGTCTAATGTGTACTGGCATTTGAGGTTCTCTGTCCCATATTTCACCAGTGGAGAGAGATCACTTTGATGTGTCCGCATTCCTTTTTTTTTAGAGAGTGAGGAGCACCGATCAATAAGATTGAATGTGTACGTCAGGCACAGACAAGTGGCAGCATCCACTCTTTACCCTCCAAGTAATGGTTCAATAATGGACCGTTCAAGGCTTTTAGTCCTGCTATTGTGCTCTGACATGCTTGCTGACAGCTTGTGGCATGGTTTTTGCCGGGTTGCAAATAAGAGCTTCAAAATATCTAGGGTGTGCAGACTCCTCTAGTGCCTCAAGCTTTGGCATGTCTGGCATTGCTTCTAATGTATCTCATCACTCCAGCATCACTTTGGTCCTGTTTTACCAAGGGTGCCCTTCTCAACCTGGTAACAACATCAGGCATTTAATGCCCCGAATGACAAATGGGGGTCGGACATACAGGAACTTAATTTTGTTTGCTGAAAAGAAAAAAAGATAAAGGCGAGATTTAGTGCTGTTTGTGTTGTTGTAGTAGCTATGAATATTAGCTGTGAACGCCCTCCTTACTTAATATTAATAATGACAAAATAAATAAATAAGAACACTTATTTTTAGTTTTATTAATAGTAGAAACATAGTGTTCAGAATATTTTAAACAGAGTTCAATATTTATTCAGTAATACAGATCTGTATGTGAAATTGACATTTTGTAGTATGTAAGTATTTAATCAGGTTTTTTGTGAGATCAGTTGGAGCACAGATGCCCCCTTTCAAGCAGATGGATGTCTGGAGATCATAATTAACCCTGTGAGACAAACACCATGATGTGATTCTCAGGACAATCGCTAATACTTTAATTACTATATAAGTGCACTATATAAAGCAATTTTTAAGAACTGATTTTTTTGAAATTTTGAAAACAGATTTAAATACTTCAATAATTATCACAATTCTTTGCTGTTTCCCTCAAACAGCATGTTGTATATTTTATTTGATGGTCAGTATTCGCACATTGTGAAGACTACATTACAGATGCACTCTGATTTCATAAGAAGCATGTCATTTATCAAGGAATTCTGTTTGTGACTGTTTGTTTCAACACCCATGTAAGAAACTGTACAATTGAATGAAATGGTGAACTGAAAAAAAACAAAACAAATGTGTGAAAAAGGAACATTCACTGTTTATCTGTCCTGTCATTCATAAATACCTTTTTGAGAGCCTTTTGTCTACAAATGGTCACTATCCTTCTTTTCATAAAAGGACACAGGCTGAGTTCACATTGATCTGAAACCAAATTAAAGAATTTCAATTACAAGCCAATAAAAAAATCCCATGATGTGTGCCTACAACATTTAGGACAGTCAAGGGAAAATGGTGTTTTTATACACCCACAGCCAGACAAAACCTGCAGCCATGTTTGTCTCAAAGATATAATTGAAAAGCAATTCAGCAAACAGGCAAATAACTTAGGCTTGCCTTTTAAATAATGAGTGTGTTTCACAATTGAATAGTAAGTGCATACATTAGGAATGTGCATGTGTTACTGTAGTTATAGTCAGTATTATCATGTCTATTATTATCACAACAAAATATAGCCATAGTTTGATCGGAAAAAACAGGAAGCAATTAGAAATATGATCATTTGCACAAAAAGGTGATTTAGGGAGAGGAAACATATTTAATGACATAATCGTTAGCTATCTAAGAAGTATAAGCTTTTCATCTTTCTCTAAACCAGAATTTTAAAGGTAAAGAGACTGTAGAGGCAGAAAGCAAAAAATCCTTATGATGGTCGAGGCACTTACACTGTTGTTTTGACTAACATAATTTAATACCTTGTACAATGACAAAAATATTACAATTTGAAGTTATAAGCACACCAGCACCAAGAAGAAATCGTGCAATCACATTACTCTATCATAGACCTGGCATGATCTTGACAAAGCCCCTATGTTGACAGTTTGTTTCCTTGCTCACTACAATACATTGAATAAAATGTACTCTATCAAAATTGATTTAACACAGACAGGTTTACTGTGAGCCATCTGGCTATGTGTATGTGTGTGTGTGTGTGTGTGTGTTTGCTGTCCCTGCCTATCAGTGTATATCTCTGTGATTAGAGCACTGCTTGTGGATCCCAGTTTGGATATGGGTAAATAGGGGACAGTGATACACTGAACCCAGGGTCTGTTTTCACTGTCAGGTTGGACTGCTGAGATTTTACCAATGCAGCAGATGTGTTACCTACACCATCAGCACACAGCTATTGCCTTATTTATTGAAATTATTAAGCTGTACTTTACTTGACTGTCAATTCTTATTCATAATTACTCAAATCATTAGGATTTATTTGCTTTAAGGTTTACTCTAATCATTAGGCAAAATAGGGGACATTCTTTTCACAGAACTCGGTTGCCCCTACTCCCAGAACAAGCGAAGAACAGGGTTTGGATATAGATGAAATCAAATCACCAGAGGAGAAAAGACAAAAAGAACAGGTGAAGATATCTTTCTGAATGGTGGGTCTGGATCAAAAGTGGATGATGTCAATACTGACTTTGGCAAAGAGTTCCAATAGGGAAGCTGCCATATTGCCTATAGCTTTGCAAATTTATCTTACTTTAGTGCTTGGTGGTCATCAGATGTGAGCCAGGCCAGCTGAGTTTGCCTGGCCTTCAATTTTTTTCTACTTTCATTTGTTCAAATTACTATGAGAATCATGTATAAATATAACTTGAAATAAAGTTATTCTTTATTTGCATGATCTTCGTGCACTTTGAAGCATGTTTTTGAGACTTATAAATGAGGGCTTACTATCCCCACCCTTACTTTAAGTTCCTGAAATGGAAAAAATTTCCTTTTTTATCAAACCAAATGTTTTAACATGCTTATGTTCATGCATAATATTGCTCCAATTGTATTATATGTATTGCCAAAGTAAGCATGGGGCCATGCTAATCCTCTCTGTATCATTCTAATTTTGAATTCAGGCATACCAAAAACTACAGGAGCAGAAGGAACAAAAGCAAGAGTACCATCATCACCTGTCCAGGAAACAGGAACTCCCAAACATGGTCTGTTCCTTTTTGTCAGATCAACATCCCTATTCGGTGCTGTCAGTTACTTAGATAATGTAGATTATTATTCCCCAAATGCTCCATCAGAGCAGAACTTCCTAATCAGACTGGGACAAGCATGGCAGGGGTCCAAATACATCCATTGGCAAGGCTGGCAGTATATTGCAATATTGACTTACTGTAATTGTCACAGGGGAATTCTCCTCAGCCTCAAATTTCGTGAGGGAGATACATAAATAGGTAAACAAGTCAACAGGCAAACAAGCAGGCGCAGAGGCTCCTGCGAACTCCAGGAAATAGGTGGTAACATAGGCTCACTGCTCCTGTATTGAAGGGAGGGGACATCCACACTAAAAGCACATCTGGGTGCTAAATCATGCCCCCTCACTGCAACTGGGCCCTTACTACAATTGCAAGTGAACTGCTGAAGAAGCAAAATGCATTATTATTGTTCAGAATGTTCTTACTATGGCCTTATCGTTGCTTTCACCGGGGTACTGGGTAGCTGGGCATCCAGCATGAGTTTAGGCTACAGAGTCAAAATTATCCAAGAGAACCAGTAACTCAACACCAGCAGCATAGGCCCATCAGCTGAATGCAAAATTTACATTTTTTAAAAATGATTTATTTACTTATAGTAGATGCATAATAAATGGCAGATTATACTTAAAAATGTCATAGTGATGCTGCTCCAGTATGTTCTCTCTCCAGTTCCTCCATATGAAACTGGCCATGCCAATTGATTTTGCAGCAAACATCCTATAAGATGTGAAAGTGAAGTTGAAAATACATACAACCTTTTTAAAAGTTGTGGTTAAAATTGAAACGTTGACATGTATAATGCATACAATGCAACAAACTTTGGTGATACAGCCACAATATTGAAAATCACAAAATTGCATACCTTAATGTTTTCTATTGATTCATACAGCTGGCTATTTGAACTGAATTTGCTCAGGTTAAGTACCTTTTTTAAGAACACCATGGCAGTGTACCACTTGGGATTTAAGCCTGAGAGTTAAAATACTTCTGTTTAGTTTTTGCCCTAAAACATGAAAAATGTAAGAAACCTGTAAGAAACAGGTTGGAGGATGAAGATCTATAACAGTGGAGGACAGGGGCAGGTCTGAAGGCTTCACCTCTTGGATAAGAGGTGCAAAGAGATTCAAGAATTTGTGATTACATATTAAAGGCATGTTTCAATCTAATGATGATATATAATGGATTGCATATTTTGCCTTTCACAATCTCCAGGTACTTCACATGGAGCAGAGGACGCTCTCCTCATACCACCAAAATTATACACAAATGACTATGAATATTTATAGGTATTTCTCTCATTAGGCTGGCTGGCTTATCTGAACTCACCTGCTAGGGTGACCCAGTTTCTGCTGATGGAAAAGGCCCCACTATAGCTGGAGACACATGTTTCTGCATAATTAGTAATGAGTAATTTTCATATGCAACACAATGAATGGTTAGCCACTCCCTGCCTTGTTCAGTGGGAATTCTTTCAGGTCTAATTTAATGCATGAAAATGCCAAAAGAAAGAGGAGTATAAAATAATTTAAAGCACATAACCAAGGTCACTTTGTGTGAGTGAATAAGATAGTAAATCAAAGGTCTTGCTTCACAGTGGTCATTAAAGGTCCCGTGACACTTACTGTTTCTCACATAGCAATGCTTTCTGTGGACTGCTGGTTAAAGTTCAAACTGCTTTTCTATCATCTCCCAGTTTAATTGGTCATATAAATCCTTAACTCACAATCTTAACTGATGTGTGGGGATTTGGGCTTGACATATGACATCAGGGTGTGTGCTGCATGTTGGAGTCAACATATTTGAGTCATCTCTGCCTCTCTGTGAAGTGATTGGATGCCATTGAGAAGGCTGAATTTTTTTATTGCATACAACTCAAATGCTTTTCAATCAAATTCATTTTTAGCCAATCTATTTTTATTTGATTCAGCTCATTTCATTTCAATTTGGGGTTTACAAGAAGTACCAGGCAATCAGTGTGAAACCATTTAACAGTATTTTTAATGGTCACTGTTCGGAAAAATAGGCTTTTAACACTTGTTTGGTCAGGACAAATAACATGTTGTAAGGTTCATTGCTTTGTTATAAGCATGTGAGAAGCATGTCATGTCTTTAGACATTGATATTTTAAACATATTGATATCAATATTCTACTCTGGATCAGTTCTGGTCCTAGGAGATACATACATGTCTGATCTATATTCCAAAATCATTGCTTGTTTAAACAGTTTTAACTGGAGGCTAAAAGACATCTGTGAATCTCCAGGACAGGTTGACTCAACTCCAGGTCCTGAGGGCTGCAATATCTGCAGGTATTTGCTCCAGTCACACACTACACCACCTGATTTCACTAATTAGCTCACCTCCTGAACCAAGGAGGTAAATTAATTAGCAAAGTCAGATGGTATGGTGTGCGACTGGAGCAAATACCTGCATACATGAAGGCCCTCAGGACGTGGAGCTAAGCGACACTGCAAGGATGATTAGGATTAGAGACCTATCAAGAACTGAAAAACTGTAAGTTAAAGGCAAATATCACCAGCATCTACCTGACAATATTGCCAGACATGTCAATGTAAATATCATCAGCATCATCTTCACAAAGTAGCAATGGTGGTGATTAATTATTCCGCATGGTTCCCTCACTTGTAGGAACCCTTTTTTCTTACAGATTTCTGGGGATGCATATGTGTGTTTACATTGAATTTCACAAAGTAAATTTTCAATTCATAGATAAAATTGATTTCTGTGGGCTGTAAAATGGACTCCCATTAAGACTTTCCCATTAAGAAATTGTATATTTTCCAAAGGACATATCCATTGTGATTCAAGTGACCTAGTTTACAACACTTTCCCCAACACTTTCATAAGTTATTTAAAGTGTGAATGTCAGCTCTTTAAGAATAAATTTAGCATTCCTATCCATGAGTAGCTGCCCTGAGTTACTGCCATGTGTTCTGCTTTCATATTCCTATTTGCTCACTTATTTATCTATGTATATTTTTAAAAATTTGAATTTACAAAACCAGTGGAATGGAGTGTAGTGGAAATAAAATATACTACATATCTCATCATTTGAGGGGAAAACACTCTGTTTTCACCCTTTATTTTGAAGGTTACCAGATGCTAACATGTTAAATGTGAATAAACAGGCTTTTTTATATTCTGTTGAAACTTATTTACACAGATATGTTTTTTTTGCATGTTAGATAATTGAGACATTCTGTTCAAATACTTTTTTAAAATTAATATCATCTTTTCCTACTTTAGGTTGTGGCAGGGTAGAACCATCTCTTACTGATCAACAGCAGTATTTCATTAGAAAGTAATTTTCAATAAAAAGTAACTTTTTAAAGAGGGTTCCTGGTTTAAAATTTACAAAAAGGATATATTTTTTCAGGGATGTAGGACAATCATAGGACAAGGACTAATCTATCTGCTCCTGAGCTTCTTTATCTCCATGTCAATGCTTCTCAGGGACATTTCCTTCTGCGGGTTATTGCAGGTAAACTTCCTGTTATAAATATTTGTGAAAGCATCCATTTAAATTGTTTTCCCTATTGAAAAATATATTTTTCAATAAATACACCCATTGAAATTATCTTAACTATAAAAAATCTACAGCTATTTTACAAAGCGCTCTTACAATTTGTAATGCAATGTATGCATGTCTTAATTATTCTCATAAACACTATAATCCTAAACAAAAAATATTTTGATATGATTGGCCCTTAATTTTAATTGTAAATCATTGTACACTTGATTATCATGTCATCTTTAATTGTCTAGCCTTGCTCACAAATCATTAATGGAACCCTTTAATGAACACATTCTTATTACTTTTAGTCATTTGTATTATAGCTGAGGGAAGCTGTGGCACATTTATTTCTGTAAAGATGCATTAGTTTAAAAGCATTCTATATGGTTACTGAAATGGAAAAAACAACAAACATTTCAACCATGAGGATACAATAAACAGCCAGTAAACAGGCCAGAAATATCTGAGGAATACTGGCTAAGGTCATTAAAGGATGAGGTAAAAATTGTTAGCTGTGCACAATTTGCGGTTTTAAGATGAACATGGAATAGAACATCCTTAAACATGTTATTGTGCAGTCTGCACAATAGCACATTCAAGGTCTCAAGTAATTCCTGTTTTGGGACATAGAAGCTGATTATACTTTATTTATCTAGGACGCATGGCTGCTGGCATTTAAATCAAAATGTAAATGAGGGGAATGCGGCTTTCAATAAATATTCAAATTGTGTAACTGTGAAACCATAATCATAACAAAATTGCTGTCAGGGGTTGACATTATTTAATTCCAATGTTGATTTAAGATTTAAAGACAGAAAAGATATTATGATCCACAAAATCCATATATTTCTTATGCTTTCCTCTCATTTTGGAAAGAAAACTAGCCAGTTTTACAGATTGTTTAAAAATCCCAATGTAAGTTTCTCTTGTGGTCTCCTCTAAGTAATACTATTTATTTAGTCTGAGCCATGAAGCAATGAATTTAAAATAGAGTGGGCTGGGAGTAGGTGGTTGTCCTGGAGGTCTGGGCTTGCAAATTACAAGAAAGTCAGTGATATGACATCTAGGTTTTTGATACATTCTTGAAAGCTGAAAATGAATATGGCTTAACTACAGATATTTTACATTTACAAATAGATGGAATATTTTGTTAAAATACTCTTACAGACTGTAGCTGTAGCATCCGTACCCTGGCATCAAATATACTGTTGCACTGTTGATGGTGTCACAATTGGCCAGAGCATCCCTAGAGGAGAAGAGATTATATATCAATGTTTGATATCTCTGGTTGATTGTGCACCTGCAATTGTAATGTAGAATGTAATGCCTGCTCTCTATTAGGGTAGGTAATGAAATAGTAACCAGTAACATACAGAATTATGTTATTGATTAATACTGGTTTATTTCTTTATGCAAATATTATTAAAAAGAAAACAATTTATGCTTTACCATTGTTACCTGCAAATGACAGGTCTATTTTAATGAAAAAATTCCACAGCATGTTTGCTTTCACCTTTATACATCTTCACTGTCTTGATCTGTTTAAGAATGTCCCTTGTGTGCTGTGTGCACCTGCAATAAATGGACTGAATAAAAATAGTATAATCATTGATCAATGGTAAAATGTAGAGAATATAAGCGTGCATTTAGAAGAGATGCATGCCTGCCTGTGTCCCTCAAAAACTGATGGGCAATGCTACAGTGATGAGACAGGCCTTTAAATTCAATTGGACATGTCATATTCAATATGCCTCATCTGGAAAAATTGTATACTTTGTACTGCCTTTGTGTATTGTGGTTAGGTCCCACACAGGAATGTATTTCTTCACACCAATAAACCACTATGTGCTATCCTGTGACCACCTTCTGTGTTCAGGACAGTCTGTCCACATCTCCCTTGTGACTGTCCATCCATATGTGCTTTAAAAGGACATGGTGCATTGGTCTGGAGTTCCACCCATGCCATTCAGCACATGGCGATTGCCACTGCCAGGAAGAGGGATTTTCTATGACAGGTGGAGCCCAGCACTGCTTGGAGCTGAAGGTGGCAGTGCGGGTGGAGCTCGGATAGATATTTTTAGTTTCTAACCAGGTTTAGGTCAACGAGTGCAATGAGACTAGGAAACTAATGTAGGCAGAGGATAGGGTCAGCTCTCTGCTCATGTTTTCCAGGGCTTAAACCTCCTAATCTTTAATTTAGGCTATCAGTGAATATTTTCCAGCAGCCATTTTTCAATCACAAATGTTCCCTTTTAAAATAAAATACTATTAAAAAAAACATCAAGTGTGTCTCCTTGACCTCTCAATGGGGAAAACAGTGAAACCACCCAAACTAAAGAGGGCTGTTTCCTACTCTATTGTATATTGTAGGGTATTGGCCCAATCCTTTGTACCAGAAAATGAGGATTGTACATATTCATATTTGTAGTTCTTCCTTACATGGATTATAACTCTAAAATTATGTTTTTCATTTGCCTCCATCGCTATCTTATGATATGTGTCATTAAAAATAATCCAGTTTCATAAATATACACTCAGGGGTACTTAAGTCAACAAAGTACTGTTGCTTGGCATACTCAGTAAAATGGAAAATGTATTCCTTGCTGGCACCTTGCTTCTTGTTTTCTCTCTCTTGCATAACTGTGCATAACCAAGATTATGTTGAATGAACAGCGGCTCACCAGCTTAATATAGTGAAACTCGAAATACAGTTGATATAGGTCTCAAAAAACATGGCTACACCAGTTGAGGAGCTTGACCCTGTGCCCTAGACTGCCACTGGAAATTCCACACCTGAAAAGAGCCTGCTGGTGGCGGCAGAGATATGATCCAGCTCAGATTGGTGGCTGATGCCAGCAGAGTGTACCCCAGGGCTGGCAAGCATGGGTGGACCACAATCTAATCTCACCCCACTGCCAGCTGTACCATCTGTGCCTCTCCATGTGCCCCGCCTGCACACACTGGCACAGGCCTGCCCTCTCCCCACAGCACGACGCTTACGACGAGCTGTAACAAATTAGCCCTAAAATATTGCATTATGACTCCTTTTGTCTACTGAAATGACTTGCTGATGGTGTGTCAAGGTTTATTTTCCTGCGAGTGATGGGCAGATGGTGGAATAAGGCTTCATGAACCCAGACATTGTGGGTTTGAATGACTCACATGTTTGAGCTCATTGATGTAAACCAGTTAGACTTGTGGTGGAGAGTAAAGTTTTTTTAAATTATTTATTAGCGTGCATAATAGATCCTCCCATGAAATAAGTTTCACTTTCCATTTGCTTTTAGACTCCACATTCTAATCTTGAATTTGGCTTCCTAAAGTACAGAGACAGAAATTATCTATTGCTTGATCAAAATGTTTACTGATCACAAACAGTCTTTTGAATGAAATGTGTGTTTATGCTTGCTTTATTGATAATGTTTATTGTATTCTCTAGTTGTTATTTTTAATGTTTCCTGGCTGTCATTAAGGATTAGCCCATTACAAATGCTGCACATTATATTACACTTTTAGACAAAAAACTTTGTTTCAAAATGTCACAGATACTTTTTAACCGGTTTAATACACTTGTATTTACTTCTACTTGTTTTTAGGTAAATTGGGACATTTTACCGATTTGGGATTACAAAAAATAAATCCTGTTTTAGTGTTTTTCAACCATAGTTATTTGGTTGAAACACCCTACTCAATTTCAGAGAGTTGTTAAATGGAAAGCTTGATAATATTCTAGCTCCTTATGAAACTAGGAAAAGGTGTATAGGGTTCCAACCTCATGACATACACTGTCAAGGTGCAGATTGTGTCTCCACTGGTTGAACAGGGGTTAACTGGTACACAAGAGGCCATTGTGAGATTATTAATTCATCCCTGATGAGTGATTATGCCTTAATTTTGAAATGGAAGCACAGTACTCAAGATTGAAAAATGAGAGCATGGTGGACACAGTCATATTGGTAACGGGGGAAAAAAACCCCATCCATTCATGAGCAGAATTACAAACAGCCACTGGAGACAGGCATGGAGATGAAGGACACTCAGAATAGGTGGCAGGCAAAGACAACGCTGCTAGGGGACTGGACGTGGAGTCACACAGCTGCTGGTTTTGTGCGGAGAGCTTGGGGAAAAAAGTTTAACTTTCAAATAAAAGGGTATATTTTTAGACTAGATTTTGGCACTTCATGTTGAAAAAGCCCCAAGGAACAACTGACACAGTTGCCACCTGGCTGGGCCTGCAACAGAGATGTAAGTCATACTAGGGAGCTACACTGGGGGGTTGGGCTTGGGCCACACACGTAGGAGAAGACAATCTGTACCCCAGGTGCAGAAATCCCCCTTAGCCCCTAGGGGCTGGCTGGAATTACTAAAAGCCAATCACGTTTTCTCATTATAAGACAGGTGACAGGGAGATGCTGTGCCATGCGTCCTGCATACCTTACTCAGGCCTGTCTCCACAGACTCTCCCTGCAACTTCACTCTGAGGAAGCTTTTGTAGGTACAGAATATGATGTCTTCTTAATCACATTATAAAATGAAAGCTCAGTCAAGTCAGTATGACGTTTTGTTAGTGATAATGATACCCCAACTTGGCAGTGGGTTCAAGTTTTTTTTTCTTCTTTGCTTTGAGGTATGAGTTTAGATTATGCTTACATTTTGATTATTATTTTTCACATCAAAAATATCTAGTTTCGGGCCTCTGAGTGGCTCGCAGAATAAATTGTTGCCTACGGGTCCGGGGTCAGGGGTTCAATTCCCAGCTTTACCATTCCCGGCCATGGCCAGAGATCCCATTGGCAAGGCAACAATTGACCGGCCTTGCCGGGGTTCGATACGGAGTAGGTCAGCCTAACTCCCATTGGCCTCATCGTAATAGCACCCGCCTTGTCATGCTTGGGCACCTGCGGCGGCACGAGCCAACCGTATGCTGACTACATCTTCCTCTGACGTCATAGGCAGTGTGCGGTTGGTGGTGCAGCCACAACATGAAAAGAAGCAAGAGCATCATCACAAGTCTTGGAGGAGTCACATGCTCGACTTCTCCTCCCACAGCTGTCAGGGCAGGTTCTGAATGGCTGGTTTACCATACCCATCAATGGGGGCAGTTGAGGACAGAAGGCTACAGGCAACATAACAAAGCAGAAAGTACTGGGCCCTCTTGGTCTAACCTGAATTTTCTTCTTGGGGAAGTATAATACAGAGATTTACGTAATCTGGGAATGGGGTCATCAGTAATTCAAAAACCTCAAAAGGTAAGAACAGGAAGAAAGAGCAATTCATGAATGCATCACCCATTTTGATATGTTTTTATTTCTTAGGATGCTCAGGGTCAATTCTTTTGACTCATTTCTTGTCCTTGGGATTTCTCTGCCTTCAGGTATATTTGATCTTTCTAATTGGACTGTCTTTGGTTTGAAATCATACCTTCCAACTTAAATTTGGCATATTATACAATATCATAATGTCAAATGATAAATGAGGACAGAAACATTGTGGGAGTTGGGAGTAGGGTTGCGGGGAGGAGCAGGGGTTGGTAGCAATTTTGAGCTAGAGATGTTAAAGTGACAGCATTTTGACAGCCATTTTAAATGACAGAAAATGTTAAATGACAAATGTGACAGAAAGTTGAGTGATGACATTAGGATGAGTGCTGACAGGAAAGTCAGACAAAAAAAGCAAACAAAACGAAGTTGGAAAAATATTAAATGTACAGTTCTCTTTGACATCTGACGTAGAATAACACTGCGTGTGTAAAAAATGGAGCCATGCATGAGAGAACTTGGGACATCAAACACAATGTTTTCAAAATATTATACTCTAAATTCTTTTTAAAAATACTAATTACATGCACATAAGGTGTCACATATGCTTTAACAAGGCTCTGGAATCCTATTTCAAGTATGAAAGATGGAATGTTGCCCTTTTTATTCAGCAATATAAAGTGGGAGTGGAACACAGATATCTGTTATTACTTTCTCTTCGTTGAAAGGGCGATAGATTCAGGTGTCAGATGACTATGGTTCACTGTTATACATCAGAAAAGTTGTCTTTTTGTTACCTGTTTGAGAATACTGAGCATTGCTGATTCCATTCTATGATTACAGAGCCTAGAAATCTGTAAAAACAAACAGTAGCATGCAAAATAGTCCATATTAAGCACTCAGATTTGTAGTCTGTAGACATGCTGTTGTTCTGTGCCCAACAGATCACATTTTCATGATTCTCATAAAAACAATAAAAAAGACAGACTCATGTGGTCCAAATCCACTTATCAGTTTCATTAAAGGGAACTGTTCACCACTAAATACAAAAAAACCTAATATCTAATTATTAAAATTTTGAAATTTCAGCCCCCATGATGCTGTCAACCAGTCAAGAGCAGTGCCTGGAGTTTGGAGGTGAGGTGGAAGCAGGAACTCCCAAAAAAAAATAGCTTTATGGGTTCAATCTTACTAAAGACCTAAGGAAGGAGAGGTACAGCTGGGCCCAAGAATTAAAATGTGGCTATTTATCATATTTTGCCTATAGTACATCATTAGGGTCACAAAAAGGGTTAATAAAATATTATAATAACATAAGTGCCCTGTTTTATTTGGTGAGACAATTGAAACCAAATAGCAGTTAATAAGTTTTATCTGGAAATAGTAGATTTGTAATATCAGCTAGGAGTTTAAAATATGCCTTATTCCAACATGTCTATATTCACATCTTGTTTGCATCACTGTATTGGAAAAGTAGTCATTGAACTGATTGAAATTAGATTTGATTTAATAAATTCTTCCATTACACCCTTGTATGGTTGTGTATCACTTGAAACAAGCACATCTTGACAAGCATTTAGCTTTGTTTTCATTGTAATGTATATTAAAAATCATATCATTAATGCCTTCAAAAATTACTAATATGTCTTGTAGAGTCTGTTGTCAATGTTGCACTACAGTTTGGAACCAATTTATCAACTACCACATTAATCTGTGACTTTCGGTTCAGCATTTTCTATCCATCATCCACAACAAAATAAGATGAATGTGTCATCAACATGCATAATTCCTGTACTCGCCCACTGATCCATCAACCACTATAATCTAACCTTATATACTTTCTATCCAACACAACCCACGCAAAGAACACATATGAGATGCATATCTCATCATGCTTATCCAGCCGTGATATTCCTCACATTTACAGTTTGGTTTTTGATCCATGCTCAACTCAACCATTTACAAATATTGCTAATGACATTTGTACAACACAAAATATGCAAATGATCAAGTGTGCTTGGGGAGATGTCCGCCACCTCCAAATGAACAGTGTAAGACCCCTGCCTATTTCACAGATCTTAACACAATAATTATGGGTAATTACACAAGACACATTGAAAAGACAAATTTACTGTGGAATAGTCACAGCACAAAAATTTGCAATATAGCAACACTTTTGTGGTTACAAACTCTGAAATATTAACAACCGATTTACTAAGACTTGGTCTAACTACGCAATAAAAAAATGAAACTCTCTCATTTCGCAATTTTGTGGTAGATGTCCATAAAAAAGGTCAGATATGACATGCTTTTACATCCAGAAAACAGGGCAACCATGTGCAAGTAACGGGGGAACCTCCGGGAAAAAGAAACGGACATTTACTGATCAGGTAATAGATGAGGCAAAGCTATATAATTCTGTATAACAGCATAGGAATTAAACACCAACTGAGAGGAAACAGATTGTCTGTAATATATACTTGCTTAAAAACCAGTCATATTGCCCTGTTTACACTCCCATAATTCTCACATTATTTAGCTAGTTTTTAATTCTACCTATAGAATTCAAGTCCATTCTTAAAGTACTTCCATGTTGGCTGGTATTATATCTACAAAGCTCTAGTCAGCCATTTTGCGCATGGCTTTTGTCAGGGGCATACTGTGTTTCCTATATTAACAGTCACAAGCTAACCACCTGGTAGCCCATATTGCTCCATATACAGAAACGGGCTTCCAGGCAAATCCACTCTGCACATAATCACTTCTTCATTACCACTGCTAATCTGGCACTAATTTGATATAAAGAGTTCCTGCTGGTTTAATAAAATGGGGGCGCTGATCAAAATGAGCCGTTTTACATGGCAGCACCTGAAAGTAAATGGCCACTACCAGTCTTTCACTAGTATCTGTGCGAGTGGAATATATGGAAAGAAAATTACAGTGAACCAATGACTGTTGTTTTCCCATCTCAGAACAGCAACTACTTTCTGAGGGGTGGAACAACCATAGCTTGTGAGAGAAAGCAGTGTGCGTTTCAGTCATGGCCTTCGTCTGTGCTTTTACATGCTCATTCTATAGATACTGTCTACCTTAAACCTGTAGGAGGTCCAGCTGGGAAGAAGATTAATGGCAGCAGGCTTTGTCTTTGACTCCCGTCTCTCTCCTATCCAGATTCCTCTGATCTTATCCACCTGTGAGTTTTCACACAGCATGCTGGGGAATGCTGGTGTCAGAACGTTGCATGGCCTCAGGTGTGATGTATTTCTGTGGGGCTTCTTGTTGAAGGACTTTCAGGTTCACTGTCAAGGTCTTCCTTTTCAATATCACTGTGACTACTCCTTAAGAATTTACATACCTTAGCACTTTGTGCTCTGTTGAACAGAACAGTTGACATGTAAAAATCAAGAGTATCTCCTTGTTTTAAGACTATATCACAGCTATGGTTTCCCTCCCATTTTTTACAACAGTTCTCACTTGGACCATGAAGTGACTTCTGCAGTTAAGTGACAATCTATTGCTTGTGCTACAAATTAAAATGATTATAAACAACTGGCATTGTCCTGCTAGGGTGTTTAGGCGTACATACAGATAACCCAAGGCTGGTGTTTGTGAGTTACCTGCTCACTATTTCCTCCTAATGATCCTCCATGTACCCACAGGCTACCAGCTACCAGTTCTCAATGGGTCACAGGTAGGTGTGTTTCAGAAATACACATGCTTTTGCTGCATTTCTACCACCATGATTTCTTTAAGACTGTGTGATGCAAATATTTCAGAGGAACATGTCTGTACTAGTCCAGAGGATGGAAAAGACAGAGTTAAACCTTCCCCCTCTGTGCATCCAGACAGGAATTAAGGTGCTGGTCAAATCACTGAGGTGTTTAAGACCTTTATCCAGCACAGTGCTGCCAGAATGAAAATGTATCCCATCTATCCTTGGCTGAAGTGGGTATTGCAATCGACTCTCATCTTATCTGAGGCCTTCAGCACAGTGGTGCAGGAAATCACAAAATGGAGACGAGACCTTTCACTCTGAAGGTGTGCATGATGTTCAGAGAAAGTCAGGCAAATCCAAGGATCTAGATTTATGTGAAGACATGTTGGAAGTGTCTTAAAATTATATTGTATATACATATATAAAGAATACTCTCCATATGTGGATTTGTAATTCACTTAGAATTGCTTTCCCATAAGAAAATATGTGACTGAAAAATGGAAAACTGAATTTTGGTGTTATGTCAAGTAAATGTCTGCAAATCTTACAGCATTTCTGAATGATTAGCACTGAATTATGTGATGCAGTGTGAAATTTGTTGATTTTTTTATGCAAGAAGCACAACTGTCAGTGAGGTTTAGTTTTGCAAAACTATACAACAAGTGAATTAAAAGGAAAATCACCATGGTCATATTTATTTTCCTTTAATGGCAATTTCTTTTTTAATATAATGAAGTTGTTTCTGATGTGGAGTGTTCAAGATGTTTTGTGATGTTGGCATTTATCGAGGTTGTCTATTGACCCAAGATTATACAACAGACCTAACCAGTGATAAACCAGTGATTTATCATAAGATAATAATAAATGCAACTGTGTTACAAGAGCATAATAAATCACCAGAAAAGGCTCATTGACATATTGACTCACTCTCAGTTTGTGTTTATGCCCCTTAAATCACATATAAAAACAAGCAAACAAACAAAGAAGTGAATATCTTGCACAGCCCTTACAATGTATCATAGATGTGCATTGGTTCAATTGCCACAGCCAATGGCATGTGATGGGAGGTGGGAGTATTAAAAAATGTGAATGTGCAAAGCTGTCAGCTTGCATTATTGCAACATTAACTGGTCTTCGTTCCTATCTAGTCTGTAAGGAAACAAGATACTTTGCTTCCCCTCCACAGCCACTGCTAGAAATCTGGTTTTGTCATATCAAGATATAGTCTTTAGTTTGGATAATACTAAGCTACTAATCAGAGACCACTTGTCTGGTGATGTTTATATTACCTTGGGTAAATACATGTAACTTATTGAAAGTTATATTATCTAATTTTTATGAGCTAACTTTGACAAAAATTCTTCAACATATTGGGGTCATTAGATATTAGATATTGAACATGGTACCTTGGGAACATAAGATCCTGGAAAAATAGGTTGGACCCCATCCCTAGAACTAGCTTGCAAGTTACCAATGCTATATCTAAATTAATCAAAGTTGTATCAGCTACACTGCAAAAATATATACATAAATGAATAAATAAAAACCTATAAGTAAATACAAATAGTAAAAAAGGAAAACATGTGACATTTGTAACCAATGTGTTAACGATAAACTCACTTTATTATTTAATCATATTTATGCATGTTATATTATTAATGTGAATGTCTATATTATGTCTTTTATACTAAGATTTAAGATTCATTTATAGTTATGCAGACTTGTAGACTCTAGTCCTGTTGGCCAGATAGCACTATTTGGAGTATCAATTGTGTCATTTAACAATTATAACAGACATTTCACATTAATAGGACACAAATGGCCTTGACCCACCAGAATAGGGTGAATACAGGTTATCACTTCTTAAGCACCCCTACCTATTAGCCAGGCATTTTAAGATTACTTACTCATAATCTGAGATGGATGTGAATATTACCTGCTTGTTCCTCAGTCTTCTATCACACTTCTTATCTTGCAGTGTGGAGAATGTTCACTGGTTTGCAGGGGTTATCAGATAAATACATTATGTTTCAGATAGTGGTGCTGTGAGAACACTGAAAAATTGACATTTCTAAAAATCTTAAATCTGAAGGTCTCTGCGTTAGCTATATTACAAGCAACAAACTTTATTCTCAATTTCAGTCACAATTTTAATACAGCAGGTTAATTCCTTTAATATACATTACTTAATATATATTGGCAGCTATAATCAATGAATGGTAGAGATCCAGGATTAGGGCTGGCTGTTTGGTGACATGGATATCAGCTGTATGAGAAACAAATGTAGACCTGCAGGTTTTTATTTTAGATTTACTGAATGAATTATGAATGTCTGCTCTATGACAAGAAACAGCTTGAATGGCAGTCTCCTCAGCAGATTCAGACTGTATTTCGACAATTCCGGATGTACTGCAGTTTTATGGTGTTACCCTTTGACTGCTTTTGAATACTTGTACCATGAGTCATGATGCCATAATGCACAATAATATAAAATAATGGAGATAACATGCCACCCTGAGTGCCCCTGCTTTCCAAATGAAGTGTTGATGCTGTACCGCCAAGTGTCAAGACTGCATGAGATATGTCTTCATAAGGGATCTGCAGAGCTGAGATTATGACTGTCATCGTTATTTATTTGCATGGCAGCAGCACTCATCAACAGCAAATTTCCTTGCTTATGTCTTCCTATGCATATAATCTGTTTCATATGACTGCATGCTCACTGAAGCAGTACATGTTATAGGGTGAATGGTTCTTCCACCCAAACATGTAATTTGCATTATTTTCAGCTTCTTTTGAATGTTGTTGATCGATTCAGGTAGACTTTGTAAATCCTCATACTTAAATAACCTCTGTAATCATGCTTAAAATACCTCTGTAATGTACCAGTGTCTGAACTGGGTGTGTACATGTCTCAGTCAACAACTTTGCTCATTTTTCAAGTTACTGCTGCAAGTTTGTTAACCCAAGCCTCTTTCAGCTCCTTTCAGGCAGTTACAGGTATCATTCTCCCTACATCACTGTCTTTGCCAATAGTATTACAGTGCCCCTGGCTCTTTCAAGCAAGATGGGTGTGACAGAATGATTGTGATTAACTATAGGTTGTCAGAAATATACTAATAATAATAATAATAATAATCATCATCATCATCAATTAAATAATCATACAAAAAATATGTTTTAATATACATTTTAACCCACAATCTGATGAGAGACTCAGTCTGAACGACACATTTTGTGGTTTTGCTGAATAAAACTAACAAATTTATAAAAATACACATAAACCACCTGCAATCTCATTTCCTCCTATCTCACAGGTACAATGCATACATGCCCTTATTCCTTGCTGTGTAATATTTATTGCATTCAGACCACCTGATGCTAGTAAGGGAAACATTGCCCATTTAAATTTTTCATTGAAACCCATGTTGCAAAACTAATGGATAGATTCACAGCAGGGTGAAATTAGATAAAAAGCCAGTAGTGGAACTAAGAACTGGCCTTTGATTATAAGCCAGAAACAGCTAGTACTATGAGTAGGTTTTGCAAGTCTGGTTCAGAGCTCTATTGCAATTCCAGCTCAGTCATCCATGAAAATCACCCCCTCATGACCCTCCTGCTAGATACTTTGAACATGCATGCCAAAATGAGAGCAAAAAACTAAACAGAATGATATGTTTTAAAAGGGAAACAAGCCACACAGATTAGCAAACATGTACTATGGTGGATGCAGATTAATGTACAGTATTTGACATACATAACGGATTTAAATGAAGAACTGACGTAGATGGTCTCTTGTTAAATGCAGACATCTTTCACTATCACATTTAATTGCTCTAGGCTAGAAAGTATTTTGTTGAGCAGTTTATTTATTAATATCAGATGAGATCATTTGTAAATCCATCCAACACTCCCTGAGCATTCTTCATTACCTTGCAAAAGCACTTCCGACAAATCTTGCTTAAACACAGATAGACCCTCTGCTCCTGTCTGTTTGCTGAAGAGTTCTGGAACACTCTGAAGGATTTTGTGTGTTAACAGCCACTCCTCCACTCCCCCAAAATGTACCAGATTTGTCTCCTTCTCAGTTCACCAAGCCAAACCCAAAAGGGCCTTCAGAGTGATGGATCACACATATAACAAGAGATCATGAACGAAACACTTAAATTGATGAGGCCTTTGCCGCCCCACATCATTTATCTCCCTCTGCCCCCCATCCCCCTTTTTTCTGTAGTTCCAGGTCAATATGTTACATTCATCCTGGGGGTATTTACCCTCCCCCCTTCACAACAAACAGATCTGTCTTCCAACTGTGCCACTGATGGAGCTGTGAAACTCAAAGGCACCTTTTCCGTGAAGGAGGCCATAGATCGGGGTGACCCTATGATCTCTGAGATCCGCCCCTCCAGACACGCACCGTCAGAGACAAAGTATTTACTCCAGATCGACAGGTAGTGACTTATTTAAAATTGGTATCCATAAGGAAGAGATATCAGCATGGGTCCAGTTTAACCACTTCAACAGAGTATGGTGCTTTAAATCACTTTGGTAATGTGTAAAAGGTCAAACTGTGGTGCAAGCTGGTCCAAATGACTTTATCAGTGCATATGGATCTACCTTCAAGATCAAGTAAAATTTCCCTTTCAAACTCACCACCAATTTCCTGTCCTTCCCTAGGGAATTCTACAGCATGCAAAATGATCAGTTACCTCACCTAGTAATTAGGTACCCTGCCCGTGTGGCTCTGTAAATGTTGGCAATGTCTTTTAATACACATCTTTAACTGAAAGACTGATATGGCTGAACTAGTGAGTCATGCTGACTTCCAATCTGATATTCTTAGCACATAATGGTACATTTTATAAACTGTGAAAACTAAAGTAAAACAACAGAGTACCAAATAAATAAATAAATAAATACATACATACATACATACATACATACATACATACATACAGTATAAGCAGCTGATATCTGATTTACCCATGGACATGCTTCCTTGAGTAGTTAACAGTTGAACTGATTCTACTTTTTCCCTCCAGCATTTGATAATCCTTCTACTGTCAATTTAAACAGTAACATTGTTTTTGCTTCATCTGTATCTTGCTTTTTACTCTGAAAAATCAATATAGCCCTGTAGTGGGACTGGAGTAGGCAGATAAAGCAAGCAGGCAGACCGTTTGAGGGTGTGTATGGCACATGTTGCTGTACACAAAAAGTTCTGTTTTACAATGTTGTGGCTAGTTAAACTTGGTCATTTGTAGTTTCAAAGGTGATTTGTCTCGTCATGAAAAAGAGAGTGTTTTCTTTTAACCAAACAGAAAGATCATATCATTTTTTTTTATTAAATAAATTTTATTAGGTTTCCTCCCATCCTATACTTAGGCTAGTCCATGGTGGTGGCTATCCATTTCCTGGCTCCAAAACATACACTAGCATTACGACTACAGACACATAATATACATCTCTTCATATGCAATCATATGAGTAGACAATTTTGAGCAAATATATGATTTATTAAGAAAAATTATTTATTTACTCTCCATCCGCTAAAATGTGGAAAATTCCACACAAGACCAGACTGCCAACCATCCAGAAGCCCTTGCTGGGAGACACATCCTTACAAAATGTTCCCATTTTCAGCAAGTTGAGAGCAGATGTTTACCTTAATTGTACATCCTACGTGCATCATGATAGACTATTCAGGCACTTCTGGTTAAATAAGGACACATCTGTACTGTAGACATCAGTTCAAAATGTAGGATTTCGTCTGGATGAAACATGATGTACATGTATACATTAACACAATCTACTTAACACATGTGCACTATGTGTCTACAATTTGTTTATGAAGCTTTTTTGGAATTGTTGTTGAAGAGCATTCCTTTCTGCTATGCTGCTATGGTGTTTTGATGGCCCCTCTGTGTTGACTTTTATGGGGCCACGTTCTGGAAGAATTGCAGCTAAACTGTTTTTATTTGCCAGGTCGTAAAACTTCACTACCCCAACTTACTAGTCACTACTCAGTTTTAAAGTTGGTGCAGTCTGTGAATAACATCTCCTTAGGATGTTCAGGAGGGTATGCTGTTTATAGCTACACTATCAAATTTGTTAAAAATAAACAAATTTGTTCTGCAGTGAAACAAAACCAAGTTATGTTTTTGTGGAATATTTTTTAAAAGCTATACAAAATTCAGGGGAAGCTAACAAATTCCAGCCACATTGTGATTTCAGTATAGTACATCTATTATTTCAGCATGTATATTAATTCATTCCCACCTTAAACACATCCTCCCTATCTGGCAAGGTCACACAATCAATATGGAAATCTAATAGAAGTGTGAACAAGTGAATTCACTAGCATTTGCGAAAATAGTAAAAGCAATGTTACATTGTTGTTACAATGTCGATTGGTGGCTAACAAATAGACCATGTAACATTTTTATGGTGTTATAACTACTTATAATGCTATAAAAAACAAAATATTGTCCAGGAATGAATCCTGATCCACTTAGAAATTGCAGCTGGAGTTTGCATTTAAGTTATACAGGGACTCTATTGTAAGCTTATATGACAGATACAGAAAATCTGCATTTATGATTGGCTGGCAGGTGTCCATTAAATTTGTACAGCATGGACACCTTGAATGTAGGCCTGGTCAAAAGTTTTATCACCATTCTTAATCAATATGCTGCAGTGATGTATTACAGTCATTTAGCTGATGCTTTTATCCATAGTGACTTACAGTTGATTAGGCTAACCAAGGGTCAATCCTCCCTGGGAACAATGTGGTGTTAAGGGCCCTGCTCAAGGGCAACAGCAATTTTGTTCTTGCTGTGGCTTGAACCACCACAGGGATCCCAGTCATGTACCTAAGCCACTAGACTACAGGCTGTCCTGATACAATGGTAACCATTGTTATCAACTCATTTGTTAGCTAATATTAAAACTCATAAGTATAAAAACCACAACGGACCTTTTTCATGTTAATTTTAATTTATTTGGCGAGGACAAAACATTTGAGGAAATTATCTATTGTGATAGGATGTGTCTTAAATTGATATAGGATATGTCTTAAAATTTATATTTTTAGCCAAAAAAAGTGGCAATATATGACCTCACCTAGCAAGTAGCCATGGTATAAGTGGCATAACACCTTCCAAGGTGTCCGTTGTATCTGTGGGAATGTTTTCTGTGACTAGCTGTGATCAACGGTTGTTTTGAACCTTGACAGTTCTAGAACATCTAACATCTGGCTTTGAGTTCAGGAAATGGTTGCCTACTCCAGCGTAAAGTAGTGCCTATCATCTGCAGTGATAGGATATGTTTGAAAAGAATCATATTTTCAGCTGAAAAAAGTGACCATATATTGAAATGACCTCACCAAGCAAGTAACCATGATGTAAGCAACATAACACCCTCCGAAGTGTCCGTTGTATGAATGTAAGGGACTTGGTGGAGATAACTCCACTCCGGTTCAAGTCATGAATTTCTTTGCCTCCACCTCGTTACTTTCATTCATACAATGGACACCTCATCGGGTGTTATGCCTTACATATTTTTTCAGAATGTACATAGAATGCAAACAGTTATGCAGGCTACTAGCTAATTACATCATTTTATCTCAAGTATATACAGGTAACAGAATAACAATTCTCTCTTGCTTACAGACAGGCAGCATAACTATCTATATTAAAAGAATTAAAAAATCTGATTCCTGTTGGTTTAAATGAGTTTCACCCTTTCTATAGACTGAAAAAGAAAACTACTGATAGCAAGAGCTATGGAAACCCTTCCCACTTCCCTCCCTGGAGCAGTCATTTCTCTTGACACATAAGTGTGAATAACTCATCTGTGTTTGTTTTATTGATTAAAAAAGCTGTATTTTAAGTTCAAATGTGTGGAATCTCATGATGTCCGTAACACTTATTAAATGAAGCAGTGTGCTTTGCCCCCTTACACAAAGTATTGACAATAAGAAAATGCAGAGCAAATGTATTTTCTTATGTATTATGCCTAAACTGTCAAAGGTAGTTGCAAAAATTTAAGTCATTTCTGAGTGCTGGCATATAATTGTTCTTGTTTCTATATAAAAATAGAAATATGCATTAACAGTAATTATTCAAGTTTTCCTTGACATCTACAATAAAGCACCCTGCAGCTTTTCTTCGAGACTCCACAACGACTACTTATTCATGTAAATATATAAATAAATCTATCTATGGTAATTGTTTCTCCTGTAATTTTGCTGTCACTGCTTAAAATGTTCCAGAGTTCTTTTTCTTCTTAGCACAAAAGACTTCCCTGCTATGTTTCACTCAGTTATAATAATGGATGAACACATTCAAATTCTATTCAGGGATCTGTTGACAGGAGCAAAATTCAATTATGGTGCATTCTGTGCTGTTCTCCTTTCTTAAGTTGGTGATAACCGCTAGTGGTCTTTAAATTCAACTTATCTCTTCTACTACAGCATCTTCTCCTCACAAATACCCTTTTAAGTCTTGTAGGAAAATTCTATTATCATAGGATTTGCCCAAAGTATGGATTTTATAATTAATCATCCTGTCTCATGGGGGTTGTGGTATTTATTTATTTATTTATTTATTTATTTATTTATTTATTTATTTATTTATTACATCATATTTTCCAATGGCACTTACTCCTCTGTCTAACTGATGGTATTCTTGAAGTATAAATGAACTATATGTACTAAGAAAATCTTAAAAGAGAAAACCACTTGGCTTAACACATAAATTATTCGTTCACACCAAAGTTTTCATATTGGAGCTTTTACACTTGCAATCAAATGATTTTAGCGCTGCTCAGGATATCCAGATCACACTGGAGTGCTCTGGCAAACCGTTACATCTGCAATCTCATCGTAGCAAGTGCAAGATGCTTTTCACCACTGAGGCCTTTTTCTGTCAGAACATGTCATTCTCCCAGAAATGAAATCTTGCATAAATACTGTTTACTTTATCTGAGGTCTGCTTTATAATAAATTCACCATTTTAATATTCATGATGTGAATATTCATAAAAGTAATTAAATGTTGCTCATAAAGCAGTTTATAAGGGCCACATGGAGAACTCCTGCACAGCATCCATGGTGTGGCAACAGTGCTTAATGTAACACCAACACTAACACTGAGGTATGTGGCTGACATTACAAGGCTTTATGTACTACTTTTCTGTATATGCTCTCAGGTATACTTTAATGATGTTTAAGTAGTAGGGATTTTGTGAGAAGACAAAGACTTTTTTTGAAAATGCTGGTTCTACAAGGTACTGTATATTACTTAGTACTTGAACAATATTTTTTTTATGTCTAACTTGATCCTCCTTTGCTTCAAAGTGAGGACCAATTGTAATGTCCTTGGGGGCTTGCCTGGATGCAACTCTCTCAACCTAGCGCAAACTGTTTTCAGAAAGTTTCTATAACATGGGGTGAGGACAACTATGGCCTTGTCAAGTAAAAAGGACAGTCACAAGGTAAGTGTTAAGTAAAGGTAGTTATTGAAGGATAGAGGACTATATTTATACAATAAAACACCTTATACAATAAAGCAATAATATTTGTCCTTTTTCTCTTTATAGAAGTACCTATGGCTGTGAAATCAAAATAAATCAAGAGTAGCCACAATAACAATTTAAATATTGTCCATCATGGTTCTTTGTAACTTGTGCATCCCCCACTTTTAAAAAGCAATAACTATGCAAATGTTGTGAGGCATTCATAACACAGATTGAGAATCAATTTTCACAGTATTTTATTCAATGTTCCTAGTTCCTTAGGTGCCTGTACAGTCAAACCAGTGAACAAAGTCAGTGTGAGACACTTTTTTTACTTTCTAACACATATCCACTGTGTTGATAATGATATCCAACTATTTTTGGAGAGAATTGTTGAAAACAATTGAAAGAAAATATGAGTATAGTTGATACTGAAAGTAAAAATCTGTATTGTTATGGTAGATTTTACATAATGTTTTTAGCATGTGACTTGCTGTGCTTATTCAGTCAATGCATTGGATTTTATGTCTGGCTTTACCTCAATGTGCTCTGTATCAATAATAGTGTTTCGTGAAATCTATGAGGAAAAACAAAGAACTATTCTTGCTCTGAATTTCTGAATACAAGGGAAGGGTTGATGATTAACCCCCCACACACACACACACATCCACAGAAAGAGGACTAAATGCTTGATTAAATCTGTCTTTCTGCTCTTTATGTCACCTTTAGAATAGACATTTTATTTTCAGGTTCTTTCCTGTTTGCCTACTATCTTTGTAACTATGATACAAATACCCTCTTTCCTTCCATTTAATTTATTCCACAAGTCAAGGATGTCAAAAAGCCAATGAATTCTAAAAACGAACAAAAAGGCAAACTCTCACTTTTACTAAATAATCATAAATTCCTATTTGCAAAAATGTTGTAACGGAATAAGAGTAACATGGTAACAGCTGGGACATTTGTTTGACCCAGTAATTACATTGTGCTAATTAATGCCCAGATTCCATTCAACCACAGAGTGGTTTCTTGTGAATAATGAAAGTAAGCAAACAGCAAGAGCCTCGGGAGGCTAGAAAAGGAGGCTGTACCTCTTAGAACTTTTCTGGGTGTAAGCAAAAATCATTAGACTTTTGCACTTATTTGCATGATCATAATTTGTTTTGCCCCAAAATATTCAATTACACACAAATCTCATCATGTAGATTATTAGAAAAATTGGCTTGACTGCCAGATGCAGTTCAGTCTGTCAATGGCATAGATGACATTCTGCCAAGTTCTACTGAGCAGTTATTTACCAGCCAAATCCCAAGTACCAAATATTAAATCTACAGAAACCATCCCATGAGGAGACTGGTGTGGCACTCTCTGTTTAAAGGTTTATGGTGCATTCTGACTTATTAACAAAGGAAAGCCTACTCTCTACCTTGGTATATTTGTTGGACAGAGATGTTGCTAGAGATTATAACAGTGTAGTTCAGATTTTAATCTGTGTTCTCCACTAATTATCCACATGGGGAGTATGTAAATTAATAGATTTGAAATTACAACCATTGGATGATTGGAAATTTAAAGGCAACTTCAGTATTGACAAAAATAGTGAAATGATACAAGAGGGTGCCAATCAGACATGTTTAAAGAATTTGTCCAATCTCAAATTACTAGTAGGATACATTCACCTGAGCAAATATATTGTTGTAGTCATGTTCACCTGAATTTCAGGTTTAAATTCAGATTGTTGAACCACTTACTGTGATAAGATGATGGAAGGTGTAATTTTAGGACACTCTACAGCTAAGGCTCAGGTACAAAAACACAAGACAGGTACATAGTGGCCACCATATGATTCTTAGATTGTACATGTTTGCAGGAAGAATACAAGCACCACAATACTCACCACACTGTAATAGTTAAAGGAAGGTGTGCCATTAGGTAATGTACTGTCAATTTGGACAATTAGGTCAATATTAGGCTTAGATCACTGAAGCTTGTGCCCTCCTCATGAACTCAATTTTATGATGTAATTGAAGTATGTATAGCAATTATGAGCTGGGAGATATGAAAAAATTAACATGTAATGCTTTCTGACAGTTACCTTTCCCATTAACTTCTTAATTATACTGTGAGATGATAGCTCCTTAATTCCCTTTTAGAAACTCCTAAGCTACAAAGTGAATCAACTAGTTAATTTTCAATTTTCAGCTGTAAGTTTGGTGATGTCTCCTAATGACGCATATAATTTGCACAAAAATGCTTAGGGTAATGAAATAGGGAAAGCTACCTATCAGGGAGAGGTTGACCAATGGCTCTCCAA
Source organism: Albula goreensis (assembly GCA_022829145.1). Classification (NCBI taxonomy): domain Eukaryota; kingdom Metazoa; phylum Chordata; class Actinopteri; order Albuliformes; family Albulidae; genus Albula; species Albula goreensis. Next base: position 17,928,466 of record CM040745.1, read on the forward strand.
TCAATTTTATGATGCATTGCAATTCTATAAGCCTTCAAATTTTCATTTAGAGGTGTATAGATGAATGAGACAATGACACTTGTATTTAAATGTGTGATGAAAAAAATTAAAAGGAAATAAAAATAATTAGCATTTTTGCCATGGATGACTATTGAAGTTGGAGACATATTCTAATCTTAGTTATCGATTCCCTTAATTTTGCAGAACAAAATAATGAGTTGGATTCAATGGCAATGATTTGTTTACAGTGGAGAGGCACTGCTGGCTTTGCAGTAGTGTGGGTAGGTGTCAGCTTGGGTTTTTTTTATATTAGGTCTGTCCCAGTGACAGACCAGGTACCCAGAGTCTGGCAGCTGTAAACAGAAAAGCATATGCCTCTCCTGTGAGTGGCACTAGGTCACCTGTACTACTGTGTGGTCTAGAAAGCTTTGAGTATTAAGTGGCCCGTAGGAGTTATTCACTTCAAATGCAGTGCTCCCAAGGTATATGGAGGAGGAACATCAGCTATCATTTGGGGGAAAAGAGAAGCAGAAAAAATGTTCAGAGTAGGAAAAAAAAACCTTTATAATAAAGGACAAATATCTTTGTTTTTTTGCTTAATTTGGGCTCAGGTTGTGGTCAGGAAAATGGCATGTTATCCCATTCTTTGAGGAGATGTACTTTGCTTTACCTAGATTCTTTTTTCAAACACACACACACTGGTTACTTCACAAGGGGAGTATATATAAGAATACAAAGCATTCACTTTTCTTCAGCTGCTGCAGTAGCTCCTTGAAGAACAATCAATTAGCCATTCACATCTCCTTCAAAACATTGACAACAGGCAGGCTTTTACTGGTCATGTGGGGGACAGGAGGTTTGGCAGTAAATTCTGTGTCATGAGATGTCTTAACATTCAATTATCATTTGCAGAATTTCAACATTACACAAGTATGTGTACACACATGTGAAACGAAGGGTGTAAATGGCATTTGATTATGAGCCAGAATGAAAACTCATTCTCTCCACAAAGCCATACAGGCAGAATAGGGCTAATAAATCACATGCGCAGTTGCTTCACTCCTGTTTTAGCATAATTTAATTGTAATGGTACACAGAATATTCCTTTTGAAATTTGAAAGGGGGCATCACAGATCCAAACAGCTTCCTGTTGAACATCATTTGCCGTTCAGTTTATCAGAAGTTCACACCAATCTCTCTCTGTTTTCTTTCAGATAGAATCCATGCATGCAATGTTCTGTTCTTTGCTCCTTGAATAGCTAGTATCATCTGAATCCATGCAATTCAATAATGACACTCTGTGTTTATTGTGTGTGTAATATTATATATAATACACACACACACACACACACACACACACACACGGGGGTCCTCAACTTACGAACAAGTTCCATTCCGACAACTTGTCGTAAGCCGATTTTCGATGTAAGTCAGAATTTATACCTAAATTGTACCTAAATTAACACCTTAAGTCACTCACACTGTAGACACAACACACGAAGGACATATAAAATACAGTAATTAAATGAAACATTAATAAAAGAAAAGACAGAACAATTTCTTATCTTTATTTCTGTGGTCGTATTTACGAACCAAACCGCTTAGGTCGAAACTAGTTTTTTTAAGTAATTTATGGGAGTGCGTAATAACCACAAAACGACGTAACTCGAGACCGTTGTAACCCGAGAACCTCCTGTATGTATGTATATATATATAAATATATATACATATATTGTTTTGTGTTTTTCATACACAATTTTCAAAGACACACATAGTGTGAGACTATGTATAAAATGAAAAATAAGAGCCCAAAAAGGAAGTATATGCAGGCATTTTGGTACTTGCAAAAACAATATTTGGCGGTTATACAGAAAAAAATATAGGCAAATGCCTTTGTTATCTCTCGCCTAATTTATTGCAATGCACTCTTTACTGAGGTACTGAAAAAAACTACAGACAAACTACAGTTTCAGCAGCTAGTATTTTTTTCCCTGATCTTTCCCCTTTTTTCCCTACCTGAATATTAATTTAAACTTGTTGACCTCACCGCAACACCTGCCCTGACAGCTGTGGGAGAAGAAGTTGAGTACATGACTCGTCCAATTCATGTGACGATGCTCCAATTCATGTGACTTCTTTTCATGTTGCGGCTGCACTACCAACTGCACACTGCCTATGATGCTGGAGGAAGATGTAGTCAGCATACAGTTGGTTTGTGCTGCCGCAGGTGCCCAAGCATGACAAGGAGGGTTCTGTGATGAGGCCAACATGAGAGTTAATATGTGATGAGGCCAAAAGGAGAGTTAGGCTGGCTCTGTATTGAACCCTGGCTAGGCCAATTGTTGCCTCTGGCCATGACTGGGAATGGCGAAGCCGGGAATTGAACCCCCAACCTCAAGACCCATAGACATTATCAATTTATCCTACAAGCCACTGAGAGGCCTAGCAGCTAGTATTTTAACAACAATCAGGAACAATATTGTTTTGTGCCTAAACAAATTGTTTTGTGCCTACATACCTCTATGTTTGAGACTGTTTATAAACTTTAGCTGAAATCATTTAACAGTTTTCATAAAGAGAAATCCTTGGAAATCAGTAAATATTTTTCCTCAGAAATCATCCCATCCATCAGTTGGTCAAATGAATATTCAGTTTTGTCAATATTATACATGTTGAAATGTCAATTTTAGCGCGAATTGATATTTGACATGGTTATTATCTCTCCTGTGAAAAATCCAGGGGTACACATTTTAATTTATCTATTTTAAATCTGTTAATTGTAAAGCTATGTCAATCACAGTTCCATACATATTAAATCATTGTCTACAAACCTTGATCTCTATGTCCAATAGATTGCATGCACATTTGAATAAGAGGTGTCCTCTAGGTTTTCACAACAATTAATTCACTATCCTGAGGTTAAAGTGGACAGATAAATTAATTATGGTGCCACTTTTATGAAACGATTACATTGTTAAAAATCAACAATCAAGTACAATACACTATTTTTAGGAATAATTTACTGATGCCTAATACTATTATGGCTCATATTAATTGATGAAGAAATACAGAGAGATGATGGGAGAGGTCTGATATCTGCAGGTGTGACCTGGCTTGGTGGTAGTGGTGATGAGGGGTCACTGAATGAAGTCAGGCAAGCCACGCACGTTGGTTGCAGCCGGTCTGTGGGATGCGGGTCGCAGGTGTGGATTGGCGCCGCACAGATGGCGGCGGAGATGAGATGGGGAGAGTGATGAGACGGGCGTCTCATGCCCAGGCGGAGTATCGGGGGCTTTAATTAGGAAAGGTGCCGGTGGCGGTAGGGAAAAGACAAGCTCACAAATTGCCTACGAAGCTCCGATCACTCGCTGGTTCGACTCGTCCTGAAAACTCAGGTTGAAACCTGACAGCCCTATGTCCTTATTTTAATGGCCATCGTGGCCTGACAACTTTCATCGGATTGAAACTCATCTGGATTTCTCCCCAAACGGCTCAAAGCCAGCCCATGTTCTCCTGGGCAGAAATTATTCCTGTGTCTGAGTATTTCCTCATCTGCCTCATCTTTGTTTTTTGTTTTTTTACTTCTCTTTTAACTATTTTGTTCTTCTGTCAATAGGTACTCAGAGCATATTAAAATATTTCAGTCAATACCAATTCAAAGCCTTTCATATCCATTATTTTAAGATACAGCACAATAAAAACAGTATACAGAAACAGTATGAAACTGTGTTTTATAACATTTTCCTGTAATTCATGTTCATTATTCTAAATGGTTTAATTACATTTTGATAAGACTTTAATACAATATTGTAATAGGTAGTAAAATATACATTTGAAATAAAAAAGGTACTACTTATCTTTCGTGCAACCTCTTGTAAAAATCAACAATAATATTTAATATTACAGAGTAGGCCAGGATTTGCAGGTAAGTTCAGATTTATTTTCTTCTCACAAATCTTTCTGTCAAATTAATTCACATTTATTAATGATAAATGGAAGCAATGCATTTTACAGGTGTTCATGGTGGCTGCTTGTTATTTCATGGCCACTGAATACTGAACCTGTTATTACCTCAATATTAGCTCAAATGATAATTGTGAATAGCAGGGTTGTGGTACTGTATTGTAAGTTCAAACAAGGGCAAACAAGTGACTTCTGTAGGAGTTTGTGCTGTCAGGTGAAGGCTTACATATTGGTGAATTCTATCCTGGTAGAATTTATAAATGGGTGACATTAACATGAAGCCATTATTATTTATATACTTCCATGAACATGAAGAGACAAAGGCAGTTCTTCTTTTTCACTCAAATAATGTCAGTCTAAGGCAGAATGTAAATGTGACATAACATTTTCTTGTCTAGGCTGACCGACATGATGGCTTGCAAAGCAAAGGATCATTATTCAGCTGACAATACACTGTGTGGAGTCTATAATAAAAGGAATCAAATCAACCCGAGCAAGTGAACACAAGCCAGTTAACTTTGATTAACTTGGCTTTAAAAAATCTATGTCCACAGAATGGACCGCTGATGAGGTGCCAAACAAAGACTTTGTTTTCATTTAGCCTCCTTTGTGTTCAGAGTGACTGCGGTGGGTTATTACCCACTCCGAATTTCTAAGCAGTTGGCTGGGGCCCTGAATGGCCAATGAAATGCCATTCAGCAAGGCTCAGTTGTGATGGCTCCACAGGTTTGCGAGGGGGAGAGCATGCCTGCATATTTCTCAGTAAAATCAGGATGTAAGTATTCTCTTACTTTTGCATGGGGATATTTCACCCAGAGCCACCTGGGCATAATTAAAATGAATGCATTTCAGAATCTGTGTCTGCTGCTTTTTCATCCTAGTGAAGGATCATAACTTCACAAATCATTTGCGTTTTCAGAAGCAAACCACCAGTCTGGCTTTCAAGAGACACAACCATTCCATTTGGATCAAGCATTACATTAATGAATGAGTATCTGGGCCTTTAGGGTCCTGATGAGGATCTCCCCTGAACTTTTACTTTCAAGTGAGCCAACATTGTATTTCTTCTGTTACCTGCATCATTGATGAAATGTATAATTTTTACCTGTGGTAAGAATACGTACTTACGGCCAGATTTAGTGAATGATTGTAAATTTGTGGTGACTACTTTGTGTATCTCCTCTTGATACATAGTAAGATATGTTTAAGAAAGTGCTACAACATGATGACGATTTTATCTCATGAATGTACAGGTCGGTGTGTTGCAAAACAAATAATCACAAATGTTGGGGCAATGTATCATAGATCATTTCTTGTTAGCTTTATTTTCAGGAATAACTATCTACAGAGAGTGTGATAGTGGAACGGGGGATGTGAGTGCATTCCAGTGCACTGTTGACATGAGAGAAGTTAGCCATATTGTAAAAATCTTGTTTTGTCTGTTCAATGTGTCTGATGCCCTTCAGAATTTAAGTAATTTAAACAACTGAAGAGCTTGTTTGCAAAAACAGATATCTCCATTTTTATAAATGTTCAGAGATCATGTTTTTTTATTGTGCATACCAGGTAATATCAATCAAACTACAGTTGGGTTGTTTTGATTAAGTAAAAATAACTCAACAAAATACAGGTAACTTACAAAATTAAATTTTTGGCAAAAACAGATAGCTCCAACAGTCTTTTTTGTAAAAGAAGTTAACTCCACTTTTCATGTTCAAGGAAACAAAGAGAGGTAATCTTTATACGTTTCTTTAAAGTGCAATATTTAACATTCTTTAACATAAAAGAAGTACGAAAAGTGCTGAAATTTGTGACAAAAACAGCCCATTCATGGGCAATATTAAACCTTTATAAGATCATACCTTGGAAAACCCCGGCCAGACTACAGAAACCCATGAGCATGAACATGTCAATGTGTCATTAAAGACCACAGCTGCCCCTTTTTTAAAGAGCTACCACAGTGGTGACCAGACAAGGTCATTGCAGAACTGACTCACTGAGCCTAAAGTCTGAAACTGTTTTTGTTTACAATCAATTCTTTGGGAGCTACCACTAACCTGGAAAACATGAAATATTTTATATCTTTGTAAGACAACAGAGTGGCATCCTGTTTTACTTTATCCATTGTGGAATAAAGCCCTCTATCTATCTTTAAAGACGACTTTGAGCTCCGCTGGACAGAGTCACAGCCTTGATGCATTATCTGACCTGAATACTGCGTGCTGATTTGCTGAACAAATTTATCAATATCTATTTATCAATAAATTATTTGGGGTTCAGAACGTGCTACGTGTTGAGAATAACCTACCACTGTCAGTTTGATTTTTTAAAGAATGGCATTTATTGATTTTTGCAGATGAACTCGAATATTTGTGCATATTCATTAAGCAGGGTATATATTGAATTATGAGAACAGTTTTACCATCAGATGGTCTGAGGTCTTCTCCCATCAAAAGTTCATCTGCGTCTGTTCCCTCCATCCCTCCCTTCCACTTGTTCCATCTTTACTTATTTGTTTTGTTATACCTAATGAATTAATTTTGTGTGTGATGCCACTCCATATTTTTCTCCTATCTTCTGCTGTTGTATTCCTATGCTATAATGCAGCATTTTGAACCTCTGTCTTGTTGACCTCTGTTTCTAGATTCATAAATTGACGTTTTATTTTACTTCTGGTTTTGGTCCCTCGCTACTTGAGCCTGGTTGCTCTGTATCCATTTCTTAGCGCCTTGATGTGTAAGCATGCCATATTGTTTCCAACCTTTTTCAGGGGGTGCTCAGATTGATTTCACAATTTTGGATGGTCTGTGTGTTCCTTTGCTGGCTTTCTGAACACTATCCCTTCTTTTTATCATCCCACTATCTTTGGTTTCTTTTGTGCAATGTTCGAGTAGTGGCAGGGTGTAGCACCCACTGAAGTAAATGCCCACTATATACAGACACGGACAACTGTGACTTGACTTTTGGTTGGACATTTTGAGAGGAGGTAACTCATCTTCTCTGTTATGATTCAAAATAGCAATGAGTTATCAATGGACTGGGTTAGCATTGCATTTTAAGCCCAACCTGCCAAAATCTGTACAGGATGATGTACTATTGTCAAGTGCAGTACTATAAAACTAGCAAATCAACTCATGTTAGAGCTACTGCCACATTAGTCAGGTGGGAAATAGATCCCAAATTTTCATCAAATCTACTCCATGTACCCTATAGTAGTATATAGGAGTAGTATAGTGTAGAATTGGACTTCAATACTCAAGTAAAATGATAAAATGATAAAAAGATACATAATACTAGTGATACATTGCTATTTTTTTTAAAAAGCTCCTATTTTTCAAATACAAAGACATATTGATTGACATCGTGTACATCTACATAGCTTCATATGAAGAACATACATGTCATGGTATTATATTTGGACAGAAAAGCTGTAATTGGTATGAAACACATAAAATGTAATTTGAACTTGGGAAAAGGTCAAGATGAAATTATCCAATTCCTGTCGGTTTTACTTTAATGAACAAGTATTTGTCCATTATATGTGGTGTATAACAAAGTGGGAGCAAAAATGAATTTATTTTTGACCAGAATATTTTAAATGTCTGCAGGGATGGTTTCTTGATGGCTTTCATTTTAAGACAGGAGCATCTTTTAAATTCAATGGTTTTGCTGGAATTTAAGATACAGCATCACCTATGGTCCTGCCAAAATGTTTGTTTCTGGCTGCCAATACATTTGACAGGACCATAGGTGATGCTATATCTTAAATTCCAGCAAAACCATTGAATTTAAAAGACGCTCACGTCTTAAAATGAAAGCCCATCACCACCAATTAAATCACATCTGTAGAATGACAGCAGAAAGCAGATGGTTTAGGGCCTACATTAAAAGTATGGTCTTACTTTTTCACTCTTCTCCAGACTCAGAGGCTAGAACACTGCTGCTTGGCAGAAGAGAACTTCATTTAAAATGCAAGGGAGACATTGTTTATGAACTCTTGTTTTTCTGTGGAAGGGACCGAGCTGATAAACAAATAATTTAGAATGCGCTGGCAGATGGTCCAACTCCCAGACGATTAAAAAGTCGAAAGATAACACTTTAAAATTCACTGGTGCAAAGCAATAGCTTTTCAGTGAGGAAATTAAAGGCTTCACGTTAAAAATGAATTGTAGGTGTTTCAAAACAGAGCTTTGCTCTGAGCTAAAGGCAAGCGAGGGACTGTGTCAGATATATCACTCCAAGCCAAAGGCCTGTAAATCATTATTTAAATTAAATAAAATGAATGTAATTTAATACCACTGAATCCTTTTGGCGTACAGTGTGTGTTGTCTTAATGGTCTCTAAAATAAGATGCATGTTAGTGTTTAACAGAAATAAATTATTTCTCATTGCCACCAACATCATTAAGATTCACTGATATTTACCCAGTTTTCCCTAATGCTGCACTACAGATTTAATGACTGTTGTATTTATTCTTCATTGTTACTCAGTTACGGGCAGATTATGTCCTTAATGATAAAAAATCACTGTTTTTTTGTTTTTTTTTTTTTTTTTACCTTTTTTCTGATGCATACATGACGTAAGGTCTCCAATCTGGTGATAAGATTAAGCTACTACTTGAAAGATCCATACTGGGGGAAATACTGTTTTAAACGTGGGGTGTTACTTATACTTTCTAGTACTTTCCACTTTCTGAGTTTTAATTCAATTCTGATTTCAACCTGAGCAGACTCAGACAAAAGGTGCCCCTTCAGACCATGCTGGAACACATTCAGTGATTCTACTGACCTGATCCCATTTGCAGTTCATCCCATCATATAACAGACAATATTATTGTATTTCTGTAAAAAACGTTATGGATATGGATTTTTACAATTCATAGTTGAGCTTGAAAGAAGATGTCACTTCCATCTCAGAGGACAAGCTCCAGTATGTCACAGAAACTTTTCTGCGGAGGGCTTGAGCACTGACATGTGCAGCCACACTCTTCTTATCTGCATGGCTGACGAGTGGTGTAAGTAAATCTGCCTTCACATAATATTCTGACTGAATGTCCATAACAAAATAACAAAAAGACTTTATTTTGCTGTATTTATTTTATGTGACATTGCTCACATTATTATTTTTAGGATTTATTCACAGAAACGTTTATAACTGTACATTGGAGGAAGACAAGCTCACTAAGTTTATGCTCTGTATGTCCACAAAAAACACTTTTAATCATGAACATATTACTCTTAAAAATAACTGATGGCAAGTGGCAATTATACATTCATCTCTATATATTAAATCAGCTCATAAATACTGTAGAAGCTCAGGTCCTTAATGGTAAAAAGAGTACATCTGTACCTTTAAGAAAGGCTCAGGCCAACTTTCGATAAACAGCTGAAGCTTTGTGACAGCAGGATATCATCTAATCTGATAAACTCTAAATATGAGTGCTTTTGACTGTTCAGTCATTAGACTTTGGAAAACTAAAATTTGTAAACTTCATATTGATGAAATCTACCCAAGTAATGCAATTATTCTTATTTTATGGGGGTGTTATTAAGTTATTGGAAATCTTATTATGTTAGTGGAAAATTTACTGTGTTAGCAGGATTATTTCATTATAAACTGCAAACTGTTATTACTTTAAGGGTTTATTGTGTTAAACAAAAGTTATCACATTGACAGTTGCAGCACAGTTCTGCTAACTTTTCAGTTCAGATAAAAACTGAGGTTTACTGACTTTCCAAATGGAAAGACACAATGAAAGACACATCAAATTATGAAGTATCGACGTCTTGGCAAGCTTTGGTATCTTTTGTTCAATTAATTATTTAATGTTTTTATGCAATTTTCTATGTTTTCAAAATGATTCCTCTTTCACTGACTGAAGATTGCCATCTCTGTAATATGCCAAGGTAGTTTGTGAAAGAATATGTAGTAATATGTAGGTGCAGATTGACACCTCTCATTGTTAGATGGACTTCCTGTTCCCCTGGTCCCTGCAAAACACAGGAAAGGATGTGCTACAGTGGTCTCTTCTCTTCTCTTTAAGATCCCAATCAGAACAGGTTTTTAAACCCTAGACAAAGTAAAAACATAATTGGTGATTAGATATTTACCGTTAGAGACATTGTGTACATGGTGTTAACTAACTTTTGCAATAAGCACTATATTAGAATGAGTCATCATCACTTCATTACAGCCTGTGGAACATTGTCGAGCCATTGATTTTGAAGTAAAATTGTAACTTGCAGGACATTGTTGGAAAGACTCCCTGGAAGAAGGACCAACCCACTGAGTCCCCATGGTGTCATCACGCAGCACACAATCCAGTAAAACCAGCCAGCCATTCAGAAACTACATCCCCCCACTAGGAGATCAGCTGGACCCACAGCAGTTTTTAGCAACTGATTTGAAAGACTGAGTGCAACCTCAAATCCTAACTGACTTTGTGGAATGAGGTAACTATTATGTTGGATCATTGTGAATATATTGGGTTGAAAACTGGTTTGTCTTCTCTTCAATAAGAGGGCTACTAATTAAAAACTAGTTAGATTAAAAGTATTCATACTTTCCTTCTAAATTAATGTATAGCTGATGTCAATTCATTACCTGGAGCTTTATCCTCTCAGATATAAATAACTAAATGGAGCAGAGTGATACATGTTTCATTTCATTTTAAAACTCAGTTAGTCATGTTGGTAATAAAAGACAAAAAATCAAGGTGTAGATATATTAATTTAAATGTTAATGGAGAGAAGGCCCTTTGCCTTCAGACAGCTAAAATCCTTGAATACTATTATGTTTTGTACTGTTTGTAGTGGGAGTTTGAAGGATTCTTCAAGGGGTAAAGACACCAGTTCTTTGAGATATGAAGGAGGTCAAAATCTAATTTGCACTGTATGATCCAGAACTTCATATAAATGCTCAATTGTGTTTAGATACGGTAATTGCGGAGGCCATGGATTGTGTTTGACTTAATGTTGATGATGTTGTTGCTGATGTTTATGAAACCAGTCTTGAATCAATTTAGCATCATGCCTGGGCCCTCTATTTTCTAGGAATATAGGAACATCTTCAGGAAACAATGTTTGCACCATTGCATGCACTTGGATGATTAAATGGTTTGGTTTTTAGGAAATATAGTTTTAAGTGTCTATTTGAGCTTCAAACTGTAACCAGTGTTCCTCTTTCTAGATTCAGTTGTTCCTTGTTAAATGTATACCACCGTGATTTTTGAGACTTCTGCCCTTGACATATTCAATATTTTTTCTCTTTCTGTGACAAACCCACCTTCAGTTCTCGTAACACCTATCTTTCCCCTTTCAAAATCTGTTCTATCTCTGTGATGTGACTGTGAAAAGCAATATTGAGAATTTAGAAGCAACTTTTATGACAGAAACATGTTGACAACATTCATGTATTTGGAACACATGTACAGTTCTTATTTTTGATTTAGTTACTTCAACATATGAATCCTCTTTCATTTCTATGATTTTGTCTATCCTGTGTGTCTGTCATGCTTTGTGGTTCACTTCAGGCTCATTCTGTTGCAGAATGCCAGGAACTGATACCAGTGACAAGCATCTCCATCTCATAAATTATTGCTGACAAAGCCTTTGTTATGAATAGATTTCTGATGATGAAATCTGGATGATGAATAAATTGCCCAGCAAAGCACAATCCATTTTTAATGTGTAACAGTGCATTGTCTGCTGTTTTGTGAGCGCATCATACATATTTCCCTCAAAACCAAAGCCTCCCTTTGCTGAGGCTGTCTGAGACTCCGGTAGACTGGATGATTATGAGGCCTGTTGAGGAGGTGTACAGTAATGATGCAGGTGCCCCATCTTTCAAGAGCCTTGTCTTGGCAAAAATCTTAACTGAATAAAATGGTAATGACGGCACTTAATAATAAGTGTCAGATATTCAATAGTAATTCTGCGTGGACAAACCAGACATTTAGCATGTGCTCTGCTAGCCAGTTGAGGTCAAAATCATTATGGGTCTCCTGTCACATGTGACTTCAATTTAAAGTAAAACATGCTTTTAAATAGGTCTGCATAGAAATGCAGGCAATGTGTAGTTACATTCAAAGCAGAAGCATGAAATGAGCAATCAAGCGTTGAATTACTGATGAAAATATGAAGCTGCAGAAGAGGCTGTTTCCCTCCCTATTGAACTTAAACCAATGATTTCACCATGCTATGAATCTAGATGAGACTTATAGTTTTAGATACTGCTAAACATGCAGTCTGCTTTTGTAACGTCTCCAAACAGTAGCCGCTGAATTCATTACAGTTGTTCTGAAAAAAATATTTATGCATACAAACAGTACATACTAATGTTTATCTGAAAGACTTGCAAGGCAAGGTAACAAGGTTACGCAGGATTTTACGAGTTATATTTTTCAAGGTTTGCACCACTCATGGGTTCTTCTTTGGCATGGATTTTGTTACATAATCAAAAAAGAAATATGCTATGTTCCCTAATTTTCCATCGGTATCAATATTATTTGTGCATATATGCCCTACCACCTCTTATGAAACACTGTCTCAAGTTAGTCTTTTTTGAGCAAGCCTCACAGGTACAATTTAGCAGCTTTGAGGATGGTGCTGATAATATTTTTCCATCAATAGTAACATACATAGAACGATTGAAAGTATGGCAAACATCCCTCCACCAAGAAGAAGGGCCCAAAAAGTGGAGTGTGAAGCTGAGGGTGTTGGAGAAGATTGGATATGAATTGACATGTAAAGTAGTTGCCGCGTTTATTTGCAGGCTGCAAATCCAAACGAGTGCTCTGACTCCTGTGATTACATGCATGCTAAACGTAATGCCAACCTCCATTATAATTCACAGTTTGTGCACACTGCAGAAATCCAGAATTTGAGCATGTGTCTTTGAAATAGCTTGACTGCCACAGACTGCCAAATGTTGCCTTAAGTAATTCTGTAGACAGCATTGTATCATTACCATCAATTGATGAGCTTCTCGGGGAGTGTCTGTTTTGTGTTCTGTGGTGCTTAACAGCAATTGTGTTACAAATGATGTGCTCTCTTTCCCTTGGGGATACAGGCCTTATAGGGGGTCAACGTCACAAAACAGCTGTTTTTTTGTGAGTTAAATCATTCAGCCTTTTGTGATGGTAAATGAGCTATTTTCATCTTATTCCTGTGTTTTTTTTGTTTTGGGAATGTTTGTGGCACTCCTCAACCATCAAGGAAGTTAAGCAGAGTGAAATGAGTAACTGAAATTAGTTATCCAAGAGATATCTATGGATAAAGTCTTCCCCTTCCCATGAACCTTTATTAGAATTGATATTTTGTTTCTCACAATGTGCTAACTCTATTCCAGTGGCATTCCTAAAGAAATCAGTAATATACAGTACATCTCTTTTAAAAACCAACAATGAAACCAAAAATATAAAAATATGTATATAAAATAACTGAAATATTGTGACCACTGCAGTTTATATAAATCAATAGCATTGTGCAAATGAGATTGATTTTACTTCCCTCCAGTTGAGGAGGGTGGCCCATCCCCGGCCACAATGCAACATTTGGAATGAAACCAATGCTAGGGTGAAATGAATATCTGATAAAATGTAAAAGGCTTGTTGTTGGATTTCTTTATTTCTCCTTTCTGGCTTTATGATTACAATAACTACTGGAATTTCTAGTGAACAAGGTTGCATTAAATGTCCTGTAGGATCCTCACCTTCAACAAAGAAAAATGACTGTAAGAAACAATATGCTTCAAATGTGAAAAAGCAAAATGAGTAAATTGAGCTTACCTCAAGGCACTTTTGGTAATGGGAGGCAGCAGGTAGGCTGTTCAATGTTTCTTTTTTACCGTGGTTCTATTCTGTTCCCCGACAGATACCAGAGTGTAGCTCTGACATATATGAAAATGATATTAAAACACCCACAGCCTTGAAATAGACAAGGACAATGATCCAATCAGCAACAAGTATTAAAGAATTCAATCAAACAAAGGCATGACTGACTTGATCAAATTGTGTTTGTCAATTTAAGGACATATACTATCCAATCAAAACATCCCTTTTGCCTCACAAGAATATTCTGTGCTTTCATAAAGTCTGGTAAAGTAAAGGAAAGGGTGTGGCTTTAATGTAGGGAATTTTATTTTCATTTTCAAAAAATATGTGTGCTTATTGCCAAGTAAATGATAAAGTAACATGCACCTTTAAAATACCAACCTTATTTGATGCATGTTGTGTCATAAATCACTGCATATAATCTTCCTGTAATAACACACACAACAATATAAACAACTTTCTTAACTCTTGTTTTACAATGCATAAGCATTATTTGATTAAAAGTGGAGGGGTATTGCCTTACGAAAAGGCTAAACTTTGCTGGCATCATATTTCACACAATTTCCAGCAAAGAGGCAATGTCTAGGCTATTTATTTAAAATCGCATCATAGCAAATGCCAGTGAGCACACATTCTTTGAAGACCTCATGGTCATTTCCTTTCCACTTCAACTGTCAAAGAGACTGATGGCTCATAAGAGGGTATGCGAGTCTTGAATGAACTATGGAAAAGTAGCTCATTTCTGACAGCTAAACAAATAAATAAAAAAGATTGAGGTACAGTAGGACAATATGCAGATGTAAGGCAGGTCTAAGAGTAAGCTTGGATGTTTCAAAATAAAAAAGAAACATTTTTCTGAACATGAAAAATTTCTGTTTGGATTCTCTTTACTGGTATTTCTGTAAAGGAAGGGTTCCCATTGTTGAAACTATAGGGGTAGGCCCCACTGGCAACTTCCATAATGCCTGGACTGAGACCTTCAACATTATCCCATGCCATGATGTCTCAGGCTACAGTAAGAAAAGTCAGTGACATAAAAATCACACATCATGCATCAAAGCTAATCAAGGTGCTGATGGCTCTTAATGCAGCTTATTTAAGCAGTTAATGCCAAGATGACCAGATCTGATTGTTGCATTCTTTATGTAATTATTCCTTCCTGGACAAAAACAGTTGCTAAGGACATCAATGGTGTTCCCTTGCAACTGCACTCCATGCTGCCTATGATTTCTTCAGACACCTCTACCTCATTTTCTATCTCAAGACAGCGTACTGAAGCTTCAAGTAAGGCAGTGACATCTGCTAATAGTTATGTTGTGAAATATTTTGTTGGTGTAAGGATTAATCATTTGATCTGCCTCTGAGGTGGATAGCCTCTGAAGACACTACTCATACCAAGGTATTTTTTCTCAATTTTATGCATAAATGTATACTCTTCAAGGATTTTGCACCATAGCATTATGTTTGTGATGTGGACATACACTTTCAATTAAATTAATTGTTTTCTCACGCCAGTAGTGGAGAAAAAACCAATTAGCTATCCAACAGTAGATGGCATCTTTGCAGATGACACCATCACTACTGGTGGTACATTAAGGATAAACTCACTCATAACTCTTTCAAGAGTTTATCTTGTGTTCCAGTAGATTCATCTGTATTTCTGATGAGCCCTTCCAACTTGTCCCCCACCTGCCTCCATCCCTCCCTCTCAGTGAAGCCTGTTGGTTGAAGCTCAGTCATCAGGCAGCACTGTGTATTGTTTCATCTTTAATCACACTCCTGTGAATATGTGGATAAAAATACCTCACCGCACAAAGATGTCCAATTTAAAATCGAGCACTTCAACGATGTTTGATGACCCGAGTGAAACCCTGTTCGATAACCCATCTGCTTTAGATGGCTAGAATTAATGGCTTTACTCTATTGAAATTGTTTTCAAACGGGGAGGATTTGATTCCAGGGCTGAGTGATTAGGTCTGTCCTACATCACATGCACACAGGTATGCCATAATTGTCTATATTTTACTGAGAGAAGAGAGAATATTTTTGGATTTATTTTTACTTGTTTGTTTGTGTAACTGCACAGTTGAGCACAGGCCAGTCCAGTGAGCATGCCTCCAGTCAGCATGCTTCGAGACAGCTTCTGAGCAGTTAAGAGAAACCGCATGTTGTGTTAAAAATATCAATAGAAGCATATACATACAACTAACAACCCAAAACTGAAAAATCAAGACACCAAGTCCACAGCTAGCTTATTTTCCCCTGAAGGCAGAGGAGAGCTTAGATGATATCAAATAGATTTTCTTATGAAAATGGATCATAGGCCTTGCAAGTGATTACATGGGTAGGCAAGGCTAGGAGAGCCCTCTTAGGAAGGCTGGCAAGTATGCACAAGTATAAATTCAATTTCCAAAAGCTAATATGGGTATGAGTCTGAGTCAATAATCTCAGACTCACTGTTTTACATACCCGCTGGTTCTGGGATGGGGGACGGTTGAATGTAGAAATCTTATTAAAAGAAGTCTGACCTTGGTACACAAGCTGAATAGGAAATAATGCTTTTCTAATATGTGTGCTTCAGGTACGTATGACGCAAAGCCACAGGCAGACTGCTGAAAATTGAGTGAAGCGATAAGGAAAAAACCTTTGTGTAAACTAGACTCTGCAGAATGATATACAATGGTGGTCTGTGTACCAAGTAGTGATTAGCCTTTTTATATCTTTGGAACTAACGGGTGGGTGGGTGGGTGTGGGGGGTTGTTATGGACCTTGAAAAGCAAAGTGTTGTGACCCTAAATTCAGTGCTAATGAAGTTGAAGTGAAAACAAAGTCCCACCAGCGTCCTCTGAAAGAATATGTGTGTTTGTGTGTGTTTCTGACAGCTCACAAAACAGACTTTTTTTCCTACCACTCTTCATCCAGGCTCACTGGAGAACCATGGACCCTTGATCATAAGTTACGTGATGAGTGTAAAATGAATGAGGTCACAATTGATTAGAATATGAAAGCCTTAACTCTGTGGACTAATGAGAGAACTTGACTCTAGGATGTACAGTGAACAACCCGAAGCTGGAATAAAGATTGGTGGCAATGGCTGAGAAGGAGAAGAAAGATGAGTCCTGACTCAGATCCTTGCAGTTGATGTTTGACTCTACTATTGCCACATCTCCTGTCACATCTTCTGGCCATACCTCCTTCATGGCATGAGAGCCTCTGAAATGCCCGGTCGCATCAATACAGTTCCTCTGACATAGACACAGTCCAAACTACATTATTAGTTAACATTTTACATTTTTTATGATGTAGTTTTCAAGATCACGGGAGCCAGGTAATGATGGCCAGTCATAGTGGTCCATCCACATGCAGGCTGTAAATGTCTTACTTTGTTTCTCATGGAATGATAGTATTTCAGTGCTTGAGGCCAGGCACAATCCCAGAATGTCGATTGTTGTCAGCTGTAATCTCTCAAAATTAAATCTTTGCAAAATTAAAAAAGAGGGCACTCATGAGCTACAACCAATGCAGGTAGCTCCACAGTAATTGTATCAGTTTCTGGTTACCTGAGTGCCAGCAATACAAATCAGATAAAACTCATGCACCTGGGAAAACAAACTAATGGACAAATTTGAAACAGAAAGTAACCCATTATTTTAACTATCCCTGTAAAATGTTTTATATGAAATTATGTATAACTGATTTCTATATAACTTTTATATTATCAAAGATAAACATGGAAAACATTTATCAATATTTAAAATGTGTAGTGCAGCATAGGACAATTATTTTGAATCAAGGGCACACTAGTGGAAAGATAGGATTGGTCCAACATAGAGCCGTCAACTGAAAAGGATAGAAAGGATCAATTTATTAATTCTGAAACTGAAAAAAAGACCTATAAAGTTATGACCAACCAAACCATTTTTCAGGGACACAGTACATCACATTGGGATATATATTATTCATATTCAAGTTAAATATATCAATCCTTCTCAGTCCACATCAGTCCATTGATGTTCATGCATACTAGAGGCAAAACACACTTTAACCAGGCTAGAGGGAATTTGAAAGCCAGATTTTGTAACTCCTAAAATGTTGTGATGTCGACCATATCTGAAAAATCAGCTGGCATCACATGGGGACTAGATATATGTATGGCCAACTACAGATATTAACTGTTATCACAAAGCTAGCAGTATGTTGTCATCATTTAGAAAAGGAGATGCTATTTAAGTATGCTAGATTACAATGAATGAAAACTGTTGCAGAGATTAAATGTACATCTAGCTAGCTAACACTTCTCAGTTTTACAGGGCAGGTATTCAAGTATTAAAGCTGCTTATGGATAGTCCCTGAATCAAGTCACATATTATGTTGGATGTATGAGAATATGCTTATTTGGGTCATAACTTCACATACCGTCTGTCCTCAAATACCGTCCAAAGCAATACGTCACAATGCAAGGTTAAGTAGTAGAAACCCATGGAGTGCTGAAATCCAGGCTTGCAGCATTGTATACTGTTCAGATTGAAGGTAAATTGTGGGCCAATCTGAGCTGCATGGCTTGTTCTTGTTATTATATGTTATGTTTTAATGGCCACGCATGAAAAAAGAGAAGGACTAGGTTACATTTTGGTCAGTGCTGTAATGCTGCAATCACTGCAAATGTCAGCTGCAATGCTTCATCTGCTATATCAGTCACAGCCAGTGTTTAAAGTTGAGGGTAAAAAACAAGGTTTGAACAATTTCAACAATCAGTTGTTCAAATTTATTTGACAAGATGTTAATTCTCCCTGTGACTTCTTGATTCCAAATTAACTTCACTGCAGTTTTTTTTTTTCTACCAGGATTTGTGGATGCAGGTAGGGCCTTTCACTTGTGTTTGTTTGTTTGTTTTTTTTTTCAGATTGGCTGCCAGTTTGACAGCTTACATGTACTGTATATGGGCATACCATTTACAAAGCAGAATATTTACTTCATGAACTGATTTTATGTGCTTTGGTATATGGCACATGGTATGACAGTAGTTCCCCCATGGCATTGAACCTGCAAACTCTAAGTCATAAGGGAAGTTCCTTACATTGATGTACAGCAACATGTGTGTTTGGAACTGCTCATGGGAAGATGTGTGCGACCCTTCCTCCTCACCCATCGAATAGGAATGCAAGTGCCCAGGCGCAGGCAAATGATGTACAAGGAGGGAGGGGGCGATTATCATTTGTCACCTGCCAGCCCAGACACGCCTGATAGCAGGGACCATTAATAGATTGGCTATTAATGTTGCCAGATTCCATTCAGAAGATGAAACAGGCCAGCCGAAATTTCTCATACGAATCAGCTTGTTATCTGTTCATTTCCCTGGCCTGTATGTTCCCTCTCCCTTTCTGTCTCTCTCTCTCTCTCTCTCTCTCTCTCTCACACACACACTTTTCTAAGCAGCACCTATCAATACAAAGACCATCATCACTCAGTCCCAATGACACTGACAGCAAAGTTGAAAACCATGTCAGAAACTTAAGATCTTGAGCGTTAACTTTTCCCTTTCCACAGGTTTTCCTCCCAGATAGGGACAAGTCCAGCCTTCTGAATTACAGAAATAATGCATAATCTCATCTAACAAAGCTGTTAAACCTCATCTTTTGTCAATCAAAAGATTTTTTTGCAACTACTGCTTATACAGGTTTTATAGGCAGTGATGTGCTACCAGTTAAAAGATTAAAATATTTTAAGGTGCAGCTGCCCCACCTATTTTTGGCTTCATGGAGTCTACATTTTTACTTGTTTGGGATCTGTTTTATTAGCATTATGATTGCTTTCCAATACTGCGCTCCTGTAATCTCCATTAATTGTACAATGCTGCATAAAGGTAATGTGTTTGAGGGTTGTGTGCAGTGTGCTTGTGAGTACAATATGCGTGTGTGTGTGTATGTGTGTGATGGGGGTAGGGGTATCTGTAAAGATTAAACAGCTCTCACATAGAGGTTGAAAGCTGGTTGTGTACATTCTTTATAAGCTAGGAAAACATGAAATCGTCACAGTGTACTTATGAGTTTATGAACTATACAATGCTACAAATTATACACGGTTGCATTGCATAATGCTTTATTTTTATAGCAAGCCTTCATGTGGGCATAAATCTTGAAAGCATGCCTGGATTAATGTCAGAGTGAATACTGTTGTCCTTTTCTTCCTTTATTGTGATCAAATACCTGCCAAAACACTGTATTTGACATGATGCTGTAGGGCAGCTGGATTGTCTGACATTTGATGCTCATTGTTTAACACATACAGCATTAAATATGAGCACAGCTGGGATGTAACACATCAATAAATCTTCTCTCAACACAGAAGAGTGTTTAGAGCAAACCAGGACTGGAGGTGTTGGTGCCCACCATGGGCCTTATCAGAATGGACAGTATGGCTCAGCACAGCTGTGAAGATCGGGCTGCAAACATCTGAACTCCCCACACCACACTTCTGTGTGTGTTTCTGCAGTCTTTATTGTGTTGTGCTGACACAATTTGTGATGATTTAAGAAATGTTTGGCTTCAGCCTGTTTTCATGTATATTTTTTACTTTTTATGTGCAATATTATGTCTATTAAACAAACTTTAAAAAAGACTTAATATCTGAAGTCCACAGCTTCATCTTCCACACACTGTTTAACCCAACTCAACACAAATTCACAAAAGTCACAAATGCCGACTCGAGCCTTGCTGTGTGCTGATTTCACATGTGTGTTGTGACCCAGCTAAAAGACAGTACTGGAGACATCTGCCTGTCTGTGCATGAGGACACAATTGAGACCTGTGTGAGTAAAATATATAAATGTAAAATATATATATATATATATATATATATATATATATATATATATATATATATATATATATATATATATACACAAAATAAGTAATTAATTGATTATGTTTATTATTTATTCCACTTCAAATCAGTGAGGTTCTGACAAAACTGGATAATGACCAGTTCTTTCAGCCCTAAAATAACAGCCCCTATCCACTGTAAAGCCAACATTCTGATTTCTTTGTGTTAAAAAGAGCCTTTCTTGGCAGCCACCTGGGTACGCCACCCAGCATAAGTCTTTTTTTGTTGTTGTTTCTACAGAGCTGTGACAATTGCTGGGGTAAAGGAAAGAGACAGGCATCAGGGAGAGAGCTCCACTCCACTCCTGCCTGCAGTGCACACTCAGTGTAACATGGCAGTTTATTTTCTTACCTGCCTCTGCAGGCCTGGTGGTCAGTTAAGATGCAGTGCAGCCGTATTTTAAAAGAAAGCCCGAAGGTGACAGCAGAAAGAGTATCTGTAGAGGATTGAGTATAAGGAAAGCCTGATTTTTGTATTTGTTTAATGTGCAGCGGTACAAATAAGTGCTGTAATTATGAACGACCCTGCAAATGTACGGCTTAGAGTTGCACATTGTCCTGGATGCTGAATCCTATATGAATTTGCCAAGATATAGCTAAACATTTGACCTGTTATAAGTTTAAACATTTCCCACTGTATATGGAAGAGATTCTGCAATTAATTATTATTTTAATATTTTACATTGAAGTACTATTCCGCATGGTTCAGGGAATGTACATAAAGTTGCACATTAATCATTCATTCCTGACATTTGATTTTTTCCTAGTGAATTGCTTTGGCAGTGGTTCCAGTCTCAGAATTATCAATGTAACAAATATGAAATATTGTTACTTGGGTAACTCCATATACTGTATACTGGCCACAATGGCAGTAACTGTGGAAGAGCACTCCAACCAGTGACACTCTGTAATATGTGTAAAAATGTCTTATTGCTTAAAACAATAATAATAATAATAATAATAATAATAATACATATGCAATTCTGTTATCAACAATTATTTTTGTTTTATAGTTCAAAGATTTCATTCCTTAATGCCTCACATGCCCATACTCTCTCTCTCTCTCTCTCTCTCTCTCTCTCTCTCTCTCTCTCTCTCTCTCTCTCTCTCTCTCTCCATATATACATATATATATACACACACAAACACACACACACACACACACACATACATATTCTTCTATAATTGCAGTGGGCTGCATTCCTTTTCAGTGAAGTATAGCTGAAGTGTCATGAATTCCTGGGGGATCTCTGTCTGACAAATTCATAATCTCATAAAAATAGGTGGTTCAGATGTATCAGCAGGTGTCTGGGTGAATGTTGGCCCCTGACGCTGTGAACATCTGTTTTATTCTTTATTTTTCCTCAATGTCTTTCTTCATTGTCAGTGTTATTTGCATTGATCACTGCCTTTACTGGGGCATTGTGGAAGGTGTCGACCTGTGGGCTGTCCCTTCACTCAAGGAGCTAACTACTCTGGTAAATTCAATCAAACAGGAGAAAGCAGCTGTGCATTGTTTCAATGTCAAGTTTGAAATTTAAGTCTTTTTTGTTGTGTTCAGCATCATCATGTGGGAAATCATATGCCACATAAAACTGAAGGAATACATGAACAGACAATGTGACAGCCTATGCCTCAGTATTCATCGCATATGTTCATGTGCAATTCACCAACTGCAACATCTTTGTCCTTGGTACCTGTATCTAAAACGCAATGAACTTTATTTAGATTTCCATTAAATGAGAATAATTGATAGAGAGCCCTTGGGCTTCCTGTCATACCAGCTTTCAATCAAAATAACGCTGATATTTATTTTCAGTGCAAACGAATGCTTACTCAATTCCACAGAGCCTGTACTCCCACACATGATTATTACTTGTGATTTGCACATTTATAAGTGCTAATGTTTTGGTCTGAAACACCTACCAGTGAACACTGATGGTACAGACTGATACTGTATGCTAGAACTCATAAATGTTGAACGTGTGAGGAATAACAGACTGCAGAAGCCATAATGTCAAAGTCTATTTTTCATCAGCTGAATATGTGCCCATGAATAGTGTATTTCCCTGATTATATAATAATTTAATAATTTAAGTAACATGCTTTCAATCTGTTTTTCAAATACATATTTAAAAATACAGGATGACAACAGTACAATCCTAGGACTCAAAGGGTTAATATTCCATTTGCAAGAGTAAAAGGAGGTAGAGGGAAAGAGAGAAGACTTCCCTGGCTCTCCTCTGCAGAATGTGTGTTCATTGTATTCCCATCACGCATTGGGGCTGGTGTCGATGTCAGCAGCGATGATTGCGGCCGCGCAGGTGTTGATGGGCAGACGTGTGACAGCGCGTCTCGGCTCCAGCGTCTGGCACAGTGCAGGATGCAGAGGGTGACAAAGAGGCAAATCTATACCTCAGCAATCACACCTGTTCCAACCGCATCAACCCTGTGGAGAGAAGGAGGAGTAAAGAAGGAGGACGTAAAGCTGGCACAGACATCTCCATTTCTGTGCCTGCATTACATATGGCTGCTCTTACTTTCCACATTGTTGTTTTCCATATTTATGTATTTATTAGTATTATTACATTAGTGTATCTATGTTTTAATCGTCTATAATTATTTATTCATTAAGAGTTTGTTTTCTTATTTTTCATTCTTGACAATAGAGTGACACCAGAAGGCATTTCACAGGACAGTTAATAATGAAAGAGCTATATTTTTAGAAGTGGTTAATGAAACCAGATATTCCAATGCTCTTCCCATAAAACCCAGAACGTGCACATGAATAAATAAGCAGACCTCTCTCTCAGACTGGCCTGCTCTCACATCAGTTTATGGGAAGAAATAAAACTAGATATAAAAAGATACAGATATTGATGTTTAAGTCTCCGTTATGCATGGTTGAACTCTTTGGTCTGGTCTTTGTGGTATTGGGTTAGTCTTGACTCAGCTCTTGAGGCTGAAACAATGAAATCATTTCAAAAGAGTACTGGGAGACCATACATAATTATGGCATGACATATTTATGATGTCACACTGGTGAGGGCAGAGTGAAGGACAATGTGGGTCTACAGCTGGGATAAGTTCATTGCTGATTTTGGTTGTGAATCCTTACACTATTAGTTTAGTTTGCATGATTGATACAGCAACTGATTTGCATGCATTTCACTGTGTTTTCTATCTGAAGTTAAACGATGCTTCATTTAGTGAGCCATTCAAATGATGTATTCATTATGAAATAACAGCTGAAATATATAGTCATGAAAATGATCATTCTTGCTTTAGGGGCACTCTCAAGTGCAATGAATGAAGTTTGCTGAACCCAGAGACCCAGTGTACATGACCAGTGACTGGACGAAATATGCATCATAGCAGCATCTCTTTTAGGGTTGACAAACCCACGTTCCCCTTCACTCCATTATACCCCAGTGTTTTTCATCCTATCTGCAGATTAGTTTCTTTCCTTCCTTGTGAAATGACTGACCATTAGGAAAAGAACCTCAAAGAGCAATGACTCAAGGCAATCAAATATTGGCTCAGCTTTGGCCCGGCAGTGGGTATAATATTACACTAAAAACATATAGCACTATGTACAATCATAATAGTGTATTTCAAACCTTTTTCTGCTTACAGTTAAAGATGATATTTCTAAGTTAACTGAAACAGCAGGTAATAATTCTCTATGACCTCCCCCATGTTTGTTTATGAATAGTTCAGGCATGGAAATTGCATATTATTATTTATTTGTATGTCACTATACTCAAGTAAACTGCAATTTGCCAGCCACGATCCCTCTACTTTTGGTGTCCTATTTATATGTGAGAATAAATAACACAAAGGAGACAATGGCACTGTTTTAATGTTTTCCCCCTCCTCCATTGATTTTCTCTTAGAAGGCAAATTACAATACATAAAATGCTGACCCCTGTAATGTTGTAACAGCCAGTATTGATTACCAAGCTCAATGCAACTGTTAAACCACAAAACAACCATTGCACGAAAATATATATTAATGAATTGCAATGAAAACAGAGTTGTGGGCATACATAAAAGGAAACCATTTTGTATGAACTCAGTGCATGCCTATACATAACCAATCACAATGGAGCAATTCAAGCAGCCACTTTGTTACTTTCCAAAACAAGAGAGTGATGTATTGGTTGGCTGGAAAGCCTGAAATCCACCCTCACTTCCTTTTTCACTTTCTCTGTCCTTTTCCCCTCCTCCTCCCTCTTGTTCTCTCTCCATTTCTCTCTCTCTGGGTTTCTGAAACGCCTGGCGTCTCTGTACAGGATGCCTGTCAAAAAGGCCGTCTGCTCCTTAATCACAGCATTTCTCAGCTATATTTCATTGCCAACTTGATGGGATTTCAATAAAGGTTGCACTAAGGAGGCATGGGGAACTAATTGCTGTCTGCTTGCTATCTGGACTGCCAGGGCAAAAAAAAAAAAAACCTCCTAAAAACCAATTTATCTTGTGATTGCAACATTCTCCGAGGGGCAGGAGAAAAAGTGGATGCACAATTGCCCAGACAAGGGAACCAGATAGGTTTTGGAGAGCACTTTGTGGGGTGGAGCTAAACATGTACCTGTATGTTCTTCTGATATGGTGACAAGTTGATAATGATGAGAGTTTTCAAAGCATGGAACAGCTGACTGGAACATATAGTAGAGTGACCTCCTCAATCACTACTTACTGTGTGTGCTCAAAGAAGGATAACAGTATGGTTGAGATTAAGATTTTTAAGCATCACTCTGAACCATCAACAAACTCTTGATGCTGTAGCAGGGTTCAGGTCTACTGGTCCACTAATATTCATACCATTATACCTAATCGGTATGGCTACGACCCTTTCTGCCGGATTCTGTTACAAATTAACCATATTCAACAATTGTGTATTCTGGGGTCTCAGAGCTCAGATCTGGCCAAAAAATATGGGTCAACCTACTCGTCAGTCAAATTCTTTGTGTTTACAACTTCCAACAGGGACCATCTTAGAATCTTAATGGTTTACAATGTATGTTGACAAAGCCAGAAAGTGTGGAGGCACTGCCTCAATGCTTGTCTAACAATAGATCTAAGATGTGGTCTTTGGAATACCAACTGTGAAGTGGCTGCTACATTTTTTTTCTTGCTGGGCAATATTGATTGGTAATCGAACATACACCAGCCAGGGTCAGCCAGATGAGGCAGAGAAATTATTGCCTTGGCTGAGTTGGCTTCATAGCTGTGTTTATTTTCCATTCATTTGCTGTTCTTTTTGCCAAATTCTCTGCACAACACAAGCTGAAAATAATCATTTAAATAACTGCTCAGGAGAATGATACCCATATGTAATCTTTATCACTCTGTGTCTTCCACACACACACACACACACACACACACACACACACACACACACACACACACACACACACACACACACACACACACACACACAGAGAGAGCTTTGAGTTCAGAAGCTTGCCCTTCAGATAGTAAATAGAAATATTAATGTGTCTTCTGCTCTCATGTACCAAAATACGGAAATGTGCTCCAAGAAACAAATACAACTCAAATCTGACACATGCAACAAGCAATTAATCCCAAACTATATTAAATAATTTCCTGCTCAGGCATCTAATGAACTGTTATCTTTTTATGTTGTTAATTTCTTTAGAATAGAATATCAAGGGTTGATATTCTATTCAGAGTAAATGTGATTTTTCATAAACATAACCTTAAACTGTGTATGTACAACACATCAAATCCTCATGAGAAATTTCTCCTGGCTCCATGGAAATTGTAATACAAGTGGAGATGGGACTAACTATGAAGAATATACAGAAAAAAATTGACCTAACAATACTTGGTATACTAGTAGGGACTGGCATACATACAGTTCCATAATATTGTACTCATCAAGTCTAATACAGCCATGTGTGGGAAAGGCTACAGGGAAGTTAATTGTATCTGAGAAAGGGGATCCCTGCCGGGAGAAGTAATTGGAAAGGAGTGGATTACGCCTAAAAAGAACATGACCACCCCCTTTCCTCACACATGACCCCAGAGGAGTTTACTTGAAAAAATGTTAAAGCTCCAACAGCATCTACCACACTTAACACATGCACTGATTAACATAAAGTAATAGAGTAAAGCCACCAACGCAGGCTAGGTAGATCAAGCAAACGAATAATGCAGGCAGACAAAGTAGCTAGACCACCTGGAAGTGATGTGAAGGCCCACTCCCAATGAACTTACTTCCTGATTCTGGCTGAAATACTCACTGGGGGAGAGCAGTGAAGAGTGACTTGCTGAACTATTTTCTCTTACTCAAACTCTTGTCTTACCCCTACAAACAATCTCCCATAGCATATTTTTTTTTTCACTGAGTTGAAATGATACTGCTGACAGAAAGTATAAAGTCTGCTGACCATATCGCTATGAAACCCTCAGAGAGCAGAAATAGCTGGCTTGCAGTGATAAAATGTATGCCTATGCATATAACTGGGTGTATCATTACTTGTGCTTACGTAGATTAACTGGTCTGAAAAACCTTAATATCAGACTGTCCGGTGCTGGACTGCATAATCACGTATAGACATTGCAAATTTAAAAAAATCAAAGCTAAATAAAATAGGAATAGCCACAAGTATTCCTGTACATGACAGTACATGACCTACTTATTCGTGTCTTCACCAATAATTTTGGTTGCTGTATATTATACAGCAACCATATTATACACCAATAAAATTGCTTGCTGTGTATTACACAGCAACTATGCAATGCTGTATCAGACTCACAGTTCGAACCAGTAAAACTAGGATTCAGCTCTGAACTGTGACATTCATCACTATCATCATTCATCATACATGTGTTTAACATCCGTATGCAACACAGAGGACCAGATAAAGTGAAGTAGTAATAAATTGTAAAGCATATTATCAAGCACAGTTTTGTTATTACATTTATTTTTTTAGTTGCCATAAAGAAAAGCCAGAAAATACTTTCACAAGGAAAAAATAAATTCTGAAATAATGAAGATACCCACAGAAAAGAATGCCCAATCATCAGCATGGAGTGCACTGTGTTAAAAAGACACAAGACTAAGTGGCAGAGACTAAATAACACACACACACACACACACACACACACACACACACACACACACACACACACACACCACACACACACACACACACACACACACACACACACACACACACACACACACACACAATTTATTTCCCATTATCTATTAAACAGGGTTCCCATTCACCATTGTATACAAATGACAAATGTGTGCAAACATACCTTTGTATAATTCACATTTACAACAACAAATGTCCTATTTATACCATCCCCTTTTTTATACCAACACTTACAAGTTTGTAAGTGTTCAGCTGTTAACATTTCTAGTTAATTTAAGCATGGTTAGTTAGCAACACTAGACCTCTAACACTAGACAAGATGGTTAGATTTTAGTTTATATAACCAAGTTGACTATGCTAAGTTCTGCCACTGTCATAATTAAAGTTTGCTTAATAATTGGGGTCCGTCTGTCCTCCAGAGATCAGCCTGTTATAAATGCTTGCTCTCGTGTGGATGGTAGTCCATGGTTGGTTTTCTCCTGGGATTTATTGTTTTATTCTAAGAAGTCCAAAACAATTTACCTTGACTCCCATATAATACATGTGGATATCGATTTGTTCATTCTTTGATAGTTATATAGCATGGCGAATGTGTTTTTTATTTTTGTTGAGGCTGGTGAGGGAATTATTGTTCAGTTAACATTTCCACAGAACAGGTTTAGAGGTTAAATAACTATGTTATTGTGTTTATCAAAATTTATTAAAATTGTTTTTGTTATAATGTATTTATTTTTCCATATTGTAGTGGGGAAATGTAATAATTTGTTATAGTGCATAATGAAAAAATGCAGTACTTTTTTATTTTGAATAAAAACCTGCAATCTCAGAATTGCAAAATCTTTGATTTACAAATGATCCTAAAACAAAATCACTAAAATGTCACTGAAATAAATAACATCTTTTCTTCTTTTTCTTCAAGCCCTCATACTCTAGGGATGCATTGTCCAACAAAGCTCCTCACTTTTTTCCTCAAAGCTGTGTTTTTTTATCGTGAAACATGGGCTTTTATGTTGCCATTACATTGAAGCACACGGCACTAGAAAGACAGACACAATCACAGAGACAAGTGTATGTATTAGCCAAACACTTCATGGAACTTTTCTAAGTCAATTGTGTTTGGCAAAGAACAGAAATATTCAAGACTAGAAAGACTAGATAAAGCTTTGTAAATAAAGCTGTACATAAATGCATTTTATTTTTCACCTTTGCATTTTATAAAAACTAAAACTGATGTACATAAAGTTTTTTAAACTAAGAAATAATGAAGGGCACAGCAGCCTTGAATTTATACATAGTTGTCATGCTACTACAGCCAGGAACCTGGGAATTTGCAGCCTCATTTAGCCTTATTCTGCACAGTCTCTGGTAGATGGTAAGGTTTAGAATGATGGCCAGCTGTGGTGCTTGTAGTTCTCCTCAAGACCACTCCACTAGTCCTGGGATCATCCCTGGCAGACACTGAAAGTAAAACTGTAGGGGACACTGGCTGGGGGCCTATAGAGGGAGCAGTTGCAGGATGGATCACTGGAGGGCTAGAAGAGGTACTGATTGAGGCATGGCAACCCTGGGGGAGTGCACAAACACCCAGAAGTCTCTCTCCACTTCCTCCTCCTCTTCTTCCATCCCAGGAGGGGCCTGCAGCAGCTCAGTGAAATTAATCCTATGACAGAAGTCATGAGGGTACAGATTTAGTGGGACTGGCTTAAGCATAGACCCATTCACATGCTTTACCTTTTGGGGGTCCCCTAGTGGTGCAATAGAATATATTATCCTGCCGTTGCTGGGCACTTTCACCACCTCATACAATGTAGGCCTACATGCATCTTGAATCTTGCACTGTCCCCTCATGCTGTGATCACGCAGATACACTAGCTGGTGTTCCTTTAGGTCAACACCCGTTGCTTTCTGATCATGCCGCTCCTTTTGGCGATGGGCTGCAGTCTTCATCTGCTATCAAGCTCCACTGGAGGCCGTCTGAAGTTGCTGCTGGTGTTCTTGTTCCCAGTCACTGACTTGACCATCTCTCCGACTCTGCCTCGTAAAAAATCAACAGGCATGTGACGCTCTTGCCCAAACATCAAAAAATGGGAGGACTCACCAGTGGACTGATGAATGGTTGTATTGTCACAGAAGGTAAGCTGGGGGAGGTGCTTTAGCCAGTTCCGTTTCTTCTCAGGAGGCAAAGTACACAACATATCATGCAATGTCCTGTTGAACCGCTCACATTGTTGTTTCCCTTCAGGAAGACATGGCGTGGTGTGGGACTTCTGAATGCCATACATCTCACACAGCGGTTGGATGAGGAGATTCTCAAAACTATGCCTGTGATCAGAATGAAGCCATGTGGGGACCCTAAACTTATAGAACCATTCAATTACTAGAATGTTAGCCATTGTAGGGGCCCGCTGATCCTTGGTGAGTGCAGCCTGGGTGAACTTATGTCAGTCATGATCAAAACATTCTCTTTACCATCTCAAGAGGGCTCCAGGAGAGAAAAATCGATGGCCAAGATCTGATTTGGTTTTAATGCCAACAAGTGGCATGAATGGCTGAGCCTGGGGCTGTGTCCTTTTCACAAGTGTACAGCACTTGAACAGTTGACACCACTCCTTAATATCATGATACATTTTAGGCCAGTAGCACCTCTGTCTTACTAGTTATTTAACTTCTTGGTCCGCTCCACTCCCTGGTGATTAGGCTTTGATGCAAATGACGGAGAACTTCCTCCTTTTATGGCAGCAACAGCTGTTACACTTCTTCCCCTTCATCTGGTTGAAGGACCTTGCAGTAAAGGACACCTTTCAACTGAACCACCTTATCCCACTGTCGCACCAAGTCTAAGACTGGACGAGGGAGTTCTACCCTCTACCCGGTCAGGGGGCCTCTTCCTCCGCCAAAAATGGAGAAACATTCCAATGGTTGGATCAGCCTCCTGTTGGAGTGCCAGGTCTGGAGCGGAACAGGATAGGAAACCTCCTGAGGTTAGCATATGCCAAAATGGGAGCATTCCCCAATTGGGCCTTGAGATCTTGGAAGCTCTTCTCACACTTGTCAGTCCGGGCATCCCCAAATAGCCTCCAATGACCATGATCTCTTGTTAAGCTCAGCTACTAGGCAGTGGAGTGGAGCAGCAAAACCGTTCTGCAAAATGACGGTAATAACTGGCAAAACCTAAAAATGAATGTAGCTCAGACACCAGGGCTGGGAGACCGCAGAGAAAACTCCTGGTGGAAACTCCTTCATCGGATATTACATTTCCCAGGTACTTTCTTTCTCTTTCCTAAAAAAGGCAAATTTTTCAAGGCATTTCCTTCAGGCCGTCCTGCCATAATTGACTGAGCATCGACCTTGGGCAATCCAACTGTTCCTGCACAGTTGAGGAAAACAACCTCCATCCACCATATCATCAAGATATAGTAGTAACAACTGGAAGTGTTGTGTGCCAAATTTCCGCTCCATCAACCTATGAAAGGTTTAAGGAACACCAAAAAGGAAAACACCAAAGGGTGTTCGATTAAATTGGAACGGTCCAAATAGTGTACAAAAAGCAGTCTTCATTCGATCCTTTCCAGAGACAGGAACCTGATTGTAACTGCTGGCCAAATCAATGGTAGAACACCAGCTAGCCCCTGACAAAGCATACAAGGACTGCTCAATCCTAGGAAGTGGCATCTTGCCGAGTCTTATTGTCAACTGTCGGTAAGCAACACAGATACAGAGACTACCATCTTTTTTCTTGACCAGGACAATGGGGGAGACGTAGGGACTATGACTCTCCTGGATAACCTGCTTATCAAGCAGCTGACAAATATGGGCCTTAATAGCATCATAATCAGAGGGATGAATTCTCCTCAACCTCTGACAAACTGGTACATCGTCAAGTAAAGGGATCTTATGAGTTTTGTACACCCTAGGCCCTCTTCTTGAGCTAAAAAGACGACCTCATACTTATAAAGTAAGGACTTCACCTTCTCCTGTTCAACCTCTGGTAGCACCATCTAATTAAAAGACTGTGTAGTGTCTCGTACTGAACTCACTTGACCCTGCTGGGAGGATATGGATGCCAAAATCCTCATAATTATTTAAAATGTATTGCAACAATGGAACATTCATCTTCATAATTATTTGTAACAAAAGTTGTATATATTAATTTGTAAATAGCTGTTTTGTTTTCAGGATTTTTTTTTTCATTATACTATTTGAGCATTGTTAAAAGCTGTTTAGTGGTTATGCTCCCAAAGGCAAGTTATCGTTGTATATGTGAAAATGTCTTCATTCTTTATATGTCTTCTTTTTTTTCTTGTCTGAGAACTTAAATTTGCCCAAGTATTCTTGTCAGCCCCCTCACAACATTTAAAAGAGTGCTAATCACCCAAACTTTGTTATCCATGGGATATGCCTCACATCTGCACCTCACATCTGCATAAGAAAAGGTAGAGACCTAAGTGCAAGTGGGCCTACTTCCACCACAGTCGACTGTATTTGAACAACACTGACACTGGGTAGTTGGTATGACCTTATACCATAGCTAAGTGACATTTTTTCGATTATCTTTATTTCCAAAAAAGTAAAACTTCATATGTAAAAATGGTTAAAATTAGACGTAGAATAAGTTATAAAGATTACATAAACTACCTGAAAAGCATCTTTACAAAATGTACAGGTATGCGTCGCTAATGTCCATGATACGTTATGTGAAATAGGACATTATGCAATTTGGACGTTATGTGAACACCGTATTATCACATACACATAGCAAAGCTATATTGGATACTGCAGTGTACCTATATTGACTAAATAGATACTGTACACATACAGTAATGTATTTCAGCTAATGTATCTGTAATAAATGGGTCAAATAAATTAAAGGTTTCATCATCCATAGTCTTCTCTTCTGGCCTGGTGCCACTGGTTATGGTCAGTTGTTTTAATAATGTGACAGGGTGATGGGACAAACTCATGAATATTCATGAGAAAAGCACTACCTGATTGGCCAGTTGAACTGCTTTCAGAAGTGTCCCAGAAGCAACATCCATCAAAAATAGACTAGGTGTGTGTCTTTAGCGAAGTAGAGCGATGAGCCGTTTCTGAGACACATCTGAAACATTCTGCAGTACACTTGGTGGATTAGCAAGCATTGACTAGAGTGGAGGCGATCAG
Source organism: Albula goreensis (assembly GCA_022829145.1). NCBI lineage: Eukaryota > Metazoa > Chordata > Actinopteri > Albuliformes > Albulidae > Albula > Albula goreensis. The sequence continues at coordinate 17,961,435 of CM040745.1, forward strand.
CTCTAGCAATGCAAACAAACACTGACAGAAAGCAGACGGACCTGGTGGAAATCAGGCGTCACACTCTCACCATGTAGACAGCATGAAACAGAAATGAAAATAAAGTTAGGGCGTAACTTAGCCCATGCCACACTACCGGGCCTCACTTATGCCCCAAAATAACAAACAGAAAAGCCAAAAAGGACAGGGGCCGCTATCAACTCGACAATGTACCACCTGGTGACTCCTGGCAGCGACCCACATCCTCATCTTCCCACTGGACCGGCAGCTCCGTGGGACCACACTGGGGAGGCAAAGAAATGACAGCCAGTCAGTCCTATATCTACCCCGAGCTGGGGACTCATGCACGCTGATGGTCTGCAGCAACCTCCCTTCACCATTGGGGAGCCCATTGGGGAGCACTCACTCCCTCAGGGCATAAGATTACAAAGACTGGCCACTGCTCAGATGTTCATCCTTTTTATCCCCTGGGATCCTCACGGAGCTTCACTTTTGCTGCTGTACTCAGGATGGAGCCTACAAATACACACTAAGACAACACTCACCCACATACAGAAAGAAAAGCAACAAAAATCTAATTAACCAAATCCAAAGAACACAACTAGGTTCCAGGTCACGACTCCTGGAACCTCCAAAGCAAAATACAAAACAAATGAAAAACGAACCAAAACTCTGGCCGGCATCGAAACCATAAACCAAAGAAACCAAAAGCAAAACTGCTCCATGCTGGTCTAGTTGGTGTCTCTACTGCCGTGCTGCCTTAACCTGCCCGGTAATCAGGACAGGCAGATGGAAAGCAGGTGTGAAGAACACATCAGCAACAAACAGCACCCCCGACAATCGTTCAATGAATGAACGACTGACACACTCGCCCCCGGTCTCCCAAACTCACCTGAGGAATTGGCACACCAACAGCCCTGTCAGGATGACTCCTGAAAAAACGTCAGTGACTAGGGCTAAAACAGTAGCGTTTCATCTCTACAAGTAGCACCTCAGTAACGAATGCACCCCAATTAGACCCACAAAAGAGAACAAGGCAGGGAAGCCTTGGGAGTACGCCAGGAAGCGGAATAATGAAGTGTAAACCTATGGTCCGGTAAGTCAGAAAAGAAATCCACCAGGTATCAGGTAACCTGCTAGCTGAGTTACCCCCAGGAATGTGCTCTAGCATATGTATGCACATCTGCTAAACCAGGGAAGCAGGGAAGCTAATTGGTGCCCATAAGTATGCCTAGCTTAATCGTAAACTCTTAACAAAAAAGCCATTGAGACTGATCTTTCTTCAAGACAGGGGTAGCCATTCATGCATCCCTGATCTCACCTGTAACTCTGCTGTTTCACATGACCAAACTAAAACTGAATTTCCACTGCAAGTGTGGTTTAAAACGTGCTATTAAATTACAGATTTTGAAACAATTGCCAAATTAAATTGTGTATAGCACTCCAAGGCAAATCTCATGAAAATGTATGTAATTACCCTCCATCTATTAAGTGTAAAAAGTGTGTGCACTGTGAAGCCTTGGATTACACAAATCAGAAGAGTGAGATTATTTCATTTTTATTTCTGGTGGGTGGCAAGAATGTACTTCTAAATGTTCTTGAATATCTGGCAAGGTGAAACCTGGTGCCCTGCAGGTGGGGTGGGGTAGGAGAGAAGTAAATTTATTATTTGTTTTACATGAATGTATTTTATGTCTTGTATGTATTTTGTCCATATGGAAATACAAAACAATGGTGGAAAGTGCAAATAACAAAGTTAAATACAGCCTCTAGGACAGAGTGTACATTTAGCACTTCACTGATCAAATCCAACAGAATCAACTGAAACATCTGTGTGGCCTGGCCTAATCACCCCTCTTCAGCACCTTTAAGCTCAGAAGATTTGGATCACGGTCCATTTGACTGGTCCAATCTCTCTCTACCCCACACGCTTTGAGCCTCCGGCTTTTCTCTTGGTCATCGGTCACTTGTAACCACAGAAACTAAAGTGTAAAATGCCATCATGTGGCACAGCAGGCAAAGAGTGTTGTTTTTGAACAAGCTGTTCAGACACCACCATAATATCTATCACCCCATGGTCACGCTCGGAGGAATTATCCAGTACAGTGGCCATAGACTGGGGGGATATTATTTTATAATGCCCTGGTGAAGTAGAGTGATAGTGTCCAGCTCTGTAGGCGGGTGTTGGCATTTTCCCTCTCCGTGGCAGAATTGTTAAACCCTGCCGAACAGCTCTTATCTCCTTTTGCAGAGCTGCAGGAAGCTGAAGGCTGGACTGGGCTGGACTCACAACTTGTACTGAGAAAACTAGTCCCCTGAAGTAATCGATCCCCTCTTAAAAGGCTAATGAAGGCTGAATGCTGCATGTACTGTGACCATATTACAGCCATTTATTGTATTATAATGTTTCACATTAAAGCAACTGATTTAAAGCATTGTTGTGTATATAATGAGTGATCATTACAAACAGACAGTCATTTATTTGTACACACTCATATTCATGCATACAAACACATTTTTATATTTCATTTCTGTGCATGCATGAGCTGACCAGGGCCTCTCATGACCTATGGTGTCTTCTGGGGTGGTGTCATAGTGAGTCTACCATCCACATGAAGGAAAACCCACAAGCTTTTCATAGATTGTTTTAAGCCAATTTAATTGGTCCTGCCTTGTGTGTACATAAAGAAATAAAAAAAAAAAAACCCTTTTGGTTTCATAGTTATCATGCCTTTTTAAAACATAAAGTTGAAACATGAAGTTTCAAATGAAATTCATTTAATTTATCTTCCATTGACCCATGACAAAAAATTGTATACACTTTAACAGTGCCATGGTCAGGCTTTCTAAAGGGTAGGGGCAAAAAATAAATAAATAAAAAGGGCACCTCCTGCATGTCATTGGAAGGGAACTTCTTTGCACTTTCTTGTGCATTGCAGCACCCAGGAAGGCACTTTCACAGCATTTGTTTAGCCAAACAGGCACCAGGGGGTGGCTTTTCTCTATGGAAGGCTTTACTACCTTTTTGAGATTTTCTCATAAAGGCAGCTTTAGGTGGCACTTCATCATGTTTTCTTCACTAGAAGGGCACCCTAGAGGGTATCACTTGTTCCTTGTACGAACATTATGACCATAACATTATGACCACTTACAGGTGAAGGGAATAACACTGATTATCTTGTTATCATGGCACCTGTCAGTGGGTGGGATATATGTGGCAGCAAGTGAACATTTTGTCCTCAAAGATGATGTGTTTGAAGCAGGAAAAATGGGCAAGCATAAGGATTTGAGTGATTTTGACAAGGACCAAATTGCGATGGCTAGACGACTGGGTCAGAGCATCTCCAAAACTGCAGCTCTTGTGGGGTGTTCCCGGTCTGCAGTGGTCAGTACCTATCAAAAGTGGTCCAAGGAAAGCAAGGCTCATTGACGCATGTGGGGAGCGAAGGCTGGCCTGTGTGGTCCTATCCAACAGACGAACTGCTTTAGCTCAGGTTGCTGAAAAAGTTAATGCTGGTTCTGATAGAACTGTCAGAACACACAGTGCATTGCAGTTTGTTGTGTATGGGCTGCGTAGCCACAGACCAGTCAGGGTGCCAATGCTGACCCCTGTCCACTGCCGAAGCACAAACAATGGGCATGTGAGCATCACAACTGAACCACGGAGCAATGGAAAGAGGTGGCCTGGTCTGACGAATCACATTTTCTCGTACATCACGTGGATGGCCGGGTGCGTGTGCGTCCCTTACCTGGGGAACACATGGCACCAGGATGCACAATGGGAAGAAGACTAGCCTGCGGAGGCAGTGTGATGCTTTGGGCAATGTTCTGCTGGGAAACCTTGGGTCCTTCCATTCATGTTGATGTTACTTTGACACATACCACCTATCTAAGCATTGTTGCAGACTATGTACACCCTTTTATGGAAACAATATTCCCTGATGGAAGTGACCTCTTTCAACAGGATAATGCACCCTGCCATAAAGCAAAAATGGTTCAGGAACGGTTTTAGGAACACAACAACGAGTTCAAAGTGTTGACTTGGCCTCCAAATTCCCCAGATCTCAATCTAATCGAGCATCTGTGGGATGTGCTGGACAAACAAGTCCGATCCATGGAAGCCCCACCTCGCAACTTACAGGACTTAAAAGATCTGCTGCTAATGTCTTGGTGCCAGATACGACAGCACACCTTCAGAGGTGTAGTGGAGTCCATGCCTCGATGGGTCAAGGCTGTTTTGGCGGCAAAAGGGGGGCCTACACATCATTAGGCAGGTGGTCATAATGTTATGGCTAATCAGTGTATATTAAATGTATCTGTTGTAGGTAAGAATGTATGTATTAAATGAATTTAGCATCCAGTTCCCCTGTCTGAAAAAGTAATCATACCCAAATTCTTGAACTGTAAAACTGACTATGCCATGTTTAGCAGTAAAACTTGCAACCAGATGCTTCCTTTAGTTATTTGTCAGTCTCTCCTATTAACAAAGAATAATTACGGCCACTTTTCCAAGCAGAACTGCTTCTACTCAATGACATTTGTGGATTTTTAAGAATGAACTTCCTTTAATTTAATTTCAAGTCCCGCAACACATTTGCAATGAGGTTTAGGTCATGACTTTGACTAAGCCATTCCAAAGCTTAAAATTTCTTGTTCTTCAACCTTTCTGGTATAGACTTAATTGTGTGTTTTGGATCATTGTCTTGCTGCAAGACCCATTTGCACTTCAGCTCACAGATGAATGGCCTGACATCCTCCTGTAGAATTATCTGATACATAGCATAATTCATAGTTCCTTCAACAATGGTAAGTCATCCAGGTCTTGATTCAGGTGAATTTTCTCTACTGCAAACTATTTGATTCTTGGGGACAGCTCATTCTGAAACTTTATTCAAGCCACAATAGAAAAAAAGTGCCTACCTTAAAAAATGAGTGATTTAGTACAAAGGTTCTACGCATTAGTCTATTAGAGGTTCTACACATTAGTCTATTAGACTAATCTGAATCTGGTCCAAAGGGTGAACAGTTGAGAGCAGGCTTGTTTTTGGCTTCATACAAACATAAACCTGTCCACATGTAGAAAATTTGTAAAAGATGACTCTTTAGAACATGTTACTTTCACCACTGCTTAGAAATCTAGGTTTTGTTTTCATCACTGGAGACTGGAAAATGATTATGAAGTGGCAAGGGCTCTGTAAACACAGGAAATCACAATATGTCTGAACTTGCTATATGCCACTCAATATCAGTATACAACAGAGAAGCTGCTCTAATAAAAGCCAGCAGCATGGGGGAGGGGGTCCATTGTGCAGGGTTAACTTTAAATTTACTTAAGGCACAAAGAGCACATGGGACAGTTGGAACATTTTCCATTACGGTGGTGCAATAGGGAACATATTACCATTTGTTTATTGAACACTTGCTGTCATTTTAATTTTAAATGTAACATTTGATTGGCATATTTCCAGACAAAGCGTTTTGTGTAACCACTTCAATTTAGTTAAAACCAGCAAATGCCTAATTATTTAGTCATGTGGAGCCCTCAGTGTGAGGAGAATCACAATAAAGTATTGCAAGTGGGCAACGCTGGGGGATGCTGGTGGGAACAGAATGAAACCATACAATGCGGAATTAAGAACACAAACCTTCACATCCATCCCCATTTCCAGTAAACAACCCATCGAAATATGAAAATGACAGTTTATCTGGGACCAAATACAAGTAGCAGTGGGAGTGGAAGGATGACACTTCATCTAAATTTCAGCAAAGGACATTTCTGAAAACCTTTTTTCCAGCACAGAATGAGGTGAATTAAGTTCCTGTTCCCAGGGTCCCTGTTAAGCATGATCTGCACATTGATTACCCCATCCTCACCCCCAACCCACATTACTGCCCTGGGCAAATCCATGGAGACAGGGGGCTCAGAAATATTCGGGTGACACAATCAATAATCAATGGAGCCTTGAGTAAATTATTTATAAGTTTCTGACAATATCCTCAGGTGAGAAAGGAACATCATTATGCTATTCCTTCCACTGCTCTTTCAAAGGCAATGACTCAAATCCTGCCTTTTTTGACAAGTGAAGGGCACCAAAGATAAGGAGCGTGTTCTTATAAAATGATAATAACTTATGAATTCATAATGCAACTTGACTATGTCCATACACAATGGATTTCTTTCAGTTGACTTCAAGGTACAGAGCTTTTTTGTATGTACGAGGACCTTAGTCATTTGAGGGCACTGACTAACTTCTAGATAACATTTATCTCATTCAGATATATAATACAGTGCATTAAGTGTTGTTCTTGAACCAATAAAGGAGTAACAGTATTTACTTTTTGGTATTTTTTGTGATGCCTTTATTATTGATGTTGCAGTGACATGTTATTCCATCTCACAATAGCAAACATTGAACTCTATGAATCTGAATGCGCCCATAAAAAGGCCATATATGTTATACTTACACATCCTGATAACAAGGCTCTCTGAGATGGATACAGAGCAACCAGGCGCAAGTTGGGAGGGAACCACAAGAAAAATAAAACTCATATTTACTGATCAGGTAATAGATATAAGGACCAGCACGGCACAGCTTAATAATGCCATATTACAATATATAAATTAAACCCCAACCGAGTGGCGCACATTTTAAAATAACATCATGTTCAAAATGAATTTACTAGGCATAGAGTAACAAAAAGAACTGTATAGGGAGAAAACAAAATGTGACATGACATTAGGTGGCATACAAAAAGTATTCTTTCTTACAACACAATAAAGGCAAAAACACACCTGGTGTTCTAACAACAGAACAACAAATATTAACACCAATTGGAAGGTTGTTACAGCACTGCTACAACATTCTGCTTGTTCCATCCTCCCATCCACTTTCAGTAGATAGTGCTCCTCCTGAAAATAAAGCTACCCTGACATGAACTGCTGTACCTTGCTACAACATTTGTGGTTATTTGTTTTGCATCACAACCTGCACATTCACACTCATGATATGTATGTTTTCTATGTATGAACACTTGTTCACTGTATGATGGAAAAAGTAAGCCATGCAACTGTACTAAAAAGGTCATGTAGTTAACAGCATCACCACAGCCGACAGAGTTTTTAATCTTTGTGTTGAAGTGGCTCAAGTTCCACCAGCAGTGCAATTATGCTGTGACTGTGTAATCTGTGTAACATCACGTCAGTATTTGCTGTGAGGTTAACTGAAAGAGGGTTACTCTTGGATGGAGAAATTTACTGCCTGGTTTCAGAAGATGTAAAAATCTCCACCCTGTTTTAGCGCCTTTACCCCAAGTATACATATGCATGAACAGATTTTACTACGTATCAAGTGGAAAGTCGCAAAGTGACGAAATCGCTGCAAATTCCATTTTAATAGTGATTTTCACCCATTGTGACTGTTTAGTAATTCACACATAAATACTGAGATGTTTTAGTGGCTGCTTTTACACCTGAAAAGCAGTCACAATCCATTCGTAAATCTGGCTCTCGGTGTTAAGATTCTGAATGCTTTTGTTGCATAAAATGGAAATATTATCTGAAAGACCTCCTATAAGATTTTTTTTTTTTTTTACAGTGATGGGTGTCAAGGATTGTACTATCATGCCATAAAAAGGTTTCCCTCCTAAAACTCCTTGCTGTCTTTTGACCTTTAACTGAAATTGAGCTTAGTGCTTTACTTAGTCACAGAATCCATGGTTATTTAACTCAGCATCACACAAACCCAAGAAACTGCCACATGTTTTAGTTAAGCATGTTCTTTTATTTACACCCGATTAACAACAGGAAAAATAAGAGTTTATTTATTTATTTATACATATATTTATGCATTTAGTTTTTCATGCACTTGTCTCCCCACAGCCTTTGAGTTTCAGTCTCTTTGAATAATGAAGAGGAGGTGAGGAACTTGTGAGTGTAATTATTTTCCTTTGGGGGCCTTGTGAGGGAGGGGGTGCAGATCCGTCTCTGTCCCTGACAGCCCACTAATCCCCTTGCGCTCCTCACGCCCTCTGAGGATGGTAACGAGCGCCGCTTTCTCATTATCTCTCAGGAAAAGCGCTCAGAGCAGCCAAAAATAAAAACACAAACCCTCTCTCTCTCCCCGCAAGGATAAAGGCGGAGACAGCCTGCCTTGATTCGGGCCAGGAATCTGTCACCTGAAATGCCGGCAACTGCTGCACTGCAGAATCTCGCATCTCAACAGCCCTGCTGTCCGTGACTGACAGGGTGGCAGCTCACCTCAGTCCTGCTTTTGTTTATTAGCTTTTCATGTTCTATATATCATTCTTTGAGCACATTTATTTGCATGTTACATATGCATTTGTTTGAGTGGCTATGTACTGAAGCAAATCAGATTAAGTGCTCAAAATGGTCAGACCATGTGGTTCAGACATTCCTCAAATCTTATCCTAAAAAATTAAGCAAAGCTAATGACAGGAAAAGATAGCAAATAGTTTCAAACCCAAAAAAAAAAAAAAAAACTGCCATGGCAATAAAATATCATAACCACAACTAACACTACCACTAAAAATAATTTCTTCAACTACTCCTCATTGCTCTTCTTATACCATTATTACTGCTAAGAGTACTATTATACAATAATACTAATAATAATAATAATAATAATAATAATAGTATCGACCTAGAGACATTAAAGTCAAAAGAATGCAGTAACGGACTATTGAACTGGCAATTTTATTTAAAAAAGGGTTTACAATTTAAAATATGTCATATACTGTTGTTCCTTCATATTATGGTTTAATACTGTTGTTAGCCCAAACCTAGCATGATTGTTAATGTTTTGGACTTTACCTATACTGTAAATGGACGCCCAGGATCTGTAATAACTATTTACAAAAGCAATATATCTATTTTGTCAGAACTCATTTCTAAAGGAAAGTGCTTTCAGCGGCGCTGTAGTGACACAATGAATATGATACTCCTTTTTCTATGAGGTAAAACGGGTTTTCTAAAATATACTTTCAAAAGTGAAAATCTCAGTTAAAGTACATCATCGCAACATTTTGGCAATTAAGTAAGTGCATTCACACAAGCAAGGAAAAAGACCATCAATATAGTCACAGTTCACATGGGGTCACATGACAATTGTTTCATAGTTGTCAAAATGCAAGAAAATTCACATAACCTCATTTTCAAGAGTGCACAAATTTCTCATTTCTTGATTAAGAAATAGTGCCAAAAAGAAAAATATAATTAAACTGAAAAGTGAATGCATTTCCTCTTTTTTGCAGTTTTACCCGAAACTTGTCTTCTTTTGAGGTCATCTGTCTACGGCCTGTATGGGATGACAAGGGACAGTTATGAGCAAATAAAATTGTGAGTGCAAAATAACAGACAGGGATGTGAAATTGATGGGGGTGAAAAACCAATGCCTTGTGAGCAAAGAGAGGGATTTGCAGTTTTGTTTGGGAAGCGCACCCTGGTGGCCACTCCTGACCCTGGCCTATCCTTCTTGTAGCGTGTCTCCTCTGATGCATCCTTCCACCATCTGGCATGTGTGCTTATTTTTTCAAAGTTTAAAAAGCTCAGGATTCTCCATAATTTAAAGAACAGTGATTCCCAACAATTTTACAACCACAAATCCAATGAAAAATTCATGTGCATTATGTTCAGGATTAAAGTGCAACTTCCTTTTCTATTTCGCACCCCCTACCTTCCCTTTCAACCTCTTTCTGCCACTGTTTATGTCTCTCTCTCTCCCTCTCTCTCTCTCTCTCTCCTGCCTTCCTCCAGCTTTTGAAAACAGTAAACTCTTTCTTGGCATCAAATATTGATGTATAGTTGGCTGATCATTCTGAGCTGATTGGTCCCAGCTGTGTGAGGAGGTGAACGATGAACCTGCTCCAGTTAAACAGTAATAGCTCTGAACATGCTGCCTCCATTGCCCTGTGGCAGGTAAAAGATTATGTTAAATCCCCATTATGCTAATGCACAGGAAACGAACTGAGTACTCCTGCTCTGTCAGAAACACCAACACAAGAGTTGCTGTGTCCTGAATCCGCCCCCACCCTACCCGTTTCCCAGTTCAGCCGAGAGCTTTTGATGGTTGACCCACTTGAAAACTTAATTAGAGAGTGGAATGGAAGGTTGATCCACCCACTGATACTGAATTGTGAAGCTGGATAGGAATTGTGATAGGAAACAATAGGGTAATCACTATGACCTCTTTATGGAAACAAGAATCCCAAGTTGACAGCAAGAGTAATGTGAATTGTTTTAAAATCAGCTGGGCTTATTATGAGGACTAAGTTTATCACTTGTATTTAGTACAGACACACACACACACACACACACACACACACACACACGCTAATACACAAATAAACATTCATGCTGACCTGTTTGCTTTGAGTATGCAAAGGCATGTTTTAATGCTATGCTCTTATCCTTAAGTACCTGCAAAAACATTTGTGCTTTGAAAATGATTTCAAAGCACAAATCATTGACAAAAAAGATGTCACATCTATAGTCTCTTATCTAAATGTTATACTATTCCTAAATGTCCAATTAGCTAAACAACACAATTTTTGAAGCAAGACAAAGAAAAATGCTACCATTGATAAGGCATGGAAGTGAATTTCTATTCAAACAAACAGCCGCATACATGTGCTTTCCAGTAACTCTATATGTTGCATTTACAGAAAGCAGGAATTATGTATTTCATTTTGTACCTGTCTTTTCTCTGATGAATTTTTGTGTTATGTACCATAAGATATGTACCATATTTTACTTGAAAATAGCAAATTTCCTACATTAAAACTGGTACCATACTAACTCTTTATTACAGATTATGAATATATTGCAAACAGTGGCTTGTGTTGTGAGAAAACCATCCAGAAGGTATTGGCAGCTAGTGAATGACTGGAATTGAAACATATTTTTGTAGTTGGGGCAAAGATTTTATAAGAGGATATCAGATGATTCAGTGAAGAGTGGTAGCTATGAATAGTGTGTAGGATTTGTTCACTCTACAAAGACCTAGTGATTGACAGCATTGTACACTGGCATTAACTTTTGGTCCCCAAAATCTGAATTTCCTGCCCCCACCTTCTCCAGCTGGCTCCCTCAGGCCTCTCCTGGATGACATGCATAACCTTCTGCTCTCCCTATCCATTACTGTGCTTGGAAAAACAGGATAATTTCCTGAGAGAAAAAATACACTGTAATAATGGCTTTTATCACAGAAATGGAGACTTGCACAGTGGTGATTTCAATATACATTGCCTTGGGTTATGATGCAGAACTGACTTCCTCGTCATTTAGATTCAGCAATAGAGTTCAATGGATGCAGGATCTCCAAGCCACTAATGTAACAATGACAGTGGAACATAAAAAGTGTGTTGTTTTCTGGGTGGGGTACAGATTTTGAACAAACTAGTTGCCTGGTTTCCATGTGTATTCACATGTACAATTCAGCCTCCAGGGGATATTATTCAGCCTCCAGGGGCATTATGTCCAGTGTTGTGTCTCATAAAATTGTACAACACATGATAAATGTCTGTCATGTAACTATGTGAGATCCCTGTACCAAATTTATTCAAACCAGCAGCATCAATACACTAGGTTATATTGTTATATTGCCACTAAACACCATTCTTTAACAACAGCTCAGAGATTACCCTGCAGAACATGCTTATGGACAAGAGCAGATGGAAATAGTCAAACACCAATGAAAGAATGTGAATTCTATGTTTTAGGAGTACTGAGTTGATACCATTTGGTAATGTGGTTTTGGATATACACTTTAAGGTTTCATATGGTAAGAGATCCATTTTAAGATTCGTATGAGTATAATCCTTACATTTCTGAGGTATAAATGAGGGTTTAGCAAGCACCAAATATTTCACTTTTCAAGTATCCATGATGCCTCCACAGCTGTCTCACTTATTATGTCTCAATATAACTTTCTTTCTATAAAAATACACAATGTAAAGGGAATTCATAACATGCCAACTAAAAGAAATCAGGCAGTAAATAACTTTTTTGTGCAATTTCAAATTGTGTCGGCAGAGTAAGTAACTGCATGGCAGTTCAAAGGAGAGAGATTATATAACATATCCCCACTGTTCAGATTCTTCTTGGGGAAATCAGCATTTCCGTCTGGAAAATGCAGTGTTTCGTTTCCAGGGAATGAAAAAAGAAGGGAAAACATGAAAGGGTAATGAAAAGAGAAGAGCGAGTAAAACATGTGGATATGGAACTAACAGAGGCTTTCTTTTCCATTTATACATTCATAGAGACATCTCATTCACACCCTACCATTAGCTGCAGTTGCGGGTCAAACAGTCTTTTACTGAAACATGTACACACAGACAGAAATTCCTATGTGCATTTACAGTCACACCCCAATACACAAACACATGTATGCATGCAAGCCCATAACCATCACAAATGCATACACACAGTCCAGCCAACATACATAAACTCACAATTACTCGCTTACAAGAATAATCACAGGCACACTCACACAAAAACACAAACACACACCAACACATTATAGTTTTGTGTTTTAATATTAGTTTCTATTTCAGTATTATTTTCATATTTTCCTTGAAAATCAGTTCAGTTTCAGTTGGTTTCACTTTTCTTTTTTAAGTTTCAGTTTAGTTTTTATTTCACAGAGAGATTTATTTTTTCATTCTGATACATTTTTATTTCAGTTTTAGTTTTACTAATTATAGTTTAACGGATGAGTGAAACATTCTGGGGTAAAAATATAAAATTTAGACCGAAACTGATTTGTTTTCTTTTCAAATATGAGACACAATGTGATTGCCTAATCCCTCCCAACCACACACACACACACACACACACACACACACACACACACACACACACACACACACACACACACACACACACACACACACACACACACACACTCATACAGACACACACACACAGACAGACTGAAGAAAAAAAAAACAGTTTTAATGCATTTCCACATGATGCACTACAAATGGAGTGGATTCAGTATTTGCCCCAGGCTTAGGTTTTTATAGAGCCACCTATTCTGTTGAACATGTGTTTGTTCTGGATTGGTCTTTGGCTCCATCTCTAGACCCACCTGTCTGATCCACTTGGCCAGGCTGGGAAATTAGACCCCCCAAAAATACCACCTGTGCAGTCGTCATCGGCCAGTAGGCATAGGACAGAGGAACGAGTTGTCACAGTGATAGCATTGAAATGAAATAATGCAGAGGATTTTTTTTCCTTCATGAAACTAACTCTTTGTCTGCATTTTCATGTTTTGGACAAATTAACTGTTGTTTTTAATATGATTTCACAATGGCTCAGGGAAAGCTGTTTCTAGCCACCCTCAGTCAGCCTGAGGCCTCCTGTAAGGCAGACATAAGATTTCTTTCTCTTATTTTCAGGTTTTTTTAAATCTTTTATAGCTCTGGCAGTCCTTCGGCACACACACATGCAATTCATTTTCCTCGCCTTATTGTTGGTAGCATAAATAATTACACAATTTACACCGTTTCCTTTTATGGAGATGGATATGGTTAGCTTAGTAACTGAGAACTGATGTCACTAAACACAGAAACAGTTTTAGGCACACATTCAGGATCTGTAACAGTGCACTTGTCGTCAGTGTGTCCATATCACTGATTTTTAAATACATACATATACAAACATTATTTCAGGAGAATGAACTTTCAGGCAAAATTAAATGCATTTGGAAGAAGTTTATTATGATGTGACAAGTTGTATCTCGGTACAGACATGTGACCTTGGGCTTGAAGTCTTTGGAGGCAGAGCAATGCCTCACTATTTTTGGGTGGAAGTACGGTTGCTAGCATCTGAAAAAAAAAAAAATTCTGGGTATTTGGATGATGTAATTTGGTGGTCTATTTGGTGTTGCCATCATGCTGCATGTACTAGAAATGGCTGACAACTAAATTAACAACGAAAGCGGTGAGAGTTAAACCCTGTTGTAATGTTTGCAGCAGTTGTACTATAAGAGCGAATTTACATGGTTTCAAAGAAAATGGAGTAGAACGCAGGGCATGGTTCAGACTGCTGGGGTGTAGGTGGCAGGGGAGGGAGGGGGGGAGTGGTGCTGGCACCGTGGGAGTGAGGGGGCAGTTGGAGGGAGGGGGGTGACGGAGCAGGGGTAGGAAGGTTGTCGGCTGATGAGTATTGAGAAGGATACTACAGGAACAGCTGGGGGTAGATAAGGTGCTGGGTCCTTGGGAGCTAGCAAGGACAGGGCAGCAGCCGGTGGCATGGGTGCCGGGTGAACCCTGCCTGCTCCTGCTTGAACGGCGGCAGCTGAGAGGGAGGTGTACAGGAGGTGGTGGGAGGTACCGAGTTCCTGGGATAGTGCAGGAGTGGAGCAACAGCTAGTGGGGTGGGCACTGAGGGAAGCCCACTGACTCCTGCTAGGACAGGGGGGGAGGGAGAAGTGTTGGCTGGGTCCCTAGGAGCGTGCAAGAGGAGGCAGCTGACACAATGGGCACCAGTTGGAACTTGCCGACTCCGGAGGGAATGGGGACAGCAGGGAGGATGGAGGTACATTACCGGGTTGCTGGGAATGTACAAGGGAGGGGAAAATGATGCTGCGGGCACCAGTTGGAGCCCTCTGGCTCCTGCTTGTACAACAGAGGCGGGGAACGAGAGAGGTAATGTGGAGGGATCTGAACTGTGTTAGCATGAACAAATGCAGCTGAATTGACTCTGGAAACAGGACGAAGGTGGTACAAGAGTAACTGAGCATGCAGGGGTGGAGCTGCCGACTGTGCGGTGGTTGGAAGGAGCCTGCCAACTTCAGAACACCTGCTTGTGCAGATGCGTGGAATGGGTGTGGATGTGTATTTGAGGGAGAGAGGAGGAAGGCAGGAAGGGGACCCAGGAGTGTGCAAGGAAGAGGTAAGTGAGGGAACAGTCACTGTGTGCCTTACACTGCGTCTTGTTACAAATGACTGTGTGGTAGAACCCAGGCATGAGACCCAAAGAACAAGCCTATGGCAACTGCGACAAGGAAGAAATCCCTATTTTAAGGAAGAAACTTTGAGCAAAACCTGGTTTGTAAGGGTGCCTTCTGGATTTGGCTGGTGCCGGGCAGACTTACAGTGGTGCATAGCTATGTATAAGCAGGAAATGAAGTGTGGATATGAGCGGTGGGAATGTATGGCAGCTGATGAGGTGCATGAAGTACAAACTCTTTCATACGAAGCAGGTAAGTTGGTTGTACATCATAATGTACAATGGTGGTGGATTTTAGGAGGTCCATGGCCCTGCCGGCTCCTGTCAGTACTCATGGTAAGGATTTGGGGATGGTTGGGTCCTACAAATACCTGGGAATGCACCTGGACAACGGGCTGGAGTGGACTGGTAACACTGAGGCCCTGTACAGGAAGGGCCAGAGTTGCCTCTACTTCCTGAGGAGGCTTCGGTCCTTTAGTGTGTGCAAGAAATGCTACAGATGTTCTACCAGTCTGTTGTAGCAGGTGCTATCTTCTACGTGACAGTTTGCTAGGGCAACGGCATCAGGGCAGGTGATGCCAATAGACTCAACACACTTAAAAAGAAGACTGGCTGTGTTATAGGAGTCAGCCTGGACTCTCTGGAGGCAATAGTTGAGCAGTGGACACTGGGGAAACTACATGCTGTCAAGGACAGCAGCTCCCACCCTCTGCATGCCACTGTGGTTAAACATAGGAGTAATGTGAGAAACAGACTAATCCATCTGTGCTGTTCCAAGCA
This sequence comes from Albula goreensis, assembly GCA_022829145.1. Lineage (NCBI taxonomy): Eukaryota > Metazoa > Chordata > Actinopteri > Albuliformes > Albulidae > Albula > Albula goreensis. The sequence continues at coordinate 17,977,186 of CM040745.1, forward strand.
GCACTACCTGAGGTCGTTTCTGCCAACAGCCATCAGGACTTTCAATAAGTCCCCCCACTCATTGTCCGTCATATAAAGGAAAAAAAAATATATATGTATATCCGATTCAATCATTCACTTATTATTTACTTATTATTATACTTACTATTGTACTGTTGTACTGCTATTACTCTTGCCACTCCACTTTATGCACCTGCCACTTAACACTTTGCACTACATAGTATAGTCATTTAGCTGACACTTTTATCCAAAGTGACTTACAGTTGATTAGGCTAATCAAGGGCCAATCCCCCCTCGGAGCAATGTAGGGTTAGGAACCTTGCTCAAGGGCCCAACAGCAATGGTATTCTTGCTGTGGCTGGACTGGGTGCCAGTCATGTACCTTAACCACTAGACTACAGGCTGCCCCATGCACAGAACACTTTATACAGTCTACACTGGCACCTGCACCTTTTACTTGCACAATTTATAGTTTATAGTACTTGCATTGTTTATGTATTGTTTATTTTGTATAGTTTCTTTTGCACAGTGTCCTGTTTGTAGTATTGTATTGTATAGTGTTATAGTATTGTTTATTGTATTGTTTTTGTCATAGAAGAGAGGAGGAGGGCCAGTGTATCACTAGTTCAGAAGTAGTGAAGACAGTCAAGATGAAAACATGCAGAGCAGAGGGCAACTCCAGTCCATGGACAAGTGCAGGTCAGCTGAGTACAATGCAGTAGCAGCGGAAGCTTGACTTGTGCATAAAATGTAATCTGAGCACCAATGGTCGGGAAGGCCTCCAGTAGCTTAGCAATGCCCAAGATCAATCCCTTAAAAAATCAGGTCCATAAACAATGTCCATTACAAAAAGTTTCTGGGATTTAGAAAACAAGGATAAAAGACTTGTGCAGTACTAGCTGCATACAACAAACCAGAGAGCCCATTTCAGTTTATTAGATGGATGCAGTGAATTTAAAAATCCAGTGGTTCGGGAGTAAAAAGAAAATCAAAGAACTTAGTCCATTATATAGAAATTGTCCTGCATGGGTTGGAAATCCAGTGTTGGAAGGGTAGAGCCGCATATCAGTGGCAGGGCAACAAGTGCTAACTGCAGATGATGCCGTAAATGGAGAACTATGCCGGAAGCAAAGAGCTTGATGGAAGAGAAGGTATGTGGCAATTTAATATCTGTGCAGGAAACCAGACTGGAGGAATAGAGGTATTTGAGTGAGGGGTTGTCTGAAAATACCTCTCCCAAATTTTTGTTCTCACAAACTCCAATTGTGTTTAACTTTCAAGGAGGAGGCAAGTTATCTTGTCCCTGAAACCCATATTTCCACCAGTGAGTTGTGACCTCTGTCAACTGAAGGAACAAAGTAATAGGACAGGCTAAATTGTGACTTCTGTTTCACAAAATTCATTAGTGGACAAATTTTAAAGTGGGAAAATGCATTTCTAGTTTACCACCGAAGGTAAATATATGATGTACCAAAAAGCTAAATATATTTCCCCTTGTTTTCACCTTCCATTCCCCTGATATCTTTATTGTAATGAGCAACAGCCACATTGTTGATGAGAGAGAATAATTTTAGCAATAGGTTTTGCTGGTGGTGACAGGTACAATGAATACCAGCATGCTCTTCTGTTGAGGTTTGAAGCAACGTGCTTTCTCTATGGAGCCTTGCATTCATATCATCGCCCCTCCAATTGAAGGCGGATGTCTCTGTGGGAAGGACTGATCGCTGCCGAGATGGAAACGACGCTCTTTGTTTCCCTTCAAGAGTGTAATGTTTGAAATACATTTTCACTGCACAGTAACAGAATACCATCAAGCTTGTGCTTGAATGCTATGGGACAGACTGCCCCTATCAGCTCTCTAAAATGAGCACAATAAATATCACCTTGATTACAAGTATTTTGTTCTCTGGGATCCTTACATTTTGCCAGTAAACTTTCTCTGCACTTTCCACTGAGGAAAGTAAAGAAGCTAACAGAAAAATGTAAAGAATTTAAAAAACAAACACAAATAAAAGAATAATGTAAATCTCTGAGAAAAGAAAATATATGAAACCAAAATTATATTATAAAGGGCATCTCATTTAGTTTAGTTCGATTTGAAATTTTTTTTTTACCTGTAAACCTAAGGTATCCAGGTGATTTTAAGAGATAAAAGCTAACTAAATAGAATTTGAACACACACACACACACACACACATGCACATGCACATGCACATGCACAAAGTGTCCTAAAAGTGTCCTAAAACATGTTGTACAACAAATATGACATAAAATGACTGCTTCAGTGCTCTGCATCAGAGGAGTCAACTAATGATAATTCAAATTCAGAATGACAGTACCAAAACAAATCTACGCTCCAAAGCACCAAAGTCCCTTAAATCCCAGGCCAAATGGAAGATTTCTACAGGATAGAAGCAAAGCTTAAGCTGACAGATTGGATTTCTTTTTGATTGGCAGGAGAGAACAATAAAGAGTTTGTGATTAAATGAGGGTTTAAGTCTTCCTTCATGAAGATCCTTTCTCTGCATATGCTTTTGATTCTGCAGAATTAACTGTTGGTGGGGGGGGGTTCTGATTTGAGTATTAGATGAGTGAACTGCTGAGTGATTTAAATAGATCCTTTGGTCAGATGGGTGGAAGGCAGTGATTGATGTGTTAATCCTGTGTGGAGAGAGAGTAGTTTTTGGCCACAAGCGGAGGCCAACAGTCTGAACAGTCCAAATTGGTCAAACAATTTCAGGAACTACCTACTAAAAATCTCAGCTGTCTCAAGGTGTTGATTATGGGCTTTGATGCTTTATTCTTTAAATCAAAATGAAGAAAAATTATCTCACCTTGAGTTAAAAATTTTAATGTAAGATAAGACCTTAATGTTAGTTATAATTCTCAATATATTTGAGGCTTATTTCTTAATCAGCATACACAAGCCACAAATAGAAGGTGATATATCTAGAGGATCTCAAATAATCCTGGTTTTGTGCATATTTGTTTGTCTGTAAAGTTATCCAGACAGAACAACCACATTATTATCATTTTTTAACAATGTAGAAAATACACTTTTAAATTAAAGTGAAAGTAAGCCTTTTTAGTACATGTAACATTATGGGGCAATAGCTCTTTCAGACAAAATGAAAATGTGTCACCAGACAATTCAAGGCTTTCCTCCATCATAAGGAGTCACACAACTCTTTGTTGTCAATGGACTGACATGAAAAACCTTGCCATGAATGTGCTCTATTCACTTCATAGGTATATTGATGCCATTGCCAAGAGAAGGTGTACATTCGAAACAAATCACTACCTTCGAAAAATATGACTTTTGCTGAGATGTTGAAACATAGAACATAATGGAATTACTGAAGATATCCTTCTTTCTTGATCTCTTGATGAAAAATGCAAGAGATCCCTGCATATAACAGAAAATAATAATATTGGGGATTTAGCCATATATGAATTTGGTTTTATTTTTAAACCATAGAAGTAATACCTCTGTTAACAACATTTTCCATGGGTATTTATCCACCCTTTTGATTTCCTCATTTGAAGGTATTGGTTGAGTCTCTGTTAGCTCAGCCATTGTCTGAGTCTGTCCTTTCATGCTCTGCAGTCATTATTTCCCTGTTTATCTTTATGGGATGGAATTTCCTCTTGTGTAAATGCCAGGCTTTTATAATGACACCAAAATGAAAAATGAACCCATTGTTAAAGTGCCAAAAGTGTTTTTACCTACTCTACATAGAATGGCTGCACAGTGTCTTGCATTTTGGGAAGTGATATGGAAATAGATATTTATGAAATGTTTAGCTGTTAATACTACTACTACTACTACTAATAATAACAATAAATTACTGGTGTGAGCACTGAACCATTAACTGACCTAACAGTCTACCCAATACAGATGCATTTAGAATGTAGCAGTAAAGGTCTGATGTTGAGTACATACATGAGTAATGCACTGCATGTTTAATGCTCCCCTTATTTATGAAAATGTTTTTTTTATCTTGCTGTATGTATCAGTTTAGCCTCTAACAACTCAGCAGAGTTTTATATAGGAGCATAAAATCCACCTGAAAGACTCCACCCCCATACGGCAGCGACCCTACTGAGTGCCAGAACGCTTGGTACAGGGGCTGAGGGAAGAAATACAGACCATGAGGGACCTGGGTGTCATCGAGCCTTCAGCGAGTGAGTGGTGCAGTCCCATCGTCATCGTCCCTAAGGAGGACGGGTCCCTCCGGGTCTGTATGGACTTCCGGAAGCTGAACTCCATCTCTCAGTTTGATGCCTACCCGATGCCTCGCGTTGATGACTTGTTGGAGAAAGTCGGGAGGGCCAACTTCATCACCACCCTGGATCTCTGCAAGGGGTACTGGCAGGTGCCACTGGAAGAGAAGTCCAGTGGATACACAGCCTTCAGGACACCCCTGGGGCCTTTTCAATTTACAGTGATGCCTTTTGGGCTGCATGGGGCACCTGCCACCTTTCAGCACCTTATGGACCGTGTCCTGCAGGGTTGCGAGGACTGCTGTGCGGTGTACTTAGATGATGTTGTCATCTTCAGCCACTCCTGGGAGGAGCATCGCCAGCATCTCCGCAGGGTCCTGCAGCAGATCCAGGAGGCAGGGCTTACCCTGAATGCCCAAAAATGTGAGTGGGCCAAGCAGGAAACCAAGTATCTGGGCTACCTATTGGGAAAGGGTACAGTGCGACCACAGGTGGACAAGGTGGAGGCGATTATGAACAGTCCTCGTCCCCACACCAAAAAGCAGGTGAGGTCCTTCCTGGGTCTCATTGGGTGGTACGGGCATTTTATCCCCAACCTTGCATCCCATGCTGTGCCCCTCACTAACCTCACCAGCTGCCAAGAACCCCGTTGTTTGGACTGAGGAGTTTGAGACAGCATTTGCCTCTCTCAAGGGGCAGTTAAGCTTGTCTCCCGTACTCCAAAGTCCAGACTTCGGTAAGAGGTTTCTGGTGCAGTTGGATGCCACAGCTGTGGGTGTGGGAGCAGTGTTGGCCCAGGGGGAAAGGGGAGAGGAACGTCCTGTCCTCTACCTAAGCCGTAAGCTCCTGCCAAGAGAGACCCGATACTCGACTGTGGAGAAAGAGTGCCTTGCCATCAAGTGGGCCCTGGACAGCCTGAGGTACTACCTGCTTGGAAGGGAATTCGACCTGGACACAGACCACCATGCGCTCACCTGGATCCAGACGATGAAGGACCACAATGCATGGGTGACGAGGTGGTATCTGGCACTGCAGCCCTTCAGATTTGTGGTCCGGCACAAAGCAGGACAACACAACATCACGGCCGACTACCTCTCAAGATTGCCGAACTTCGGAAATCCAGGAGAGGAGGGAGGTAATGTGACAGAGGGCTCTGTCCCAGGCTGCAGGCAGCACTCCTACCTCCCCTCACCGACATAAGGCCATATAGTGTTTGTTTTGTTTTGTATTTTGTATACGTTCACCCGTTTTCCATTTTCATTACCATTTTCAAAATTACCGCGTTAGCTCCGGGGGTTCACACTCGGGGCTAGCTGCCTGTTGCCCGGTTCAAACACACAAACACATTCACCTACAAATTCACAGTTAAAGTAATATCTAACATCGCAAAAAAAAACACTCACGGAAATGTCTGGGTTATGTCTTTATTGTACTTATCGTTTGTAGCGTGCTTTGCTTTGTTTTTCGGTGTTTTCTTGAATTGTTTGCTGTCTTCTCTGTCTCCCGTCTTCTCTGTTTGTTTGTGGATGTTTGACGCGACCGCCGAAATATTCTGCTTCCAGGTGAAGTGGTAGGGCCTAAATAGAGGCGCCGCAACTCGGGCTGGCTTAGTAGTGCCTGTCCCGAGTTGTACATGCGTGGTGTCGTGCTAGGATAGGCGACACCAACATTAATTGTTTGCGGCAATAAGCAGTGAAATAACCACGAATAAAGAAATGTGTTTGTCATGTCAATAATTATAAGAATGTATATAATGGGAATGTTGATGATTCCACCATGTTTGGTTAGTAGTGCTGCTCTGGAATAATTGTATATTTCAAACCAGCAGCTGGTATGGTCCTAGGGGGAGGGGCTTAACCCTTAAAAAGCCCCAGGTTTCACTCCTCATGGAGGAGAGAGGAGAGTTGGTAGTATTATCCAGAGAGTAGCTGTGTTGTAAAGAGACTTTGTTGGTTTGTTATTTTTGTATTGTATATATTTCTTTTGCACTGCATATATACATCTATTTAGCACTTATTTTTTCACAATTCACTTTTGCACTTTTGTTGGTTTGGAGCACTGTAAATAAAACATCTTGCACCTACGTGCTATTTCCGGCGGAGCCAGTTTTTTTCCTGTTGCATCTAGTCAGTCTGAACCCCTTGATGGCCTACTCTAGACCACAGGTAATGTGATCAATATCTTTTGACAGGCTCAAAAAGAAACATGATCATTCTTGAATTTAAAACACCTAGAGGCACACAGCAACATGCAATATTGTGTTTGTATATGCAAATGTCTATGGTGTATCACATTTTCATGGCTGAAAACCTGTATGGGTGAGTGGGATTTCTACTTTGCACTGTCAATCAGTCGCACTCTTAATCATGCATATGAGTCTAAGGCCAATTTGGTAAATCATATGTACTTGCGCTTGCCATTGTCAGTGACATGTATGAGCCACAAATAAGTACTGTGTTGAAAATACTATTGAAAATTAGTTTGTTCTAATCAGCATACTCTTGAAGATGTGAACATTCTTCAGACTTTGCAATTCATAAATCATAAAATAACATCAGCGAGTGTGATTCATTTAACCACCCTATTGTGTAAACCTAGATTTTGTTTACCCTATATTTCTATGTAATATGTCTTGTAATCTTTGTGCTTCAGGACGTTTGGATTTTCAGGGTACAGGAAGAGGTAGTATGGATATTCTTGTCAGGTCAGTGTGGGCTGAGACCTTCTGAAGCTTCAGGTCAGTGTGGGCCTTCTCAGGCCTTTGAGGAGGCCCAGAGTGATAGCAATGTGATGTGCAAGAGCCAGTCCATTGTTTGTTATGTCTTGATGTCAGGCCTGTTCACTAAAACAGTTCACCTCAGCTCCCTGCACCCTCTGTATATGCATGTTCAATAAACGCCCAATTATGCAGATGTCTTTGTGTAACTGTAGACGCCCCATATCTCTCTAGGTATACATTTCTATCCAGGGACTGCCCCTGGTAGAGCTGTGGTTTACAACTTTTTGTGCTGTAGCTCTCCATGCTGCATGATCATTATTAAACTGCCTTACAGCCCTAAACAGAGTGTGGACTTATTTTTGCCACGACACTTTGCATGGTGTACAGACTGCACTTGAGATGCAACCAGTGGGGTCCACCGGAACCCAGGACCTAATTAAAACTCCAAAGTGATCAACATCAGTGGCACAATTAAGAGATAAGCAATAAAAATCAGATGAAATGGGAACAGAGCACAGCTGCAATGTTCATTAAGCGCTCTCGCTCACAGAATAATGGAGTCATGGTAGAATAATTGATTTAAGAGCAAGACACTATTTGCCAGCTCATGCAATTATACTCTCATTTAGAAAAAAAAAAGGAAAACTCCCTGTTCGAAGGGATCCAACCTCATTGTACTTTATGATTCTTTAGATGGTATGTCTGTTAAAGCACACACTCACATTACCTGTACTATATTCTACAATGGGAACAGCTTGCAAACTCTCTGCTTTAAACTTTGCTGTGCAATAAGCTTGATGCCACTGTAAGATGGGTATCCTGCTAACAGATACGCACTTATCTGTCTCAGCCGTCTTTTAAGAAATGCCCCAGCCCACCTATCTAGGCAGCTACAGCTCTTTACTTCCTTGTGTAACCCAAGGTTAAATGATTTCATTAATTCTGTCCCACTCTACCAAAAACCTATTGCTCCACATCCTACAAAGACTTTCCAGGTGTTCAGCGCTGTTGGAATCAAGGCTCCCACTGGCCCGTTTTATTGATAATAGCATTTGCTCTTGATATTTGAAATGAATTTTTAAAATGTATAAAGGCAGTTTTTGAAAATACATTGCACATGACATTCTCTTCCTCCTGCATGTTTTAAATGCTTCAAAGACAAACTTTTTATTTGGGCTAATGTATTTGTAAATACAAATATATAAAAAATTTACTTTTAAATATGTCTGTATCCATACATCTGACTCATCTGCAAATGATAATGTATTCATGTATTTTATGGTGCATATGTTTTGTTTTGACCTGTGTAAAATGTTTGGGCTGCACAGTGTATCGACTTTATTTTTTTTTCTCTGCTAAGCTAGTAATTAATAATTTCAAAAGGTTACATACTGCCTTTTGTCTTTTTTGGCAGTAACTTGACCAGGGAATTTTAACAGCGCAATTGCACTCATAATAATGCAACCACAAAAATAAAATTTGAATTCTGTGCCTGTGCAGCGGACATTTAGTACACCCAACATGTTTTCTTTAATTACAAAAGTGAAAAACAAAAGTGAAAAAAAAAATCAAAATACAGTCTTCCTATAAATCTGGAAAATGCACATCAATCAAAGAGGAAACCGATTGTATTTCAGATTGTATTTCAGTATTTTACAATGGTAGGGAATCCCTGCAGCACAGTTGACGATTGTTAGAAACAGCAGGATTCATAAGATTTCAACCAGTCCTTGCAATAGAAGTTTTCCTTCAGAGAAATAAATTGGACCAGGTTCACAGTTTCCTCACTGAAGTGTATGCATATTAACATACTTATTATCCTCATCTGAATACATGCGTAATAAATGAGGGCTGTATTGGGATCTTCAAAGAGAGCCTGACTTTGAAGGTGTCTTCAAGGCATAGGCTTCAAAGCCATGCTGTACAGGGAGCTAGTGTTCAGACCAGGCTGTTACTGGCACTTTACAAGGTGCTCACCATGCATGTTCCTGGGCATTCCCAAAGATGCACATGCCCTCATCAACCAATTTCCAGTTGGATTATTGATCATTTTTAAGTATGTACTTCCATTTGGGAAACATGTTTTTGTGATTAGTTGCTACACTTACAGTGTAATCTGTGCCTTATATTTCAGCATGGCACACACTATAAAAGAAATATTCACAGATTCAAAAATGATTTTAGGTGTGACAGGGAATGATAAATACAATAATGAGGAAGAGATCTGTGCATCACCGAATAACTTGCGCTGAAGAAGCTTTTTCAATAAATTGGTGTGACTTTTTGCATGTTATTCAATGGCGTGTCGATCTCTTTCTCATTAAAGTAGGGTGTACAGTGTACACATGTGGCAATCTAATCACATGTTGTTCAGCATACTTTGATCATTTAAATTTAAAAATGACAGAAAATGGGAAAGCCCATAGTACTATGCTGTGATGTTTGAGCCTGTTCTTTTTCCCGCCAAACTTTAATGCACCCAGGGATCCCAGACCTACTTTAGGAAAATCATGATGTAATTATGATAACAGAATACATTTTAAACTTCATTTAAGTGTTGTACCTGACCCTTTATATGTGGTGTCTATGTGATAGGCCAATAGGTGGAAGACACAGTTTTCTCCCCAGGTAAGCATATAGGTGCCTGTATTCATTTGTACCAGTACCTGAAACTTTCACATTTTTCTGTTAATCTCAGCAACGGAAAGTTTAATCCACATGTCTTCACAAAGAAGGATTATTTTTCTTTGTAATAGTCAAGGTCAATGATATGACTTGAATAAAAACAAACACTCCTTTTCACACAAAAAAACATCAAAACATTAAAATGAGTTAACCTATACTTTCTGTGATGCTGTTACCTTGTGGTTCATCTAATAAAAACAGAAGAATCAATCAGAAGCAGGCAGCTTAAAATGTTTCACAGTAAGCACTAATGATGTCTACTGCTTACCTTTACCTCAGTCCTTATCAAGTTTCTGGTAGGGCTGGAAAACCAGATAAGGAGAGAAGATTCAATTATTTGATCTTTATTAAAGCGATCATAACATGACACGCAATGCTTTTCCATGCATATTCAAGTCATTAGATGCTTCGTTGAATTTCTAGTAGGCATCCTGCCAATGTTGCATTGATCTAAGTGACATTGTGTGCCTACAAAAATTTAAATGATGCAGTCAGGTAGCTATTGAAAAAATGGGTTTGCTGTATTTTACACCATGTTTGTATGCATGTATATGTGTGCTTGTTTTGTGCACCTTCATACACATGTGCGTGTGTGTGTGTGTGTGTGTGTGTGTGTGTGTGTGTGTGAGAGAGAGAGAGAGAGAGCTCCTCTATGGGGTAAAACATCTAGGTGCTCATTTAAACAGAAGCTGTGTGTCTGATGAGCAGAAAATATCCTCAGAAAACATGTTTAAAATAGGCACTGCAGTAGGAGAGGAACAGGGCTCTAGAGACACAGGGTGGATTGGCATGGAATTACAGACTTTACAATATGGTCTGGCCACTTGAGCAGAGGGCAAAGAGTACAAGAGAATGGACACGAGACAAGACACTTACATAGCCTTGGCTGACTTCCTGCCAAAAATGTACTTTGTGTTAGTGTCCTAAAATTTAGTTGTCTAGGGTAGCGGGGTGGTAAGAAGTACAGCAGGTATTTAGAATACTGCAACATTAACTTAAAAGAATTGTGAAAAACAACATTGAAAGCACTCACACGATTCCCATGGCAAGGATAGAATGTATTATACATTTCTAAAACATTTAATCTATGCACACTTACACTATGTGTTGTCGCTGACGGAGGATGAAAGAATCTTCTTGATGAAAATGCAGCAAAGAGATGGGAAAAGATTTTTGATCAGTGAGGAGCACACTGCTACATGTGAAGTTCAACAATAGGTTCAAAAACACGGTATAGTCTCTGGAGCAGCAATTTGCAGTCCTTCTTTGCATACTGAAACCTTAAATCTTCTCTTAAAACCTCACATACACACATATAGCTGTGTCGGCATATTCCTGGCAGCTGATCATGTCAAAACAATGTGAAAACGTAGTAGAAAATGTACATGGCATTTGTGTGATACAAAAGCTTCACAACCCTCAAAACCCATGGCATGGAGGAGGCTGCAAAATGCCTCTTTTATGATTGCTTGTTCTTCTATGATCGTCTTTCGCTTCAGTCTCTTATTTTCTGAGACAACCATTACATTGTATAATTTATTGCATTGGCAGAAATCCTCATTCAGGGCAAATTACATATCATTATTCCATTTTTAATGCTTTACACTCTTTAACACATTATCCATTTACAGCCATATGCACTGAAGCTAATTCAGGTTCAATGAGAGCTCAAGATTACAGTGGGTGTGTGTTATATGTGACTCTGACCACTGGCAGCTGTGTTAGTCATACCTGTAAATCTGTGGGTATCACTTGGCATCTCGCTGCACTGTCTCCAGTGTCTCTATCTCCTCATGTAAGAATAATTTATTTGGCTAATTTGCCTTTTTTAATGAATAATTATTCATTTATTATGTAGCATTTCTATTTCTATGGCATGTAAACTAACCATGCTATGATTTCAGATCTTAATTGGTAGAGTAACGACTGATAAGAGTGGAGACTGGCAGAAGACGTTTCAGAGTAGCATGTTTCTCTAGATGGCATGAACTGCATGGGTCTGAAGTGATAGGATGAGCCTTATACATAGAAACATTACCCCTTTTGTTTACATCCTCCCTGGTTACTTTATTTATGTTTTTTATTACTCAAATGTTTATTGACTTTTCATTATTTCACTACAAGCAGATGCCTCACAGATGACAGCATTCAATAAGGATAGATTCTGCTCACATTCCTCATCATGGCCGCCCTCATGGTGACAAAGCTGTGTACAATATCCCTAGTCTCCCCCATTCCAAAAGGACCCTGTGACAGGTTTTAATTCAATCTGGCCCCTCGATAGAGCCAGACACAGACCGTGTAAAAGTGTTTACATAAACGCTGGAAGTCATTACCGAAACAATATCGTGTTGTGGCTTTATTATAGCACATAATGCTTGTGGCTGATGATACATTAAACTCCCAGGTGAGGGGGAGGGAGTGGTGATTCAGTGGTATTGCTGTGGAGGCAGGCTTACAGACCGTGGTGTGCAAATGAAAACAACACAGCAGTAGATGAGTTTTAGATGGTATTTGGGAATACACAACGCAGCAAGGAGGAGCTGAGTATCTGTGTAGAGCTTTCATGTTAAAAAAAATTTAATTTCAATCAACGCATGCCTTTGAGAGTTGCTAAAATCAGCACAATCATCAAGGGAACTTAGATATTTGCACTTGAGGAACATTGTGTTTCTGCATTCATCATACATTTACCATGCAAGAAATTTCTGAGAGAAAGCTGTTGAAATCTCAGCTGTTAAAGGCTGGAAATTTCTAGAACAATGTAACAAAGAATAGACTTAAATCATTCTAATTTTCTCTGTATAGATTCCTTCCTTTCACAAAAAAAAAAAAAAAAAAAAAACATGACAAACCAGTTACATTCATGGCACCTCCCTTCAATAACTGGCATATCAAGGTCAATCAAAAAGCAGTATGATTACAAGGAAAACAAGTTACTGAAAAAATGGCATAATAAGCCAAAACATGCATTGTTGATCATTGTGTGACACATTAAATAATGCATGTATGCATCAACAGTGAATAAATGTATTAGAAATTTAAATATAGCTGGGTTTTCTGAAACTCATTGCTCATTGGTTGCCCATTGATTCCCTTAAAAAAATCCTCAGTGATGCCTTGTCTTTTATAAGATCAAGAACCACCTAATGCAAGCTTTTAAAACATAGTGCAGTCCATATAACCTACTGTCTTTCATCTTTCTTCCTTTCATTTTCTTTGAAATAGAGATATATGTTTTTTTTTTTGTTTCCTACTTATGTCACACCCACTCTTCACCTTTGGCGCATTGCAGTCAACTCCACAAGCAAAAGTTAATCAAATCTACAAGTTAGCTGTGTTACATACGAGTACTGTATATGCTTATCTAATCTGAATCACATGTTAATATCACTTCTTTGTTTCATTATTTAAGCATGTGTGACATTTGTGTTCTTTTATGTTATATTTTAAGTAAATTAGAGTAAGATATCTGCATCATCGCCTAGACTACAGTACTGTTAAACATGAGAAACTGATTATTTTGACATGAATAAAGCAGGTAACATAAATGTGCAAATGACTTCTAATTAAGACACTTCAGCACACAGACAAATCTTTTGGAATACTTTTACTACTTTTATTGGTCACCCATTTATGTCTCCTAAATGTGTGTCATTATGTATTTCATGTTCACTGGTTTATGATTTAATTTTGATAAATCATCATGACCCAGTTTATCCCTTTTTTAAATTGAATTTGTTTGTTTTTTTATTTTTGAGGGGGGTACATGGTTGGAGAACATTTTCAAAGCAGCATGTTTGACCTGTATGATGCATGTAACACTCTGATATGATTCATATGAATCCTCATTACCAAAGATTTTTTTTTCTTTTTTGGGAGTTTCCTTACAGTCTAACATAGTTTATTTATAAAGTAGTTCATAAACATTAAACCAATATAGATATTATATGATTAACATAGATAATATGTTTTTATATGGTTAGACACACTTACAATCAATGCCAAGTTTAATTGTATGAAATGAAACTGCAGAGTTTGCCTCATACGCTGCCATCCAAAGATTTAACTTTCAAACCTTTTATTACGCAGACTTAACACATCCTAGCCAGAAAGCCAGCTGACATCACTTGTGCTTCATGCATTTATTTTACATGACAAAAGTCTGTGAGGAATCAAAACAAACAGAAATCCCCACCAAACCAGTTTTGGTAAGATTAAAAACATGAGGGCATTATTTTCAAACTCTTTAAAGGTGATGAATCAAATTGCTGGATAATGGTTTGATATAGGGTTGGATATGCCAATAAACACAAAAGAATGCGGACACTAGACCAGAAGTTTGAAAGTTACAGGGAGACTCAGGTCCTGTGTTCACCAGCTTCACATGCAGATGGATGGCTGCCAAGCATCCAGAGCAGGAAAAGGCTGGTTAATCTGTGCCACATCTGTGCAGTGCTGATCCAAAAAACTCCGGACTTCACCTGGACTGGGCGGACTCAGAGAATAGATCAGGTGGAGGCACAAAAACAACAGCTGTGATCAAATGCCACCTGCGTTACGCAACGCTGCATAACAAAAAAAAAAAAAAAAAACACATTCATGGGAAGACTACAGAACGTACAATCCATTTATCTGTGATGAGGAGAAACTAAATTTGAGCTACAGGTGTCACATGCAATGGACACTTTTTGACAAGCGGACGGGTGATCATCTCTTGGCTCTTTCCGCTCAGATAGCTATGCCAAGCCCTGTTGTTTTGGCACACTAGGTCCTGTTCCAAATGTTTTCCCTTCGTGCTGGTGCCAGCAAGAATTAAGCAGCTGATGGCAGAGACACACTGAGCAGAATGTATCGGAACTGTTGATAGAGGCAATGAGAGAGAGAGAGAGAGGTTAGCCAAGAGAGTGCCAGATGTTGATCCAGTGCAGATCAGTGCACATAATGGTGATCCTTTCAAGAAAAAAGATTTTACTGCAAAAATCAATTTGTTGTTATTGACCAAGCAACACTTTAAATTTCCTTTTTGTACCCAATTTTATTCACCCAATTGCATTCTCTGTTTTTTTAAGGTGTTACATTTGTCTTTGCTTGTGGCATTCAGATATGAGCCTTATGCAAAGTTCTACTACCTACGTTATACTTTATAGAGCAGATTTAATGAAGAATCTGCCAAATAAAAAGTGTATTAAAAACCTACATGCAAATGTATTTACACAAAAAGAGACTTGTTAAATTTTCAAAACCTACTTTTTATTCCTGAGTTTGTGATTACCCCTCTACCTATTGTCCTGCAACATATACTACAGAGCTAAAGATAAATGTATAGGTATCCCTTTTCTGAGACTATGAATGTTAAAACCATACTGTGAATTTACAAGGTGCTTGACTTTCAGTGTCATTGGCTCTTAAATGCACATTGTATCTGTTGTTAATGAGTGATATTTTGGAGGTGAAAGAGGAGAGGCTCGCATGTACATCAGTTTTATTTTTTCCATTCACTATATGAGTTTGCCTTTACATGCTTCTTAGTTATTGCAATGTATGAGTGATGAGTTCCCATCTTGGTAATTCTGGAGGTATTCTACAGAGAGGCAGCAGCCTTCCCATCATCTTGATGACCCCTAGTCACTGATCAAAGTGATCTGATCTTTCAGAAATTCCTTTTCCTGTGGCCCTCTTTTCAAACAGGCAACATTCCAGCATTCCCTGTCTGTGACATCTTCAAACAACTGGACAGTGGGCTAAAACCAGGCATCATCTTCACATCTTCCAAGTAAGCTTCCAAATGGGATGCTTACAGGAAAAGTTACTTAGGCAATGTTCATTTTTATGCACATGCTCAATCCCTTTGGGACTGTGTTTGCTGTAACTGTAATCAATACGCATCACAATATCACTGATTTAAGTTCAGGGCCTCAGGGATCTGCCACAGGGAACAGCATCATCCTCCATCAAAACTGGAGCAAGCAGTTTACGGGAAGAGCCTGAAACAGAAGCTGCTTGGATGTGGGAAGCCATGTGTCTGTGACTCTTAAAGCCACGTCACTGAAATGGTTGTGTAAAGTGAAACTGCTGGAAAATAACCAGCACAGGCTGTTGACTTGCCCCCAGAGGTTTATCAATGGATTCTGCGTTATTCAACAATGTGTATGGTAGACTGTACATATGACACAAATGTGTGATCTTAAAAATGCTTCCACTTGCACCTGGACATAAACATCTTTAAGACTGAAGGATGAGCAAACTCACAGCTGCATCACACTGATTTAAAAAAAAAAAAAAAAAAAAAAGATCCCAGGATTCGGAGTATTACCTCCGCTTCTGTCTCTGCAAAGGAGACTAGTCTGCCGGGCATGAAGTTAAACTGATGACAAGGTAGTCTGATAACTTTATTATTCCAGGGAGGTGAGACTGACATGCTTGATCTTTCAGCATGCCCTCCACACTCTGAAACTGAGCTGGAGAGGCGTTTGTGAAGGGTAAATGGCGTGAAGGAGTGGAGAGTGCTCTGCTTTTCATTTGCAGGTTTGACAAGACAGCTCTGATAAAGCAATGAGAGACCAGGGAGTATGCGTACTGAAGAAGAATGGGGCCCATCATTATCACATCAAATTTAAGAAGATTATAATGCAACATATCTTTTTCTGGGTTTCTGACAGTACAATAAAGAATCATCAATGCAGTTATTTGCAAATGTAACATGCAAATGAGAAAGATTTGCCTTTATAGTTCAGAAACTTCAGCTATTAATACCAAGGTGTTTTATTTTCCAGCCCTGGCCATGCTTTTTTCCCTGTCTCTTTCAATTGCCTTCAGTTGAATCTCAGAACACCTTACTGCTGTTACTGCCTGAAATTGGAATCTAACCAAGTATGCTAAATAGTAGTTTGATCTTTGAAATAGTGTGGGACTTATATTTCCTGGACATCTTCATATGGGTGTACCATTGCCCTCCCCCCAGACCCCCTCCCCCAAAGCATGGTCACATCTACCTCTACCATCACCTCCCACCACCCACCAATCCAGACTTATCCTGTGAAAGGTTTGAAAGTCATGGCAAATATTCTGTCACAGACACCAAGATCAAAGAGCAGTTTTGATGCAACTGCGCAGCAACTGCTGTTGTCTGGTCAAACAGGCCTAGGTTCAGGGGAATGGTGGAGGCTGGACGGTGGGGGGGTCTGAGGCGGGGTCTGAGTCACTTCCTTCCTCTGACTCCCAGCAGAAGGTACCACATCAACCGAGGGCATAGGCAGTCACCCAGAATACAGCCTAAAGGCACTGATTGAATTGCTTGAGGAAACTCAAACCTATGAAAAGTGTTTGGCTGATCATTTATAAATCAGTACTGTTGTCTCATGTGTGGAAAATCCATTGGTACACTTTACTTAAAGGCAGAGGCTTTTTAAAGAACATACTGAAGTACCCAATAATCAGCAACCTCACTCTGCAACAATGATGTTCCATGGCCAAGGGTTCACACAAGGCAGATGGCTTCAGCCATGATTAAAATTATCATCCATGAGAAACCAAACAACCTCAAGGAAAAAAATTATGAAATATGACTGATGAAGTAAAGGCCAGATATGGTCCTACACACAAAGCAGTTTGACTCAGCTGGAGTTATTGAAATCTGTTTGCTCAAAGAGGGTTTGTGGTGTGTCTGATCTATGAACAGTTTCCTGGACAGTCCACTCACACAACACAAGACCAAGGACTGAATCCTAAAAAAAAAAAAAAAGAATTTCTAAATCTCCAAAAGCAGATCGGGCCAAAATGGTTACCAATTACTCTTTGACTATTTTATATTTTTTCAGCTTTTTATTTCAGCCATAATTTGCATTCAGATATTCATTATAAAAATGCATTTCTCAGTCATTAAGGAATGTTTCAGAAACTTTACATTGCTTTTGACTTGCACAGGTGAAATGCTCTGAGAACTAAACACTAAACAGACTACTGTTGCCATTTCCAGGCATTAGGGCATTCTTTTCCCAATTTAATCCAGTTTTGCATTCTCCTCTGCCTTATTTTCCACTGTTCCTCCATGCAAAACAGATGTGTTTTATTCATGCAGTTTAAATGTGCCATTGCAGTAATGTATTGGAATGCATTTGAGAATATGAATCGGATACATTCTTGGGGCTGGTGCAGGTTTTCCTACAGATGTTTCCCATAGACAGTGTGCCACTCGCTCAATAAAGAATTGATTGCTCTTGAAAATGAGCTAGGTCATTTAAGTATTGTAGGCACCCCTCTAGCATCTAAATGTTATTGTTGAGGGTGAAGAAAGGAGGCAAATATTCCCTTGACATGCAGAAACTGGGCAACATACGCTGATGTTACAACTCCAGTGTCAGCACCTGGATTGATTCTTACTACAGGGTAATTACACAGAGTCATTCACAGGTGACAAACTCAATGGAAGGACTATCTATGTATTTTACTTGTTGTTGCTGAAATCTTGTCTTTGTTGCCCAGTTAATGGAATCATCTACCCAACTTCTTGTATTTTCTCCTTAATTTAAGCAAATTGTGAATAACAATTTACTCTTTATAATTGGGACATATGCTCAATATTGTTATCATCATTCAATTCTTTATAGCACTGTTTGCAAACAGGTTGTCCCAGTACTTCATAATGTCCATTTTAAATAGGAAATAAAAACCAGAGAAAAAACATATTTAAACTATTTTTGAATCACAGAAATATATTTCAAAAACAATGAATGAGACTATGTTAAATATAAACATTACATAATAATAACTGTAGGAGAACAATGACATTTTCTACTTTTGACATTCTACCACTGACAATTTCAAATGAACTATACCATAATAGTCAGATTGTGTCAAAAGCAAAAAATTCAGAGTGTGGAAAGATCTTCAAATTTGAGTAAAGAAAAAGCACATTGGAAAATGTAAGGATTTGTACACATACATGTACATTCACCCTTTCTATCTTTCTGTCTGTCACTCTGTTTCTTACTCTCTCATTTGTTTAAGAAACATAACAAAGCTAGTGGCTGACTTCATAGAAATCCACTTTAATTTCACCAGATGTGTCTTTGAGGTAATCCTGGATGCCATTTGTGTGCTTCCAGAACATTCCTCCCTCAAGGTCTGCTGCTCAGTTCGCAGCTGGCATGAATCACTGTTCTCAGCTCCATCGCCACCAATGGCCCTGTCCAATACAATCAGTCCCAACCACATGGCCACCTGCCTCCATTACAGTAGTCTCCTAGTCTTCAAAGTCAACCTTGTAAAATACAGAAACTTAATTATTTATTTACCTTTTAAGATTTTTTTTTTTCTTTCCCAATTGTTTTCAGGGGCTTTCAGCCATCCTACAGCTGTATCCATGTATGAAAAGCATTTTCAGAATTCAGAAGTGTAAATCATAAGCATATTGTTTATGATTGCCAACCCGTTTTTTCCAAAATGTCACTATCTTGTGCTATTGGATACATGAACCCCCAGTGGTCTGCCTGTCATGTCAAAGAATAAACATTTTTCTGTGTTTCAATGCATTTTCATCGAATGTAGCTTCAATGAATTGCTCTTCATTTCTAATCATTAAAGCAGTGGATAGCATAAAATGAGATGTCTCAGAAAGCATGTGTGATGCTAATTGAAGCGGCCTATGGCCTGTCAAGCTTATAAATATATGTATTGTTAAAAAGAAGCCTTTTCCAGCCAGGATGTAGATCCAGCAACTAAGAGTGGAAAACCCTTCTTCTGTATCTCTTTGATTGTACTTATCCACTTAGCCAAAAGGAAATGTAATGTAAATTTTTTTTTGCACTTAAATCTGTTTGTTTCTGCTTCCCTCTTGTACAATTTTTATTTTCATTTTCATTTCTTTTTTATGCTTTTTGGCAATTTGAGAGTGCATGGGTTATTCTTGTGTTTTATATATTATATATTTCCACATCTCAGATCAAGCATGGTTTGATCCCATCTCACCTCTTCTTATTTCTCCTGCCATTGCTGTAGGCACTTTTCTGTTTTGTTACCAAACCATCATCACTCTTCCATTTCAAGTTATATCCACTACAGTCAACATTGTTTCAGTGAAATGTGCTCTCTGACATTTATTTTGCTCCAAGTGCTGCAGTGAAGGTAACGTGATTGACTGAATCAGAAGATAGGATAGTGGGCACCATTCCATCTATAATCCAGGAGCATAATATGTGTGTGCACTGAAAATCTAATTTTACACTAAAAATATAACAGTTTGCAATGTGTGGTACCTGCTTGAGTAAGAAGACTTATATTACACTGTAACAAGAAAAGCTATTAAATTGCTCACAGATTAACTCATAATGTGATAATGTAGCATGTAGCACAATCATTTTTGTGAATTTAGGCACAATAGCCCAAAGATGTTCATTAGGCAAAATATTAGGTCTGAATTTAGTTATATTTTGATTTGCTTACTTTGACGTACAATTACAGTTGGTAATTGTTTAATTTGTTTGAAAGCAGTTTCCAAAGATCAGTTATGGAAAATGAAAAAAAAAAATATAGTGATTGCGAAAACACATTCTGACACTTGCCTTAAATTGAGCTTTCAACTGAAGGACAAGTATTGATTAAACCCAAGTATTACACTGTCATGGGAGGTGCACAGTATACATGGGGTCATGTGGGACAGAGAGAGCTTTTGTTGAAATGGAGATCTATAATTATTTGTCTCTCAGACTTCAAGGGCCCTCAATTACATGTTGTTTTTATCTCAGGGAGAGATGGAAATGGAAAAGAATGCCTAACAGTGGTATACATTAGTCCATTTGTCTTAACATTTACTTAACGGATAATTTTATTTAGATTATTCATATTTATTTTAGTGTGTGTAAATTCTATGTGTAAATTCATAATCTTTTCTGGAGACTTATAACTTTCTCTAAGGCATGCACATGAACACGCACACAGACACAGACACACACACACACACATACACACACATACAAGAAGACAGAACTGGTCCATCCACTAGCTCCATTAAGGATGGAAATTTTGTAGGACTCAAATCATGACACAAAAAACAAATATTTCATACTGTTGTTTGTGAATCACAGATACAAAAAAAGAAAATACCTTTTCTATGCCCATCTCATAATATGAACATACTAAAATGGACAGAACAAATATGCAAATATAACATGTCTGCATTAGAAACTAAGTTTGTTTATGTTTGAAGATCAACCAATTAATCAAAATTGTTCATATTCCATAGTCCATATTTCTAAATATTCCATCCTATTTTAAAACAATATTATTTAGGAAAGCACAACAGAGTGTACAGAAACAATGCATAATTAAAGCATTTTAGAAAATCATAAAATAAAGGCATGCCAATAAAGGAATAAGCAAATGGAAAGTTAAAGTGTGATTCCTAAGGTACTTGCAATAGGTCAATAGCTGTGATCCAGTATTTTTCATCCTTGTCTATTCTCCTTTACTTCACAGAACATCAGCAGTATACTTATTTGAATTCCTGAACTGACACTGTTTTAATATCAACAGCATCACAAATATCCTCATGATGGTTTCCAATCACACTGAGAAAGGATTGTTGAAGGCAGAGTACAATTACTTGAAAACTATCTTCAGTTTATTCTTGTAATGAAGTATGCATGCTACTTTTTGCTACACATTAGTTTGCGCTGTGCCATCATACCATACTAATTTCTTTATTTTTCCCCGCTATGGGTTTTGCACCTTTCCAGTAGATGATGTAGTTACTGTGATTAGATGACCACACTTTAAGCAGTTGAGACCACATTGATATCACCTGTCAGTGTATACTTGATTTTTTCCCCTCATTCTATTGAAGAGATAATTTCCCAAATATCACATTACAGAAGCATAAATCATTAATTTTCTGAAAATGAATCAACTGGTGCAGAGAAATAAATTTGTACATGTATTCCGTATTGTGTTCATTGCTGGTTTTGGTATACTGAAACCACATCAAATTATCCATCCCACAATAGACATTAACTCTTGCAAACTATAACTTTTATTTTGCATAATTTAGTTCTCATCATTTTTAGCTGAGGTTCCAATGCTACAGTTGAGCAAAATCATTAACACAAATGTATAATAAAGTGTTGAATATCTCATGTAATTTATTGAATACTGTACTGAAAGTGATACTATCGCACCATTGTAAAGTCGAATAATCATAAATCAGACCATCGTAATTCAGGGACTGTCTGTATTTCCTTTTTCTTGTTCATGTCCTCAGATACAAAGAAATTTACCCAGAGAATGAGCTTGAATGGAAGAGCTATTACATGGTAATATGGTTACGTGTGTGTGTGTGTGTGTGTGTGTGTGTGTGTGTGTTTTAGAAAGCACTTATTTTCAGCAAGCTAGAATTAATTTATCTCATTAAAAAGGGCATATCAATTTCCACATTCCAACTCCAGGGCTAATGGTAACACTTTCCACTGGACAAAAAGTTCTGAGCAGAATGGTAAATGGTATGTGTGGACAGCTCCTTTTTTGCAGATCCCGAGTGTATGACTTCATACATTCACAACACCCCACCACAGCATTAGCTTCAAAGTATCAAGAGGATTTGATCAACAAATGACATACAATTTATTACAGTTTAAGAGTTGGAATTATGGTTAGATCGAAGCCTATTGAAACTCATGTCAGGCTGAGTTGGAAAACCAAGACTAATGTCAATAGATCTGAATAGAGAACAGTAAATTTATTTGGTTACAATATTAATTAATCTGTGTACTTATATGTGGGTAAATGTAGCTCCACCTCCTGACTAGCTGACTGCACTGCAGCATGCATTATCAGTGTAAAATGAATGCATGACTAAGATGTTTAAGGCATAGTAATGTTATGATTGCTTATAAAGTGGCTTTGGAAAGATAAGTTGTGGGTGTTGTAGAGTGGAAAAAGCCAGGAAAAGCTCATGATTCTAATTTTCACACATTCACAATTTTTTTATATTTCATAAACAACATAACAGATACAAACATATACCATCGTCCTAGTCCATTGTCTATCCATACAGTTTTCATTTGGTTTGATCCTGCAAATGGTCACAGATTCATCATCTATGCTTCTCTCCGGGGAGTCCTTGGCATATTAAATGGACAAGAACAGTAGCACAGTCAGATGGAGGAAGAAAAGGAGAGAACCAGAGAAGGAGGGAGAAAAGGATAGCAGGATGTGCTGGCTGAAGGGACTGCCATTGTAATTTGACTGATGGTTTGCCAGCATATGTGGAATATCTCAACTTTGGAGCAAATTTTGAAATGGGGCAGCTGAGCAGAATACAGTCACCCAAGACAGATACAAACCTTAATCTTAACGGATGTCTATATGTATACATTTTTAAAGTATATGTATATATTTAAAAAAAAACAAATTTGTACTGTAGCTCTAAGAAAATATGTATAAATACATACTGGTCAGACCAAGGATCTCATACTAACTAATGGTATTATTTTTTTCTAATACTTCGTATATTAGAAAAAAGAAACATCAATAAAATTAATTAAGCCAATTCATCTTTCATAATAGTGTGGCTTCTTCTGTAAAACCATTAAAGAAGCTGCAAGTTGGCTTAGTAATTATCACTACTTCCTGCATGTCAATCAAACTGCAGTCAGCTAATCATTGATGTTGACATAAAAACTTGAAACACTTGGAGCCAGCAAGACTCAGATCAGCCTCTGTACTATGAGAAGTGTGAAACAGCAACCTGTGATTAAAAGAAATAAAAAGGAGAGGAAAAGTGGCATGATGTGATCAAAGTGCTCTGATTTAATACACTTTCCTTCATGCTGAGGGGAAGGGGGGTGTGAGAGATGCTGAGGATGAGGGTATGAAGGTGGAAGAATTGTGTTCCTCTATTCTTATGCTAATATTGAAATTGCACAAATTTGCACCAGCGAGCTGTGCAAAAAGACAGAGGTGAAACATTCACCAAAATTAAACTGGGCCACTGCTTTGCATAAACTGTAAAGCACATCAAAGGCTGTTGGCTCTGTAACTGTTGCCATGCGGGGTTTCAAACACGCATTGATAGGATTACTGTGGATGTCTGTTGTCAAGGTTTCCTTCGTATTACCCTGTGTGGAATGTTTAACCCCCCCAGTGCCAGTCATGTTGCAGGCCTTTGACTTTGAAATAAAAAGCCACTTGAAGTCACTTCTAAAATGCATGAGCACAGTTATCTCCATGGATTTTTATGACTGCATTTTATATTTAATATACTTAACCAAATATTTTATGCTCCTTATATATGGATTTATACATTTTTTACCACCTCATCAATGTCTTTCTTATTCAGTATGAAAAGGGGAGTATTTCTCAGTCACAATATAGATATGGTAGATAACATAATAGCTCAAAATGAAGAAGATCAAACCAATAAAAAATTCCAGTTATGCTATTTAAACTCAATCAACAGTTGGCCTGAGTCACTTGTTGTCAAGCTTGTCAGTTTTTGCACTGCAGATACACCACCAATCAAATACTGTTTATGTCTTCACAGGACCACAAAGTTGATATATGTTCATATGTGTACATATTATATCTATATTAGCAATAAAACACTGTGCAATCTCAGCATGCTATATTTCCCTTGTTATA
Source organism: Albula goreensis (assembly GCA_022829145.1). Taxonomy (NCBI): domain Eukaryota; kingdom Metazoa; phylum Chordata; class Actinopteri; order Albuliformes; family Albulidae; genus Albula; species Albula goreensis. The sequence goes on from CM040745.1 coordinate 18,001,448, forward strand.
TATATACCCAAACTTTTGTCAGTATTGTGTTTTATCCTGAACATTTCTTACTTATTGTCTTTCAGTGTCTCTAAAGTATATGCTCACTTGTTACTTCTTTTTGGCATTTAAAATAACAGTTGATCAAGTTGTTTGTCTTGAGTCCTCAGAATAGGTTGTTGCAGATGTTGATGATGTATACTTATGGTATGTACCTGCTCTGCTGGCCTGACCCTGCCAGGAGCCTTCTATGGCTGCATAACTATTGAGACAGAGATAGAGTGACAATGTCATCATGAAAGAGGCAAAAAACTTATCCACTCTCCAAGAGCCTGCACAAGGTATATAGGGGTCACCGCTGTTGAGAAGTGACAGTAAAAAGAGTTTCCACCCCAGTTACCCCACGTTTAGAGTCAAAATGAAGTCTGATCCTCCATTTCCCAAAAGCTAGCAGCCAAATCAAGATCTGATTTCTACACCACCCCCACTGAGAGGGTTAACATTACTGTGAAAACAGAACAAAAGTAAACTGACCTTCAAGAAAAGTCAAAGTTGTTTTTTGCGCATCTTCCTGGAGTAAATTCTCAAAAAAAGAGACGTTAATGAATCCGAAAACAACTAATGGAGGGCAAGGCACTGGATAAATGGAGAAAGCATGAATACCTAAAGAGCCCCTGGTGTGCTCGTGGGAGAGCCATTTAAATACTGATTGAAATTAAAGTTTAACAGCCAGCTAATGGAAGTTTATGTCACACTGCATCTGCTGGACAAGAGGATGTGAATAGCTTTAACTGTATTTGCTCATGCATGTTTTTTATTATTATTTTGGAAATCTATTCAAATATATGTTTCTTTAATTACCTTTGATCCGGCTTAAGAGGGTTCCCTGAGTCAAATCTGATACTTGATTTATTTCATTTTTTTAAAATTAATCATTGTGATGTCAAAACCTTGAGAGCCTGCATCTAGGCCTCTAAACTCCAGCCTTGACAGTTGGCAGCCCGGTGGGTTTTCCAGCTCTTTAGCCCAGTAATTCTATCAGAACTGGGAAGAGAAGGCAATTTAGTCTGATAAAGACAACAGTGAGTAGAATTAGGTGTGTTAGTGTCTTGCTGGATCGAAACCTGTAAACACTACAGCTCCCAGGAACAGGGATCAGCAGTAAAGGGATAGTGATTTAAAAAGCCAAAGATGATAACTCAGAATCATGTTTAAAAAAAGAAGATAATCTCAATAAATTTGACATGAGATTTAAAGAGCTAAATAAACTGGCTTTCATAATTTATACAGTGCTAAAACAGGGGCAGATCTCATATAAACACACTGGTAAGACTAATTATACACTATTGAGCTTACACACCACTACCATAAGACCTGTTATGACCAAGCAAGAAAGTATCTTTCCTCTTATGAAAAAGGGCAGATGCACATATTATTAGCACCTCTGTACACAGTCTTAGTTGTGCTTAGCAGTCAAAAGTTGGTTGCTTGTCAGTTGAACCCTGCTCCTCTTTCCTTCAAGGTTCCAGCACTGATGCCATCTCTAATGACAGTGTAAGGCCCACTCCTTGCTATATTTATACCAAACCTCTTGTCAGTATATGGTTTTCTCTTCCACTTTTCTTATCATCATCACTTTGCTTATTATTGTTCTGTGTCTCCAAAGTATATCCTCATTTGTTACTTCATTATGGCAAATAACAGTTTTTCAAGTTATTATTTTTTGAGTCCTTAGAATAGGCTGTGGCAGAAGCAGGCTGCAGTTGTTGATGGTACGTGCACATGTATACTTAAGGTATGTACCTTCTCAGTTGACAGTATCCTATTTAAAAATAATGAAGCCACAGTTATGTAATGTTCTGATGAATAAAGGATTCAAGTTCTTTAAACTGGGATATTTTGATGATATTTTACAACCATTTCACACCTCAGCCATTCATAGTGAGTGAAAATGGCTGAGGTTCCACTTTACCTCTGATTTTCAAATTTGGGCTATATGCAGTGCATATAACCATATGTATTGGCCCACTCTTTCTGGTTAACTGATCAGCACAATAGGACTTGATGAAAAGAACAAAGATGGGACACACAACCATAGAACCACACTTCTCCAGCTGTCATCATAAGGTCAATCTGTAAACTTGACAGAAGCCTCCTCTGTCCTCTGTTAGTCATAAATACTACATGCATTAGGGGCATAGGTGCTGCGAGAGCAGTTAGATGTCAGTGGACATTTCATGACTCCTCTACAGTCTGATTCAACATGGACCATTTTCTAAGGAGTAAATTAAGCAAGTGAGATATTAAATATATTTTGCCTCTTTTAGTTGGTAATTGGGACTAAGATCAAACACAATTGTGTAGGAGGTAATTCTATTTTGACATTTGATTCCTCTACCAAAAATTAATAATTACTCAGTGATACTTGGGGTAATGCTTATGGATAATAGAAAATCTGTAGATAAGCTGAACCAATACAGAAACTTCAGTTTACAGAAAAAAAGTTGTCCTCCTGTGTAGCAGTGTAGCAAGAGATTTAGCTTTACACAGGCAGGCTCTGAGGGCCCCTCCACTTTCATGGACCCCTTCAACCCTTCGGCCCTGTACAGAGACATGCAAGAAGTAAATAGACACCAACAGTGTTTGATAAAACTAAGGGTGTCTATTTACTTCTAGCATGTCTCTGTATATTTAGCACCCTTTTCCCCCCTAGTGATACACCCCTGCTCCCAAGTATCAAGGTCAATTGTATCAGATCAACGTCTGCCTTTCTGTGGTCATGTAAGAAACGTAATTCAAAGCTGGAAAGCGCTCACAACCAGTACTTGTATTAGAACTGCAAAATGCATTTAATACTCTCAGCTGAACATCACAGATTGCTATTTTGTATTTTAAAATAAGGTCAGGACATTCCTTCAGGGGACCCCAAAACCCAGCAATGTTGTTGTTGTGGGAGTGAGCTTTATCTACAATAAATACCTTGTTTGTCTGGTAAGTTATAAATCCTTGCAGTGTAAGGAAAAGTGAGAGAGGGAGGTAGCCAATAATCAGGATATTTGACAAGCTCTTCTATGCTGTATTGTAAAAAAAAAAACTCACAATTAAAATATAGTATAATTGGTTTTTAAATAAATAAATGAAACACCCCCCCATAACAAAAAAAAAGTAACAACAAAGACAACAAAGATATTTGTGACTAAAATAGCTAATACTTATGATTAAAGCATGCTTTATGATGCTTTATGATGAATATTTGTTCAAGTAAAACATTGTTATTCATCCGATGTGACAGGCAGTAGGAGAAGCATGTCTATTCCAAATGCAGGAGATACTCAGTTGAGCAGAGGAAAGAGTGAATAATATGTTCAACCAAGTTTAAACCTGATCCTTCAAATACAAACACATTCATTGCTTAAGTTCAAGATGTTGCATAGTTTAATATGTTATATAAGCTGTTGGTGTATGTTATTTCCCTTGTGGCTGCTTGCTGGATGACAATGTTATGTCATTTACATTATGCTGGCTTTATAGCATATAGTAAAATGTTACAGAAATATTTGCATAACAATCGTCAAATCACAAGTAAGTGTTTGTCTGAGGTCGAGTCAGAAAATTCAGTATAGAAATCCCACAAGACAGTTAGATTGATTTTTTTTTTCTTTGACAACCTCATCTTCAAGCGGACAAAATGAATTCTCACACGGAAACCTGTTTATACACATGCAACTCTGAAGTAATGTTAAAAAGAGAAGTTTTCAATGCTCTGTACTGAAGCCTCAACACGGCGATGCATCAAAAGCTGATAAAAAGCCTCAGCTTTGACTGTGTTTATAGTACTGCTTTAGCACTGGTGAACAAAATGAAAGCTCAGTTTGGATGTACAGAGGGTTTAGTGGCTGACAGTATAAAGATTGCAGACGTCATTAAATTGCCATGAGAAAATGTAGCTTTTGTGGGCCGATTTGTCAGCCTTGGCAGTGATCAGATTATACGAGAAGATGAGATGTTAGAATAAACACAGAAAGTTACAAATTAAGACATGTAATTCTCCTTCTGTCAATACCTATAACTTACACATTACACAGATAACTTTCATGTGGCAAAAGACAAGTTGAGCTGATCTACTACTCAGTCATCCAAAAAGTGCATTACTGTTGGTAATTTGGAAACTGGATGAATCTGCATCAATAATACATTAATTTTTGACTCATCTGAGATGGTAGCACATAGACTGAGTTTAACCATATCGCGGCTTCATTTGTTATCTATGAACATGAATGTATTCGGGGATAAACATTGCATCCACAATTCAATACCAAGTTGATCATTTATTGTCTTTTTTACCTTGACATGGAAAGTGCACACCACATTGAACATTGCAAACCACTACAACAATTTCAGACCACACATCTGATAGCCAGTGGTTAATAAGCCATCTGGCAAATCACATTGATACATTTTATTCTGAACAAGAGATGAGAGCCTATGAAACAACATTACAAATACATCAAATGAATAACACATTAATGATAAAATTAATCAACATGTTATGTATTACTACTGTAAGAAATTGATTTTGCCATTTGACTTTAAATAAATCTAGTTTGGTGCCATTATGTATGTGGCATAGCTGCACTCGCAAGCTCTCATATAGAAATATGAAGTACGCTGACATTCACACTTGTTTTCCAGGTAAATGGTTTTCTTTTCGCAAACCAGAGCATGACTCATCAATAAACTATAGAGGGTAAATTAAGGATATTTATACAAATAAATACAAATTTATTATACAATATAATACAAATACAGCAGTTTTAGGATTGTGCCTTTGAGCACATACTCAGGTTTGTACCTTAAACAAATCTTTACAAAGCTTTAATTATGAAGGCTGGCTTAATCTTATTTTAATTTTTTTCTCATATCACTAAGTTATGTGTTGTTGCACAGCCTTGGATTAGAAAGCTAACATATTGAATAGTTAACTTGATTAAACTCAGAATTGGCTAGCTATGTTTATTTTGTATCCTTTTCAAATGCAATGAAAACTACAGCCAGATCAACCTCAACAGGCTGCAGTCCATGTAGATAACCATTAGCCTGGTAACTTCATTAATCACAAAGCCAAGCTGTATGATATCTGCAAAAATTACTTCTATTCATTAGATTGTTAAACAGTACCTACAGATTGCCACCATATAATAAAAATACTGATTAATTGTATGGGACATTTCAGTATGCAATGTAATACATTTCATATTCTGCTTAATCTTACTTGCAATAATAATAATAATAATAATAATAAATATGTTTAGTAGTTCAAAGTTTACAAGTTAATAATTTAAACATGTTATTAAATAACATGTAACAGACTCATTAAAGTGCTGAATTTAAAATGTATTTTGGAGAAGAAGCATTATAGAAATTAATATTGCTATTAAATGAAAGGAGTGTTAATTTCTTGAAGTTGTGATTTAGGTAAAAAGTAAGATTTAATAATTTTACAAAATAAAATTTCATGCAAGAGAAAGAAACTGACTGACAGATACCATCATACAGGAGTTATGTATGTTGCAAGACCCTCAGAAATGTTTTATTGCAGCTTTGCTCAAATGTGTTTGCCAATAACTGCAAAATTTTGGCAGTTAGATGGATGAGGTCCAAGTCTAAGCAACCAAACTGAAAAAATACTGCGCAGCCTCCAGTAAATACATATTTGCAAAGCTTTTCTCTCATTTCAATATCAATGAATCCTGACAGTGTTTCAGATGAAACGATCACGCTGAAGGCACATGCAATGGATTCCCTTCAAACTTATGAATCCAAGTTGAAAGGTATGCTTGTTTGTTTGTCAGTCTGTTTCACTGCACAACATTTTAGTCTGACAAGTATAAAAAAGAGAAATAATCTTTTTATACATATAACATTACATACCTTTTATAGGGCCATTGCAAGTCAGTTTTACACGTACAAAGAGTACACAGAGAGTGTTGTAACCCTACAGCCAGAACGAGAGTATGATTGGTGGTTGTACTAATTAGTGAGCTAACGATAGCCCTTTGTGTGCCTTATAGATTGTGAGAACTGAAAATTAAAGTCTGTACATGCTGACTCTCCTGATGGAGTCCATGATGGCTTCTGATTATTTCCCCACCACCTCCCACCCCCTCACAATCCTACAGACTCCATTAAAAATCCTGGCAACAGTCTTTACCTCTCATAGTATTATGGATCTGGCTCACACCTGATGACTGCTCTTCAGTACCTATGCCACTCAGGGACTAGTCCAAACACTTGGTTAGACCACCACAGAGCTGGCTGGCCACAGTGCCAAACACTTCCAAATTATTCAGAGCTATTCCTTCCCAACTAATCCATCCCCACCTGCTCCCACACCTCCCCTCTTTTCCACCTGATCCTCACCTGGCTGATGTCCCATTCCAAAATGCTGATCTGTCCTGACGTCCTTGCCTTCCATTACACCTCATCTGATAATGTCCATCTGTCTCATCTTGAAGGCCAGTTCCCTTCAGTTGTCAAAAGAATTTAGCAGATAAAAACCTAATACATCTCATAGTTTTTCAATATTAAGTCATTAGTTCAGTGAAAGTGCAGTAGCATGATGTATTGATTAAAGAATTGGACTTGTAACCCGTAAGGCTACTGGTTTGACTTTCCAGATGGAGCACTGCTGTGGTACCTTTAAGCAAGGTGACCTGAATTTTTTTCAGTAAATATTTAGCTGTTATTGGATAACATGTGAACAGTATACTGTCACTTTGGAGTAGGGTGTAAGTCATTATTCATGCCGATAATGATGGCAGTTTGATTTAACTGGTGCTGATCTCTGAATTTAGTTATATCGCTTCAGTTACTGATGTATCTGGGCTGAAATGTCCAGTTGCCAGCCAATCTACTTACAATGAAAATGCTACCTTCACTGAAGAGCTTTTTAATGAAGCCCACAAATCTACAGCATCTTCTGTCACATAAGGGGAAATCCAGGCACAACTGGCAGCATCCCTTTCTCTACACCTTATTCCTCTTCCTCTCCTCTATCTCATCTCTTCTGTCTCCTTCCTGTCCGTTAGATACGGTCTGCTGGTACTTTCGTCTAATGGCCCCTCTGCTAGACTTTCCCCTGCCCGTGGGGCTCCAAAGCAACATTGTCAGTGGCTAAGGAGTTGTTGGTTATTGGCACTGACAGGGACAGTTGCTTTTGCCATCGTCAGGGATACAGTTAGGACCAACCTGCCAGTCCTGGACAGCTCAACACCCAGCAACCTCTTCTTGGTGGCTGTGGCTATAATGATCTATGATGAGCTCAGTCTCTTTCTCTGAGACATTGGCATAATGATTCAGGCTCTACCTGCAGACAGTATGCAAGCTTATTCCAAGACAAGTCATAACCCTGTCTGAAGAGAATATACTGAAAACTACTTCATCTGTGTTGTACTTGGTATTCCAAAAAAAGAAGATTAAAATATTTTTTTATAAAATGGGACAATGCACACAGACACACACAACATGAAATGACATATACATGATTATCTGAAAAGATGTTAATGCCTAAGGAGTTAAGCTACCCATTGCTTTTATAATTACTTCAGGATATGTCACCATACTTTACAGAAAGCTTTCAGAACCTTCTCTGCAATGTACTTCACATAATTTACAATATAAGTTGTTTTTCCACTTGTCCAATTAATGATATGTACATCTGATGATTAGTGAAAGGTGCTTGAGTTCATGTGGATGTTTACGTCAAACATGTTGTCACAACAATTTTTAGTTTCTGTCCATATTTGTTCACGTCCAACTGCTTCTTTCCACAGGCCCCTATTGCACCCTAGCCTTCTTGTTTGAATATTAAAACAAAAATTGGCCAGACATAAAGCATATTGATACAAGTAGACAAACAGACAGGGCTTGGAGGGATTTTTGCTGAGATTTTATCGGTTAAGATGCAATATATTGTTGTCATTTAACACCAGACCATGGTGTCTTCTTAGGTGATCCCTCACAATTGAAATGGGATTGGCTACAGGGCCACCAGGTTCTGAGTATTTAGTCCATTATCAGTCCTTGTGAGTTTGTTTTCTATTTAGATATCAGTGGATCATATTAATCTGTAATTTCAAATGAATTATTCATAATGAAATAAGAAGAGGATTGTTATAAAAGAAATTATTTGATTGAAGTGATGAGTTTTTCCCTGTATCCTGTAATGCTCCGTAGAACCCCCCCACCCCCCACCCCTTTTGGTGCTATGGCCATAATTCATCAAACTACACCACAGTGGCCCCATTCCATTCTGTGTATGTTTTTCAATTTAAAATGTGAAATTGATGGAATGCTCTGGCAAGCTTGGGTTCGAGTTCCACCAAGCCATTCCCTGGATGGTAATATTTTAAAACGCTATTTTCATTACTACCCCCTTTGATTGATCAGTGTTATTCCACAAAATCAGGCAGTCTCCTTGGCTTTATTATTATTTTTTTTTGCATTTCTGCACTCATACGCATTAGCAAAGCTTATTATTAGGCAACCGCCCAAACCCCACCCCCTCACCTGGCACCCATTTTTACCTACCCCCCCATCCCTCCACCCCAAGGCTGACCCCTTTATTTAATACACCAGATGTTCCCAGAGTTTAGCAGTGGTGTTCTGTGATGGGAAAGTCTCAATCTATGGCATATTGCTATGAGCACTAATAGTTCAATGAAAGCCCAAGTGAATTAACCACTTTGTTCCACATTCATCATTAAAAGCCGTGCCGTGAATCTAACGAAAATGTGTCCCGAGTAACCAGAGAATGCGGTGCACATGTGCGAAGCAATTATACAACGCCGATTGTCGACTATTTCAGGCAATCAAATCCATGGCCCCATTAGCAACTGCTGGAAGATAAATTGAAGGCAATGCAGCACTTTGGGAGCACAGAACTCTGTAGTAAATGCATTCAGATCCATTCGGTTGACCTCACCAGTGAAGAATGTGGAAATCATTGGAACACAATTACTGGTGGTCTTACACGTAACAAAATTTAGCAAGATCTAAACTGTTATGTGGGCCTGCAAATGCATGTTTTTTATGATTAAAATGAAAACTTTTTCACCACTTTCAGAAGAAGAATATTTAATAAAAATATTTTCATTTTAAGGTTCAGTTAATTCATCATATTCAGCATAGTAGCATGGGCAAAGAAAAGTAAAACATCAAAACAAAATTTCAAAGCACTAATTATTAACAATAAATAAATACATGAATAAACAAACAAAAACCTAAAAATTAACCTAATTAATTAATCAAAGTTCAAATAAACTCTAATGATAAGAACAATAAGAGAAAAAAGGAACAAAACTAAAGAAGAATATGAGAAAAGAACGAAGTTACCGTTCATGTTGGAATTTGAAGGCCGGAATGGGCCAAAGTAAGAGTCAGTGAGTGTATGTATGTATGTATGTATGTATGTGTGTATGTGTGTGTGTGTGTGTGTATGTATGTATGTATGACGTATGTATGTATCTAAATTGCATTCTTTTTAAATAAGAAAAATGGGAAACTTTTACATAGTCATATCTCAAAAATGTTTTTCAGCTTTTAGTGTAGTAGTGATTGCTATACCACAAATGTGACATCTTAGACATTTCTAATATACCTGCCATTATTGAATATTAGCATAGCCTGGCTCCCCTACCTCACCAGTCTGTGTAAAGTGTTATAAAGTCATTGATGTGTGAACTACACAGACACACCTAAGACACATGGGCGTCAGTTTCTTTTGAGAAGTGCTGGGGGGACAACGATGAGTTCAACTAACTAAAAGATTTCAAAAAGTGGTGAGGGATAAAATAGGCCTCAACAAAACTGTCCTCAGCCTCCCCAGTGTAAATGATGTCTATGCTAAAACATGATGACCCACGCTAGTTCTGGAGCTGGGACAATTCATTTTCTTGGAGGGTAGTTGTATTTCTACTAATGAGGAGCAATTAACGGATAATTAAGCTACTACACCAATGCTATATACAGTAGCGTTCAGTGGTAGATTAGATGATTGGGTGACTTAAACAATTAGACAATACATGGCCATTCTTTTTTATAAATTTGCTCATAAAAAACATGGTTTTTGTAAAGGACAGGTCTGCATCCTCACACAGCACATCTGGCCTGGTGCTTAGGCAAACACATTTGTGTGTTTTGTTACTCTGCACTGCTTTCAAATATAAATCTTTGCTTGCAACAGCTACATTTGTATTTATGCTGAACTTTTTTTTGCTTTGTCAGAATGAGGCTTTATCGAAATAAATATTCCTGCAGTTTGGGGTTGAAGACCGTCCTTCATTATTGAAAAGAAAAATGACATCTGCTCTTTGACAGATATGGCTACATTCAGTTGCGGTAGGGATAATTTTATAGAATTTCCTGTCATCGATTTTCATCACTTGAGTATGTAGAGTTGGGAGTGCCATTATGGAAAATATTTAATTCATCACCCCAAGAATTCATCACCCCCTGTGATTCAACCAGAAGCAATAAGCAGGGTAAGTCTTAGATACTGGGTCAAATTGATGCAGTCCTCCATTTTCACCTCAAATTGCAATGCCCCAACATGTCGCGTAATACCAAGATGTGAGAACTTTCATCATCGTCTTTCAGTTAGCCTCCAGGACCGACTAAAGCTGCGTGGTTGCAGCCCTGAATCAGTGCTGATATCAGAATTGCATAAAGGCAAGTTGACTCTGTTTGACCTTTAAACCTGTTAATAGCATTTCATTTTCTTTCATTTTGAGATTCCTTTCTTACCAAAAGCTGACATAATTTCATCATTTGAACTTTAGCTTCTATAAAAAAGGAAGTAAATATATAGCTTTATAAATGGCTTTTTCATAAAGGAAAACCTTCCAAAATGGGTTTTCCTTGCTCTGGAAATGTACTTGACAGCTCATGGTTCACAGAGTCTGTCATGGCCTGGTCTTGCTGAGGTTTACGCCCATGTTGGTGTCAATGAATAAGGTATTTTTCCTTTTAACATATCTGTTCTCTCTTGTTCATGGGCCTCAAGAGACATTAACTCTGGTCCTGTTGTAACTCCAGCTCTTTCGTGACCAAATAAGTGGCAGGCCACTTCATAACTTTGAAATCTAAGCATGATGAACTTGTACGAGAACTGCTACCACAGCTTTCAAAGAGACCAAAAAGAACTGAGATTACTGTTCTGTAGAAGATGCTGTCCTATGGAAAGGATGTTAAGGACCTGATTTGCAGTGGTAATTAAAGATCTCATGGCACTTTTCGAAAGAGTGGGTGTGTCCTGATCAAATTCCCATAAAAAAGCATATATCTGATTGGCAAAATAATCACTTGGAAACATTGCACACCTTAATTAAACTTTTAAGTACTTTAACATTTAAGAACTGTTTTGAATGAACTTTCCTGTGGGAAAAGTAATTAAAAAGAGAGATCCAGAACATTGCATATACCCAGCTTCTTTGTATTGTATTTCAGATAATTGATTTGCTGGGAACTTGAACCACACCTATTGTAAGTAATTAGTCGAATTGAAAACTGTGCCACAGAAAAAAAAGGAAAAATAAAACAAAGGGAACTTTCAACGGTACCTAATCAAATGTTCCCATCTGTAATTGTAGTTCTGAACTACAGGCAAGCTCTACTGGATATTAAAAGGGCAAACATATTCTTCTTAAGATCAAAACCCCAGAAATCAGCAGACTGAAGGGGAAAAATACAAATGTGAGCTTATCGATCAGAGAAACACTGAAAAATTCTTTCAGATTGTGTCTTTACTGTCATTATATTGCCTTGAGCTTTTTTTTTTTTTTTTTTTTCAAAATACCATTGCAGCATTAAAGATAGTACATATCTTTACAATCTGGTTTCTCTTCCAGGCAATTTCACCAATGTCCTAGTTTTTAAACGTTATGATTATTGTGCTAAAAAGTGATATATTTAACAATGTATTTTTGTATATATTACTTAAGTTTTGAAGGTGGATAACCATGAGTTAGTTTTAATTTGTCAGTCATTACCATTTATCCGTTATTTAATTTTTAAACCAGAGTTTCTACAGTCGAGGAACTGTTCTGTGGGCTTCCTATGTTTTAATAGACATATTTTTTAATTAAAATAAACTTTAGGGGCACCACTAAGAAAAAAAGTAAAACAGCTGTATTGGACCTGATACAAAATACATGCTTAAGACTAGAAGAGGTTCACACTTAAATGTGGTAAACACAATTTGGCAGAACAAAATGTATGATTTCGAAGAGGATTTTTTCTACACATATAAAGAAAAAGAGATCATTACTAAGTGGAGCCTTTATCATGTATATATAGGAAAGATCCTTTAAGTGCCTATCTAATACTACCCCAATCCAAACAGGCTTCCTGGTTCATTATGACAGCAAATGTCCTATCCAATGGACAGTGGAAGTTAGTAACTGCTGCTTTAGAGGACATGTAGATACTTGTCCTACATCATTGAAGATTTTATTAAGTATTTTATAATTACTGTTCTGGACAGTCGTACCCTTTCGGTCCTTATTATGTTTTCTTCTGTCACAGTGAAAAAAATGGGATTAAGATAGTCTGTGCCATAACCAGACACTGGTCCCAAAAAGCAGTTGCATTTTGTTTAAATTGCATTTCTTTATTAGTTCCTTTTGAGGCTGCAAGTCACTGAATATTTACCAATCAGATTTCATTCATTTTATGCCCTAGGTTCAGAAAAAATAGTGCAATAGTGATGTCAGTGAATGCCATTTATCTGATTAGCATATGTTGCTGTGAAGGAGTAACCTTCACTGTTGAAATGGTTGTGGATCTTTGCTTGTTAGGTGTGTGCCAGGTGCATTTGTTTTTGTCAATTCGAGAACATGATCAGTTGCCAGCCTTGTGTCTTACCTGAAATTGATTGATTGAATGGAATGTTAACATGTGAATCATTGTGGGCCTACTTAATGACAGGTGTGCTGTCTCAGGGGTAGGAGTTTTTGGCAACCGTTTGTAAAATGGCATAAAAATGTTTGTAGCCTTTCTAAAGAAATGTTTTTAAATGATTGTGAAATGAAATTGTAACCGGTTACGTGAACGTAAGTATGTGGGTATTGTCAAGCTTAACATCAAATAAACCCCTTTTTAATATATATTGGCTCTGATGGTTTAAGAAAAACCCTATGCTATTGTTCGAGGCAACGGCCAGCTTCATGACAGTTGCAATGAAGAAATATGCCATATTTTGCATAATTCCCCTTAAATAATTGTATATTTACAATTCAGGGGAAATACTTTGCTCAAAGGTACCACTCCAGTCGTGGCACCTTTCCACCTGAAATTCATAGCTGCCCCATCTGGGGTGTACGCTCTGCTCTATCACACTTTAACAGGGTAAATACTCCACTGGCTCTGTATGCACATGTGTGTGCAAAATAATAATAACAAAAATACATGATGACGGAAACAAACATAGAAAAATATTTTTAAATCCCATTCTTGAGTCACTCGGTACACTGTCTATTTACTGCCAGTCAAATTCTGACATGGTGACAGTTATTTGTTGATTCAAAATCCCAAAGAGGTATTTTAATACCTTATGATTGTCATATGCTGATCCTCTTCTAGCTAAATTTTTTAACCCAGTATAAGATGACAGCTTATTGAAAAATTATAAACTAGTCACTGTCCCCTCGCATCCATTTCCTCATTAAGCATGAGTAATATCTCAATGTTGCATTGGATGTGCTGGAAAGTTGCATTACCAAGGATGGCTGACCCATAACCTCCTTTCCCCACCCTGAAAGGCAATGATGAAATATAACAAACTTTCATTTTTTGATGATGCCTGCACTTAGATATAGTATTGATTGCTATTAACAACTCTCGTGATAATTCAGGTTCTAAGGATGCAATCTAAATACTATTTTTAAGTACTGGTCGTGAAGGATCAAAGATACTGTTAGGAATAATTTTATTCCCACTCTGTGCCTGGATGGGAACCCAGGACTCCAGGTGACCTCAACATGGCTAGAGGAGGATTCTCAATTAGGGCCCATAAAGGCCAGCTGGACACACCGACAGAGAGGGACAATGCAGGGCTTTGGGTGACACATGTCTACAAAGAGGACTCTACAGTGGGGCCATAAAGCCCAGCAGCCACTTCAATGCTGTACAAACAATAAACACTGGGAAGACTGGGGGCATATGTAGACGATATGGGCTGTAGCTTTCAGTGTAAAAGGATGAAACAGATGTCACTGATGGTTATTGGAACTTGTTGCATTGGTTTACCCATGTCTGTAAATGAGTGTGTATGTACATAGCCCTGAGAGCAGCCCTGCAGGGACTTCATCCTGGCTGATGAGGGAGAGCAGGTGAAGGTATACTTAAGGGTACACCTGCCATAACCGTTATTGCCTAACAACTGCCATTTTGCAGAGTCTCCCATCCATTCAAGATGAAGGGTGAAAGAGTAATTATCCCTCAATTCCTTTTGTGCCTGTAGGGGGGTCTCATGGCAGCAGGCTAAGAGGGAAAAGGGTTGAAGACTGTTTTTTGCAGAATCCTATTGGATGACTGACACTGTGGAACACTGTGAGTGGAAGGGGTTTCACAGGATGGCATTTAAGGGAAGCTCAGTGATACATTGGGGGAGCATTGCTTAACAAGCTTCTGGTGGCCATAGCCATTTCCAGAACAATGAGGGGTGCATATTTTGCTGTTTATCCTTGTCTTGTCTTGTTGATATTTCTGTGTGTAACATCTTGGTGGTATGATGGTGACTAATCTTGTGGTCTGCAATTAACATTGTTACATTTTCTATTTACAATGTCTCCCTTTCCAGTCAGTTATGTTCATGTCTCCTGTCCACAGCTCCAAGGCAGTTTCCTATTTCACCAGGGGCATCCAGTGTGGCTACTGAGGTACGGGGGCTTTCCAGAGGTTTGTCCCAGATACAAGGCCCCAGGTCCCGCAGCCTACTATGTTCTGCTTGTAACATTTATCACAAGACAAGCTGGGTATGCTCCCTAGGATCTCAACTCAAGCTGATCTAGGCCTAGAAACCCCCGAAAGTAGCCAGACACCACAGCAGGCTGATGGATGTAAGCTCAGGCTGTAGGCAGCCAGACACCATGGCAGGCCACTGGGTGTAAGCCTAGGTTCCAACAAATCCCTTAGGTTGAATGAGCAGTCAGACACCATGGCAGACGATTAGGGTGTAAGCCTAGGCTGTATGCACCCTGACACCGCGACAGACCACTGAGTGTAAGCCTAGACTGCACTACATTCACAGACCTCTGAGTGCGGCCAGACACATAGCAGACCACTCGGTGTTAGCCTAGGCCGCAACAAGTCACCGACTTTCTAGATCCGCTGTGTTCATATCTTAGGTTGGGGACCTGAATCCTGGGGCAAACCTGGTCATGCCCTGCACTCTGTTGTCAGCACCTGTTTTATCTGTTTGCTAACTGCCTGTGGAAGTGTGTGTAGAAGTCTGTGTTTCACTATTTAAGTTCCCTTAAGTTTTGTTACCCTATGTTGCCCTAGCCTAAAAGGGGATTCCAACATGGTAGGAGTGGAAATCAATTACTAAGTGGCAACATGCAGGGGACACATCACAGCTGAAATAACTGCAACAAAAACATACATTTGTCACCTAACTTTCTTTCTCCCATAAATTAACTCCTTCCTTACAATACTCTGACTCCAATACAAATTAATAAAGTAATTAAGATTTTATGCAACACTTAAGTAATGTACCCTCTTTCACCTGTGCATCTATCCATATGCCTAATATTCATAATATTCTAATAGACACAGACTTGACCATGCATTAGTTTTAAGGCAAAAGGATTGTATTAATTTTGTATAATTAGCCTTACAAGGGAAAGCCCTCAAAACAATGTAATGTATCACCCCACTGTGAGAGAAAAAATCCAAAGTCCCAACACATATTCATTTTGTTTCATTCATAGAGCTTACAATACCAACTTGAAACATTTATACATGAAAATTGCTTCCAATACATTTTGTATGACAAGAAAAAGAAACTGAAAGCTTTCTCTCAGGGTGCTCAGGTACTGCTGATTTTTGTCAAACTATCCACCCAGAGTTAAATCCCACCCTTGAGCTGATTAAATGATGTCTCAGAAACGGAATACTTATTTGGCCACCTGTACCAGTATAACAGGTCTCCCTTTGATCTTTACCTGGTTGCACAGGTTAAAGTCTGTAATACTGATGAAAAGTCAATTGAAAAACTTCACAGAGCTCAACATGAAATGACTCAATCATTGTCATGATTTTAGAACATATGTATTATTTTAGCTGGATCTGTTTTTGCTGATTACATTTTGTAAGCGATTCCATAGATAATCTTGTGCAGCCCTTTTGGACTGATGGCTCCTTTCAGCCGTATCATGGTCCAGATTCTATACTAATGAGGGTCACACACAGAAGGGAACAGTGTGGATAAGCCATCCAGTTGCCAGAGAGGAATTTTTGAACCAAATTTTTATAAATCAAACTTAAAACCGCTTCAGTTACTCTGTGCCTACACAGGTACTGTGTACTTTCACTTCATTACATAGTACTTGGAACCTTATACGTCTTTGTGAGTTATGCAATTATATATGTATAGCAACAGTTTTTACCTCTGCAAGTACATGGTTAACAAGAGGTCAAATCAAAAGTGAATGTGAATAAAACTAGATAACAAGTTGAAACAAACAAACATCAACATAAAAAATGTCCTTCCTAGATACTGTCCAAACACAGAAGCAACCACCATGGAACACTGCTGATAGGATGTGGATGGATTAGGTTTATTTGTACTCACTAGTAATCCATCAGTAAATATTAGAAATGTGGATTTGTCATAGTACTGTTTGTTTGAAATTGAGGCTGTGAATAGGTAGATTATTTTTCAGATGCTTCGCTATTGCTACCCAGTTTATAGGGTTATATATTTTACCTCTACCTAAGTTTTCGGGAGGTGCTTGAGTATTACGGGCAAAATAACAGGAACTACTTTCCCAATGTAAACTGTTAAACCTTAAACAATTCTATGTTACAGCAGTGAAGAGGAGTATCGGTAAGTCCACTTATTGTGAACTATACAACTACTGTGTCAGTATTCATGGTTCATAGTATGTATATTTGTGTAACAGAAAGGCTGTGATTAGTTCACATTAAAAATATAAACTCTGTCCCGGGAATCAGATGGTGTTTGACTTGCATTTGTATAGTATTCCAGTAAACAATTTACAATTGTAGGGACTGGTTTTATCATTCCTTGTGTAGGGCACCAAAAATGTAAGGAATTTTTTTTGCTACTCCTCACAACAGGTGGCACCACTTATATGGAGGAAATTCTAGAACATATTCTACTAATATGGCATAACTAAAAAACATCAGTCTCATAAAACATATCAGTCTCATTAACTATAGCTATAAATATGCAATTTCAAATAATAATTCAGTTAATAATTACATTCAATTTATGTGCAATATTAATAAATACACAACCTTGGAATGTATAACAAACTTTATTGAACACTAGTACTAAATGGCAAAGCGCAATTTATTACAATGATGTATAATAAACTGTGTGTGTGTGTGTGTGTGTGTGTGTGCGTTTGCGTATGGCTTGGTTCCGTGTATTTGGTGTGCTAGCGTGTGTGGTGGTCATGCAGCCTTGGGAGTGCGCAGACAACACACATGTTCTTGAGGAACAAAGAAAGAGAAATGGAGGGAGTTTTAAATTTAGCTAGAATCTAATTGTTGGTAGAATATGGCGCATGCAGTGTGCTAAAATGAGTATAATCGTGTAGATCGGAATGCCGAGTTGTTGTAAGTTAGTGGTTAAAACAGATCTCAAACAAAACCTAGATGAAATTATATATTTGCCTGCAAACACTGTGCGGCACTTGGCTCAGAGCCAGCTAAACAGTGATCAAACAGTATGATTACAGATATATACAACAAACAACACAGCTCATTACATTCAGTTATGAACATAACACTATGTAGCTAAGCTATGTTATCTACTTGCGCCCAGTGCTACAGCCTTACTTTTGGGGTTTTCTCCAGTGTTTAAACGGTTCCAGTGCATTCCTTTCATTCTGGTTAGTCTTTGGTTTCCCAGGGCACAAAGTTGGTTGCTTGCTCTTCTTCTAGAGTCCGATGCTATTGTTTCACGTAGCGGGTTCCTCCTTGCAGGCTGCTGGCCTCCAGGGACTTACAGGTCTTGCGTGCATGGCTCTCTGTAGTACTTTGCTACTTGCTCTCATAGCCTTGTGCTTGCACATCTCTGCTCCTTTGTAGATATCCACTGGGGTTCCAAGCTACTTTTTGGGCTGTGTTGAGAGGGCCTTGTTGAATGGGAGTTTTCTTGCACGCCAGGCAGATGAGAGAGAGAGAGTTTGCTTGGTGTGCAGTTAGCGCACGAGGCAGGTGAGAGAGAGCTAACCTGTGTACTTCCCACACACCATGTCAAGAAGAGAGGTCTTGCATGGGTTGTACATGCAAGATGGGTGTGAGAGAAAGAGAAAGAGAGTTTGTAAAAGTATTGATGGTTATTAGTTGGAATCTTTAATTTGGAATACCCATTAATATTGGATGGTAATATTTATTATGTTTATTAAAAGCAAACAAGTATAAAAACATTACAGGCAGATAACAGAAAAAAAAAAGTCTGGTGGCAAACAATATGCTCCCAGGACCAAGGCTAATACATACCATTCTAGGATCAGTGTTAAATTTCCAAACACTTACAGTCCGTTATGTATGTCTAAACTGGGAGGAAAAAAAGGAACTGTTTGGGGGGGGTGTTGATCAAGCCATTACACCAGCTTCGCATGTCCAAAACTACATTATTAATGCAGAAGGGGAATACATTTATAATCCATCGAAAAGATAAAATAAATTGGTGTGGGTGTAGATTAGGTTGAGTATAACTGGCTATTACCACTAATACCTACTTTGTAGTAGCACATTTTACAGTATGAATAAAACATGATCAAAAAAAGAACAGAAAAAAACATACATTATCTTTCAGAATAACTTCAACCATTCTGACTATGTATGTATGCTAGAATTGTAGTGCATTGTCTGCTTCCCTGGAGTACCTGAATGTATAAGTTATCAGAAAATATACATTATAAATAAATCTTTTGAGTGTCTCTCATCCAACCATTTATAGCTTTCTCTCTCTCTCACTCTCTCTCTCTCACACACACACACACACACACACACACAGCGCCAAAGATGGATGTTCTGGCAGGTCAGCCCATGTTTTGTATGGATATATAAATCCCACATTAGATGTGAAAAACAATATTAGTAGCTCTGTTTCCATTTTATGGACTTATCAGCGAATATGACCAGAACTAGGTGCTGCCATGACATTTAATCACAAGACACTACACCTTTTCAATATAAAAAGAGAATACCTTAGTGGGGCGAAGAAAGTTTGGTTAAAACATGATGTCCTCCCTTCAGCTTGATTAAGTATCCACAATCATCAAAAGCAAGATATTTGTGATCCATATACAAATGTAGAAGACCAGTATTTATTCTATATTTCAGCATTGTTGATTGTCAAACTACATTTGTAAGACCACCCTGTCTTACCAAATTGTAAAGATACATACGAGAATAAACAGCTGGCTCGAGCAGACTCCAAGGATGTTCAGGAGGTAGTATTGTGTGACAAATGGATCATCTTATCACATGTTTTGTGTAATGTATGTTTCCCTACAAGACACCAAGCAATAGTCATTGTTGTCATGATCAGGACTGAAATTTGGATCATTGGTATGGATCACCATTCAGAGAACTAAGAATGCATTTAAGCCCATTGTACTGGTGAAGTGGGCTGTGGATCTTATGATGTCAATGACAACTATGCCCTGTACAGCTGTGCCGTTTTGTTTCTCAAATGGTACCCAAGGGCATTAATGACTACATTTGAGGAGCCCCACACCCAAGAGAGATGTCTCAAGTATTGGTCGTCAGAGTCTGCCTTCCTTCCATGATTTAGATCCTCTGGCATAACAACAGAAGAACTCTCTACCCCCACCCCCCCACCCCGACCTAAGAGTTGTGACATCTAGTTGCCAGTTGCCATAAATAAATGTCTAAAAGAGCCATGCCATTTGAGCAAAAAGGGGCCCACATAACTCTCCTGGTAAGGAAATGTATTCTTAAAAGCATGGCTTCTTCTTTATTTGATTACTGCAGCATTACAGTGCTGTGCTGCAATTACCAATATCTGAGTTGAGTCTGAGGCATAGTGACTGGCTGGTCCTCAGACCCTGTTAGTGGGCTTGGATACAGATTATTTAGTCTCTCCTCCTGAGTGCCTCTAATGGTCAGCTCTGTGATTGAGTTCGTCCCACTGCATCCACAGTGTGCATAGATACAGATTATTGCACAGTGGCATTCTTGGTCTTGTAAATGACAGCTATACAAAATTGTCATGACCCTATTCCAGGCTTTGTACTGGATATTCTGTTCCTACACTTTACATTTCAGAGGAGCAAAACATGATATCAAAGCTTATATTGTTCAATTAAAATATATCTGTAGATCAACTCCAGAAGTTCATCTTACAAATTAAGAAAAGAAAAACATGAAAAACAAGTCAGGAGATGGACAAAAAATGGAAACACCAAAGGAGATAAAATATTTATGAATTGAATTATGAAGGAATTACAATATACTGTGCCTTGTTAGTGTTCCAATTCTCTGCTGATATACAATGTTTCAAGGAGGATATTGGTCCATTATGAAGGACACCCCCCAGTTCTTTAAGAGATGGAGAAATGGCCTTTTTAAATTACATTTCAGACCTTCACATTAAGTTTCAAAGACAGAGGCCTTGTAAGGTATTTTATCTCATTCTGGCTGTCATGAAACCATTCTTGAGTTCACTTTGCAGTGTACATGGAGGTATTATTATATATGAATATACATCTTTGCAATGTTTGCACTGTAGGGTGCACCTGATTTACTCAAATGGCTTTGAATTCCTTGGCTATAATTCTGTCATGCAAAATAATAATCAGACCCAATGACTTTCAAGAGGTAGCTGGCCATACCATAACAGATCCCTGCCATGGTAGACAGCTGAGAAAATGCAATGTGTATTGAAGACTTGCTTTGGGTTTTATAAAATTAGATGAAAATGAGTAAATAACAGGATAGTTCACCAAACCATACAACATTTTCCTACAGTTCAGTTCTGGTTTCTCATAGTATGCAGTTTCTGTTGAGATTTGGCCTTAAAGATATAAATTACGGTGTAAAGACATTTTTGTGGTCATGTTGAGTGTTTGTCTGTTAATTTTGACTTGAAACCCCTTATCCTCTTTCCTCAAATAGTTTTTTCCTTATATGACATATGGAATTATGACTTTGATCTATAAGGTTTGGGGATCCATTGCCAGCTACTATGGGAGTGCAGAGAAATAACTGTCTGTATCAGTGTTTGTTTAACCACCAATATTCTGTCACTATTTGTCTTTAGATAGATACCAGAAGTCTGTGACCTAAAACTGGAATGACCAGAAATGATAGATAAACTGCTTTCCCTGCTTAATTTCTATAGCATTACTGTTGTTGGAGTTTTACAGCCTCAAACTCATTTTTAAACCATACCTGCATTTCAAATCAGACGGTCATCTTTTAGTAAATGTTTTAACAGTTTCACAAAATAAGAGAGGGGCTATGTTGAGAGGACAGAGGAAAAAATACTTTTCCTTTGGGAAAAGAGAAAATAAATTCCAAAGTTGAATGTGAATGAAAATATAGTTGCTGGTAATGGGTTTTTGATGTCAAATGTACAAGTATCTGAGTAATATCATAGAAATATTCTAAAATGTAGCAAATATGCAGCATGTTTGTAAACTTAGTCCACACTTTGCCTTTCCATAAGTGAATAGCTTACCAGGCAATAGCTTGGAAAACATCAACAACTTAGTCAAGGCAAGTTATCCAGCTGTATTGAATTTGAAACATATGACTGACTATCTAACATTATGTGTTCTATACATTTAGGATAGCATCTGTTGACTTTGGTAGTTGAACGAACAAGAATATATTTTAAGATTGTTCAGGGGTATTTGGTGGCTGATCAAATTTGTCACCAATGCTATGGCTCATCATTGCCTTTTTAGGAAACTGGCATCTTGTAATGTAGCATCCATTATAAAGGCAACTAAATTGACCATAATTGAAAGTCCATAATTTTTTTAACTGAACAGTTAAAAAAATCCATATACAATTGGGCCAACTGATATATTGCTTAACTAAATAATAATAAAATAAATAAATAAATAAATAAATAAATATAAAGGGATTTGTTCTATTGTATTTTCGTGGCTCCTAATTTGGGCATTTCTTAATTTGGGATATGGCTTCAGGCACACCCCTAGTAATCCTACAATTAACATTTCGTTTTTTTTTTTTATTCTCCCTATTTCTTCCTGAAATGTGCTTTTCTGTGCTTTATCTCCTCTTAGTTCTGTGCAAAGTTGACCCACCCAGAGAGAACTCAAGCTGAAGAGTGTGCTCTCACCTGTGAACCATTGACTGCCCTCCTCTCTGCAAACAACACAGTGCTGAAGAGTTAGCTGCAACCTGAGGATAGGCACAGCACTGATGACAATTGATAGCCCCTTGGCACCCTTTATGCTGTTGGGACGAGCTAATGCTGTATTAACCCAAGGAGACCTGTAATGATTTAATCCAAGCCTTACACTGGTGCTACATGGTGATCTGTGTCCCAAAGCACAGGATTCTCACTCATAGTTAACTAATAACACTAATGGATGTGAAAACTTTGGAACTGACTCAGCCTGCACTTGTGGCAAGAACTAATTTCACATCTTGGCAACCTCTATCCAATATATGAAAATCGCATCTTTTGTCTCAGAGTTTAGCCACACAATGTAGCATCAATTCAAACAGGATGTAGATACGTTTCCTGTGTTAGTTTTATGAAGAACATACTTGCATACATAGAAGTTTGGATATGCTTTGACCTTTTGGGTCACCAATGGTATACTTACTGTTTAACAAGTTACATTAGTTATGAAAACCAGTGGTACATTCTGTATGGACTGCAATCATTTTAATGGTGTCCTTGGTACATTCCTGAGCAAATAGACTTTAACATTTAGGCTTTATACAAGTAAAATTGTGATGTGTGATGTGCTCATTTTATAATGCATTACATGTTTTAAATATAAATATAATGTTTAATTTATGTATATGTAGTCCTATGCCTATCACAGAAAAGTGGACATGTATCTGACTACACTTCCAAATTGGGCCTGACCCATGGCAAATAATTAACATGTTGATTGTCTATACCAAAATTATGAAGGCCATATCCATGCATCTCTCTATCTCTCAAGAATACCATTCTTCCCCACTGCACATACTCATATACTGCACCGAGCAATTACCGCCCAGCGCCGCAGATAAGCCAACAAATAAACTGCTTAAGAAAATGATTTTCCATTAGGTCGGCACTTTGGCAAAGTAGTGGAGGTCTGAACTGGCCTGATCCTCCTGCGGGGGCTGGGGGGTTGAGTGTGGGGTCCAGGGAGCAGGAGTGGGCCATTAGCGGCCAGAAATTTCCACCAGCCCCCCCCCCCAAATTTCTGAGTGCTGGACTAGGTGACAACTGAGTGAACGGAGATTGAAACCCAGGCCAGTGGGCCGGGCGGGGGCCCCAGCTGCCCACCCCACATCTCTAATGCACCTTTAATGGTAATGGGTCCATTCGGCAGGCTATGAGCAGGGAGGGGCACGCCGCTCCCAGGTCCGCAATAGATAATAAAGGACCTAATAGTGGAGGGTGTGTTTCTGATTTATCATTACCATAAATCTAACTTCCCTTCCAGTCCAATGAGAAGATAGCTTTGTTAGTCTGGCTCACTTTCTATACAGGAGATGATGCATTGTTTTCCGCATACTCTTTTGCTTTTTTCTTTTGTTTCCTAAAGATCCCCAGAGAGTGCTCAGAGCAATTTGACCAAATGTATGCATTTTTTCCTGTTTATTTATTTATTTATTCATTCATTCATTCATTCTGTGAGGAAATTCCCTTTCTTCTTTGGCAGTTTACAACAGAGGGTTCCAGAGTAAAGCAGAAATCCACCACGGTCTGTGCTGTGAATTATATGTCTGTCAAGGACACTGTCCATCAGTTGTGTCATCATTTTGGGCCTCCAATGCATTAAAAGCACACATAAAGTTTAAACAATAGTAACATTATATTGTTCTGTTTTAGGGCTGAAGCAAAAACATTACTCAGTAAATGCACTATGTATCAACTGCTAAGAACAAGATCAGACAAAATGACAATATTTATAGGTATCCAGACACTGAAATGGAAAATATAATGTAAGTACAAATGCTAAACATTTATACCATATCTAAGTACTATTTAGGGATATGCTTAAGTGGGAAATTTCAAACTTAAAATTTCAAATTGATGTAACTGTGGATCACAGTCTGGTCTATGGATCACAATTTTCCTTTTAAAATAAATAAATAAATAATTAAGGAAGCATAGTGAAGCTTTTAAAATACAGTGAACCCTCATTATGGTGGACTTTGTTGGAATGGATTTTGGTTATAACAGAGCCTCCCTTAAAAACTTTAGAAGTGAAATATTGATTAATATGAAAATAATTAGCTCAATCCAACAAAATTACTATGAAAGCAGACTCAAAAAAGTTCATAGTATTGTAGAGACACCCTTAACCCTTCCAAAAGTATGAGTCAGTTGGGTGAGTTCAATCTGAATAGGAAGACTTAAGGAACAAAGAAACACAGCACTAGAGTGGGTCTGTTCACCTCCAGCATCATCGTAAAGCACCCTTAACCAGTTCCTCTATGTAAATCCTTGCCATGGTTTCTGTAATGGGTGTATAGATATGCAGGATATTCTTTCCTCTTCCCACCCTGTCACATATGCTCAGACATGTACATACAAACACAAACACGCACACAAAAAACAAACACAGGCTGCATTCACATATACTAATACATGGATGTGTTTATGTGCACACACAAACAAAGGTGGTATACACATGTCCACTCATACAGATATATTCCCACACACACACTCTTACTCAGATACATGGACAGTTACACAAGGTTGTGTATAGATATGCACATATACAATCAGAAAGGCAAGGCATGCCATCGTATCATGTTCATACAGCTGTAAACCACTGTCTTTCCCCATTCATAGCTGTCATTGACTGTGTTAGTCAATTTATAGTTTTAATAGTCTTTTACCCAGAGGAGAGATGGTGACAACCACCTGCAATTTTCTAGACATGTTTCTTTTCATCTGGGGTCACTCAGAGTTTTCTCTGATGCAGAAAGCACATGACTACACATCCTATACTTTGACAAAGAAAAAACAAAAGAAAAAGCAAAATGTTTTTTCTTCTCTGAAAAATGTGGCTGTTTTGAATGCCCCCCATGATTAATGTCTCTCATCAGCTCCCTGTGTGCGTGATTCCCCCCTTTATTTCTTTTAATATAAAAAGAGGAGAGTGGAAGGAGGGAGCCAGGGAAGGAAGAGGAAGATAATGCTATTTCAGCAGAGGCCTTTATTTAATTTACTGCAGGTCGATGGAGGTTCTCCCGTTGCCTTTCTCTGATTAATAAGTAACCCACACCCGCTGTCCATCACTGTCCTTCTCCCATTACCCGGCCCAAATGGGCTACAGATTGCCCGCCCAGGCCCAGGCTGATGGAAAATTCTGCTCTCCGGCTGAATGCAGAACGCGTTTAACCTCCTGCCCTCCCTTGCTTGTATGTACCTGACCCTAAATAATGCACCCTGCAGAGACGCACAGTAAAGACAGAGTGGACTGCCATTGAAGGGGTGTGGAGAAATATTGCAAAGCGGCATGGGCAAGAGGTACGCCAGCGACGATGATTCAGCTGGACATGCTGTCTCCGTCTCTTCAGTGGTTCAAGGATTCTTCCATTCTTCGCAATTCTGGGTCAGTTTTTCATCCCTTTAGCAACCCGCCTAGACGATTTACGTTGACGAAGTTTCTAACTTGCCAGAAAAATGAAACTCATGATGGATTGCTGTCCCAAAGCGTCGTGATGTTGGTGCAGAGAGTTTGGCTTCTGCTCTACACATGTTGCTCCAGACTTTTCTAATGGGCAGACAAGGCATAGTATCCTTTAAAACTTTCTTTGACATAACCGAGCACTGCTGGACAAGAGCGAGCCACGTCATTCCCTTTTAAATAAATATTTATGAGGTGTCCCAAGACTTGAGTCAATGGGGGATTCAATAAATACCTAACATAAATATCCTCCCAAGGCTAGTCCTCTAAGCTGGCAACCCATTCTGTCTGTATCATGTCCATGCACATTAATTATCTTCCACAGAGCTCTCTCATTAACGAGCGACTGGGTCGTTCAACAATCATTAGCATTGTTCGAGCAGTATGTGCTGCTCAGGGATTCACATTAAGGATAATATGTGTGTATATGTCTGTGCATACACATTGGCCACAAGTATTTTTATGATACAATGTAATGATACAAAAGCACTGAAGGCATATTTGTATCTTGAGTGGTTGTGTGTAATTAGCAGGCTTTCTCACTTACAGTGGCTGTTAGCTGGTTTGGGAGGGGGAGCATTTCAGATTTTCTGTAATGGGGATGGAGTAAATCAAATTAAGTAAGGCATAATGTTCCCTTGGCTAATTTATAAACCATTTAGCTTTTTACCTTCGACCCTTTTCATCATAGTCATTAGTTGCATCATAAAACCAGTCCATCAAGTCAAGTTGCACATCTGTATGTTTGTATATGGTGTGATTTAGAATAACTCCGGTACGGCACAATTCTATAAAGCTATTGCAAACTTCACAACCTACTCGTATTTTACACCCACATGGTCAGTCTACAATGTAATGGAGAAGCACTGTATTCAGGAAAAGAACTAAGTCAGGGGATGATGGTAATGCATTTTATCAAAACATACTTTAAGTTGTCAGTTTGTTTTTGTTCCAGTTCATTAACTAATTGTATTTTTAATGATGCAACATGAAGATATTAAATCTTACTCACTATGATGATTAATTGCATACGTGAGTCATTTTTTGTGGAGTCATTGCAAAAATTCAGACTTAATGGGAAATGTTTTTTTAATCATGTTTATTTGTCATATGTTATATCGTTATACTGAAAACACTGGAAAAATATACATTTTAAAATCTGTTGATATTTTAAGTGTTCCTTAGTGCGTATAATTACCATCATTGATTTTATCCTCAGCAATATCTTTTTAGTTTTCTAACTAAAATACAGCTGCTCAATTTTATGTAAATTTTTTTTCAATAGGTGAAAGTCAGAATTTAACAGTGTTATAATGTCTTGATGATTACAATATTTATGGAAAGAGTTTTACAGCTAATTCATTCTGAAAAATCTATATTATAAGCTATATTATTGATTTGACATTTCTTTCTTTTTTTCATTATGTTGAAACAAATTAGGTTTGACATGCTGTATATCTATAACATTGTCATTTAAAAAAACAATGTTAATTTACATTTGTCGTAGACATACATATAAAGTCTTTATATTTTGTTTGTAAATATTTTCTCATGATGAGTTATTCTAAATATATGTCTGTCAATAAGTAATAGTCTACAATATTCTATTCTATTATGTTGGATGGTCATCTCATTGTAATGGCCACAAATGGTAGTTAAATGTAAACTCCAATAAGGGATGATTTACCTCCATGGCTGTAATGAGCCATCTCCATCAGGGGGAAAAAAGAAGCGGTTACTAATGAGGCATTTGAGCAAATGTGTTGGATCCGATATGTGAGGTTTTGCCCTAAGCAATAGACTGTGTTGGCCCATTTCAGAAATACCATAAGGTTGAACTGATCAATGCAAAGTGGTAATGGACAAGGCTTGTAAGCATGGGACCTTAACAGGTTGGGGAGCTCATCATCACAAAATCTCATAGGGTGATGTGTGTCCCATCTGGAACCTCTTTGTCTGGCCACCAAGTCTTCCCTCTGCTTTTATTGGCTTTATAAATCCTTGACTCGACACACAACCTGACGTAATGTTGTGTAAAATGGCTGCTGTACATCACCCAAGAGAGTGGCACACATGTCTAGTTGAGGTATTTGTCTTGTTCTTCTTCTTAATAATAATAATAATAATAATAATAATAATATAAGTAGTAGTAATAGTAATATTATTTTTCTGCATGTGATGAGAATACAATGATCATTCTGATCTGTGTGCTGACATTTTCACATGAAAGTGATCCGTTTTCTGTCCAAGAAGATCACCATATACTTGTCCAAGCTCTGGCCAGCGATATTGAACACAAAAGCATAAAGGCTCAGCCAGCTCAAATGTCACCATCCTTAACAGAGCCCCGTCAATACTTCCTCTCTGACCTTTCAAATATTTACCTTTGCAGGATATCAGCCCAGCACACAGACAGCGAGACGTGCATTTTTACAAAAGAGGGCAGGCCTGGTGCACTGAGACATGGCCTTATATTGCGGGCTGGGTTGTGCAGTTTTTGTAAAAGGGCCTCACAATGGTGCTTGCCTTCCCGCTGTTCAGCTGAATGCCCCCCAAACAAGCGTTGAGTCTGGTGAGCAGGGCACCCCTTTCCCATGGGGGCATTGTGCTATAGAGAGCTACGCCGTGCCATTTCTGGATTGTTTATTGGCTCAGTGGATGCTTTTATCCAGAGCTAATTACACAGGCTAGCATAATATGCACTATTTTCTGTAGTCACAAAATGCTATGAGGAAGCAAATTTACAAAAGAAGCTACTCTGTCGACTGTTCTGAAGCTGACATTCTCTGTGTTGCAGTAATCATCTTAATTAATATCCTGTGCCATGAGCCCAATGTAAAACACTTTTTCTAGACAGACAGACAGACAGACAGACAGGCATCGATAGATAGATAGATAGATAGATAGATAGATAGATAGATAGATAGATAGATAGATAGATAGATAGATAGATCTCCAAAACAATTTTATCTGAAACAAAGTCTACTTTAGCAAATGACTTCCAGCATTTAGTGCTCTATTCATGTGCCACTTTAGTCATCTTAATCATGCTGCTGTTTAGATTTTGAGCTTTAAATGGGTTTTGCAATAGTTGCTTTTAGCAAAACTACATCTAGTTTACTCTGAGGGAAGAATTTATACACCATACAAAAGCCTACTGTCAATTAAAGCTGATTTGTTCAGGATGAGGGTGTAAGATAATCAAAATGGCAAATGAACAGAGCAATAAATACTGGGAGGAAGAACTTCTTTCCTTTTGCTTCACTCGTGCTGATACGTTTAAAGGCCAGATGCTACTGGAAGCCACCAGCCAGTCACAGGATGTCATGGATGTCCTTGTGTCCCTTACATCTCAGTTCCTCCTTCACAGAACCAAAGGTCTAAACTAAACCACAATTTCCTTCAATAAGGGGAACCAGTTGATGAATTAACACAAACTGTCAATAATAAATCAGGAGGGAATTAACAATACCTTTATTGCAAGCTGCAGTGTAGAATCTGCTGTAATTAATAACTAGCATACTAGACAATGGTGAGTAATAATTCATGAAATTAATAATTCATAAACATTTGTGGTGATAGTGTGCATGATTTTCATGTTGTTTTCTTGGCTAATTATTAAAATAATTTTCAACAGCACTATCAACATTTTGGTGATATAGCAAATGGTGGCAATTTCCTCACAACTACAAAAGCATGGCCAATTTGCAGGAAAGAAAGAAAACAAAAATGGCAACTTATCTCTGAACATGTCAACACTGCGTATTGCCAGTGTAAAACATTTTAAAAACTGATTTTCAGAAGAGCTGACAGGATGCCAGGAGGCTAGCAGATCACTCTAGATTACATGCACTGCTACAGTCAAACTTGTAAAGTTTGTCATGACCTAAGAAGAGAACCAATGAGAATGAGGTTGATATTACATGCATAAACAACAGACTTTTAGTATTAATTCCACTCCATCCTAGTACAAGGTTTTATATTGTGTACTTTCAAGCGTTACAGAACTTTTCACGTTAAAGAAATGTCACATAATTATTTCTCTCTCATATTTTCCAGAGAGTCAACCTAACTTATGAATAATGAATTTGTTATACACTGCATTACCTAAACATCTAACAGTCTTTTCAAGAATACAACCAATGGCATGGATTTCACTTCAGCTACCACCATCAATATGCAAGTGGTATTGAAATGCATTGCTGCTGTGCAAAATGCGTAATTAAATGCAAAGGGTGCAAAAATAACAAATAGCAGCACAGAGAGAATGGAAATTAACAATTTAATTAACTAATTAAATCTTGAATCAGGCAGATTGAGTCAGAATTAGTTTTGGTTGTGGGTTGAATTCACCACTTACACTGTTCTATTTTCCCCTATTTCCAGATGTCAATAGAAATAAAATCATATTTCCCAAACATATGGATAATTTCAGAGTGCTGCAAGTAATGCACATGTTTTGAGATTCAATTTCACATTGAACGATTCACTTTGGTGACCATTTGTCTTCTTCTTACCAATGTAATATTCTTTAGGATCCTCAATAAAATACTGTCCATTTTCTAAAGTACATTTAAATAGTTTTTAGACATTCCTCAAAACACAACCAGACAATACAATTCATACAATTCTGAATGTTATTAGTCATGCATTTGCATGAACATCTATCTCACAATGTGTTGGTGGGAGGATGGTTGTATTTATAAAGAAACACTATTGTCTGTTAGCTTAAACAGACAGTTTGAATTAACACATCTGAAAGCCTTGTTTATCCTAAAATAATGTTCTCCAAAGAATATGTATATAAGTTGTGTCTCTTAATGGGCTCCAAGTTTGTTCAAAATGAGGAAATTTGTCTGAACAACAGGTTGCAGGTCTCTACATCAAACAATTGAGGGGGAACAAGGTTTTACTTATGAATGTTTTTTAAACCATTTTGTGCCTTTCTCTTTGTCCAGCTTACACAGGACTGATCTGGGTGCCAGATAAAATTAGCTGTTTGACCATAAAAAATTAAAAATAAACATTAGAATTTCAAAAATGACATGCAGTGGTACACCTAAAACTAAAACAGAGCTTTCTAAAGCAGTTTTTTGACCCAATTTTATAAAAATAAAATTTGTTTCCCTCATGCTCTGGCTGGGTATAACTCTTATGTTAGTATGTTGGCAGATGTTTAACCCTCTGAATAATCAGTAATTATCTTGGAAAGGTGACAGGTTTGGTGAAGGAGTGCAAGCACTACAGCCTCTGCGCATTCACTCTTTCTGGGAAAACTGTTAGCACTTCCACCACCCAGGGCTGGGATCATCATTGTATGAAGTAAATAACAGCTATTTTAGTTTGAAAAAATCTGAAAAATGAGAATTTTTATTGCTAGCAATAAAATATAGGTGGATGATCTGAGACTAAGGAAGGACAATCAAACCATCTAATGCTCAATAAACCTACACAAAACAGTAATGCTTTAGTTGGACATTCCACCTGGCTTCCAGTGACTCCACAAATGAACACAACATAACCTTTCATCAAGCAAAGAAAATATTGTTCTTCCTCTCTGTTTGGGGTCAGTCCTGATTCTGAGCTCAACAAGTAGGTTTGCCAAAGGGGCATTTGGTTACTGCTTGTGTCTTGATTTCTCTAAGATAAACCTTTGTTTTGCTCGCCAACTAAACATCTCCAGGCTGTGACATTTAAGAAGCCTTGTGTTGTCTAATTGCATCAAATGTCATTGCATTAACCATGCATATCAAAGTCTATATACAGATCTAATTACCCTCCTCTCTATGAGTTGGTACTCAATGAAAGTCAAATGCAGATTGTATCTTTATTAATGTAGCCATACAATTAAAGTCATGATATATTAGAGGCTCAACCTTTTTTAGGTTCTCTGCAAATTTTGCTTGTCTTTCATTGTTCCAGGACAGAGGCACAACTGAAGATGTTTGTGTGTGTGTGTAAAATGTCCTATCTATACAAGCATATGCAGGGGATAAAACATGAAATAGGAAAACCAAATGAAAAAAGACTCATATATTTAGTTCTAAATCACTAAATCACTAAAAAATTGTCTATATGTGTTATGCTCAAAGTGACATTAGTAACACTGAAAATAAAAACAATCAGCATGGGAAATAACATTAAAATGTTATTTCAAGTCAAGGTTTATTGACAGGAAAAGACACATATTTTGAAGCTGTGAAGCTTGTAACTACAACACAGGTATTTATCAGATGCTCTTATCCAGAGCAAATTACAACATAAAGTGCAAACAAAGCAAAACTTGGTTGGGGAGACTTTTTTCATATATTGGGATGGGTTGATGTTTGGAGTGATCCTAAGGGGTCCTACAACTCACATTAGCTCTTCACTATTGTTAAATGTGTTGGATCTTCATAAATATAGCACACCAAACACGTTAGTAAATCGATTCATTATTGTTTTCATGCACACCAGGTTGAAGGCAAACAGCTGCCATGGTCTCAAAAATACTGGGATCTAAACATCATTGAAGCTTTTTGGGGAGTATTGTAGCACAGAGTGCAGAGTACTGCAAATTTTCACTTCTTTCATCTTTCTAAGAACTAGAGGTTTTTGTTCTATATATAGAGGGAGAAATAGTGTGCTCACATCCAAGACCTCTTCATCCTCAAACACGTGATGTATATATGTATCTGAGTCTAAGCCTTAATCGTAAGCTATGCTGGGCCTGTACAGTCACTTCACACAATCCCAGCCTAAGAGGATGAGTAGTATAGACATGTCACATGCTAACATAAGGATTTTCATGGGCGAGGAAATGACAGTCGGTCACCATGTTCTTTCTCCTTCCCAGCAGCGCAAACGCTCCCGTGATTGAGAACACGCCTGAATGCACAAGATGACTCTTACTGCTGTTCTTCCAGCAATGTGGTAGAAAAGTGGCCATCAATGCCTGAATGCTTGAATGCTACCATGCATATAATAACAGTCGAACAGTTACAGATTAGCCTTGTTTAGAATTTTTATTCAGTTTAAATTTAACCCTTTTTCAGTGTGAACACCTGCTCAGGATAATACCAGTCTACTACTGTGAGCTTAAAAGAGAAATTATTTTGTTGTTTCAGATTTGCTGGCCCTAACCTTGATATTGGTATTAATTACTGTTAATTTGTTTAAATAATTTAAATACATCTAAAAACATTTATCAGTAATTATTTTTTGCACATTTTTTGAGTATTTTTCTTCCTTTTTTTAATTTTATTTAGGAATCGCCAGTTCCATCTCAAGCAGCAAAAAACTTTGACTTTACTGTGCTACACACAGTGCGACCACATAATTAGCAACATGCTGCTACTCTAATGATGCAGTGTCAATTTTATCTAATACAGTTCATAAAATAAAACAGATGAACTTTGTGTGGTCAGAGGAGATTGTCTCTCACTGGTTGTAACTGGTAGCCTCTGGGCACCTTTCATATGATTGGAAGAGCTAAGGCAATATCCAAGGCTCACTAAACATCCCCAGCTTCTGCCTGCTGACAGTTATAAAGTAACAATATGACCACAGCTCAATACTTTTTCTATAAGGCCCAGCCTTCAGTTATGGTGAGCCCTTTAACTGATAAAATTACTTTACAACATGCATCTTTGAAAGACCCCCTGAGGCAGTAATACTTTGAACATGTTCGTTCACACTTTTTTTCTGTTTAATCTAACGAGGCACACATTGTTAACAAACAACTGTTTTTAAAATGTCTACATGATACATAATAGAACTTAGTACATTGATTTACATAAATACAAAAAATACACATTTTAAAATTCAATTCTGCATCAATTATGCAAATACCATACTTGAAAAAGTTAACTTGCGTCATTAGTAAGCTGATAATTCAAATGTTTCACTTGAACGGGCATAAGTAAGTATTTTCTTATACCACAATACAATCTATATCTATCTTTAAAAACAAATTAAATACATACTTTTCTTGGGTGTTATAATCAACATAGTTGTGGTAATATAACAGATATTATCTAAGCATGTTGGATAAACCTTGTGGATGAATAAGTCAAGCTAAGGGCTTCTTTGTCCTTCCTATGTTTTGTGGATTTTGCCAGCTCTAAGCTTTCACTAAACTTATGCTTGTTCAAATAATTTTACCAAGACATTCAGAAAGAAATGTTAAATATGACAGCAAGTAACAGAAACACAAGTTTTTTGTCATTTAAAATATGGTTTTGGGTCAGCAGTTGCTCTCTTAATGAAGACCCCAAGTGTGAATGAAGCAATCTCAAAAAGAAAGCATGCCTTACAGTCTGTAGTAGCTTTGACTCCTTCACCACCTATGTTTGACTATAGATCAGTCAGAGGACACCCTCATTGTGACTCTGGTCTCCTTTACCACCAACAAAGTGGGAGATGAGATTCTCCTATTAATTTCAGAAAGGGGTGAGTTGTTTAAGGAGTTTCAAACAGCTGTTGCATAAACCTCTAAGGCAAATAAAATATTGCAAGGGACTATAGCACTCAGCCCCCTCTCACAAATTCACTGTCAGGATCTTGTTTATTGTTTTTTTTCATAGAATATTTTAAAGAATGACAAACACTTGGGACTACTATTCTCCCTGACAATACTTGTTTTCTGAGACAGTTTATGTGGGACTACATACTCCAGCCTTATTCATGCTTTTATTTTTTTTTCCTTTTTCCACCCCACCTTTTTCCTCAGCCAAAACTTGGCAATGCTTATCTCCTCAGCTTGTGGGTCTCTCAACTTTCTGCCTCTGAGGTCCTCCAGTGAGTGGGGGGTCAACAGATGCACCGTGTATCCTTGGCAACTAGCACCGAAGGGCCCCATCAGAGAGCCTCTCTGTCGAGTGACTCCCTCACTAAGCCTCCCGAGGGCCCTGTTAATTCTGTCAAGAAGGCAAGTCTTTACTGAACGGTATCAGAAGACAACGTCAGGACCACAGATTTGAAGCAGCAATCCCTGGTGGGGGGAAAGAAAAAAAGATACAGACACAAGATAGTTTTGCCTGATATCTGTCATGATCTTTCAAGATCCACTCCACCTCCAACTAAAGCAGCAGTCCCATTCAGATTGATTCCCATGACATTCTGATCTTCCCAGAAAAAAATAAATAAATAAAGCACAATCCTTTAGTGATGTGAAGCAATTTGAGTGGTTTTTCTCATGAAGCCTGCTATTAATTCCCAGAGTCAAACACAATAAAACCTGGTCGTGCATATTTAAAGAGCAGAGTCTCTGATTCAGCTTCAGCCCTTAAAGAGCATGCCTCAGAGGATCTGGTCGAGATGGGCACAGGTGACAGCCTTGACCGCTAAAGACAGATTCTGCAGAGACGTGTGTTGTTTGTGGATGTTATCTGGAAGCTGATTCTTCTGTGATCCATCATTCAAATGTCTTGACACTTGAACCACCACTTGTGCACCCTTTCCAACTGGGCTTAATAACTTTGCCTTACCTGTAGCATAGTTTTTTTTTTTCTCACACAAGTGAATGAGTGACAGGAGTGAATTACAGAATTACAGGAAATACAGTGTTTACATTTGTGATCTAATGTAGATTATTATGTTTTTATGTGTTTTTATGTTAAAAATGTATATAAAAAGTCCTACCTACATATTTGGCAGGTGTACCCTTGATCACAAAGGCATCAGTAGGATCAATGTGTACGGGAATTGACTGAAAGAAGCCTCTTACCTCCGAGGTACGTCATAAATGGTCATCAGGACCTGGAATGCCTGTCTATGTCTAAATATCTATCTTCTCCTCAGGGTGAAAGGATGTGGGGTGTGCACAAAAAGATGCGTGCAAACCATGTGTAAAAAATTATTCATGCAATACGGAAAGGTAATTGTGGTAATTTAAAAATAGCAATTTTTTTACACATAATGTGTTTTTTCCAATTAAATGTTTTACACAAAGGCTTTTGGCACATAATTTAAAAATTTTGTCATTTAGTAATTAAAATGTATTATATAAATATATAAATACATTTAAGAAGGCTTACTAAAAACATTATGCTAATTTACTTCATGATATAGAAGCATTTTACAGCTCAGAATTGCAGGGAATCTCTCTCTTCTTAATTCTCCCTCTCTCTGTTGTATTTGTCTCCCCTCTAATCTCTCACTGTTACCACACTTGACAGTTGTCACTGTCAGATCCATCAAGCGTTAACTTCAGAAACACCAGGCGATGTGTTAGTCACATTTCTTCAGATCAGAGATAAACCCCTAATACACAGACAGCAATCATTGGCTGGAACATACCCAGGAGATAAGACATTCTTAAAGCAGCAAGCTGATTCAGATTTTACAAAACAGTATTCATTTCCCTCTTCCCTGGGCATTGAAGAGTCAAGGATTGGTCAAACAGTTGCATGTCTGCAATGGTAACATTCTGTGTTAAAGGACCATCCAATGAAATTCAACAGTTATGAAAAGACAATTGATAAAAAAGAAGAAAAACAACAGAAACATGACAACTTGATCACAGCAAACCGATATACGTACAAACATACGTACGTGCATCTATATAAAAAAAGGTACATATAAACAAGCATACATATACCTGTGTGCATATAAGCTGTAAACACATGCATACATTTACCTAAGCACATTTACACAAAACTATGCATGCATGACCATGTATACATCACAGACACATAGATAAATTTTATTTGGTACTACAGTAGTATCTGTAGCTATTTATTATCTGAAAAGCTAATGATGATGGGGTTGTGGTAATACTTATGTGATGAGCATGCATAATAAAAATAAAAATTAAAAAAAAAACTCTCAAAAGTGGTAAATCTTTTATGCTCACAGATATAATTCCTAACAGCTAATTCTCAAGGCTATCTGGCTCAGGTGCATCCACGATGGTAGCAGCTGCGGTGAAAGCATTTGCCTCAAACATGTACACTTCAGCCATTACCAGTCTGCATGTATTGTATTGAAACAACTCTTTTTTGTGTGTCATAGTTAGTTTCTTGTTCCACCACTTTTATATTCAGTAATTCATTAACTGGCAGTGAATATATTGTTTATCCTTCAAGAGCCTTTACAAAAATGTATGCACTTCTAAACCCTATCAATTCTTAAGTTTACCTTGAAAATGTTTGAACAAAGAGTACGTATTGTTGTTATACAGCTTAA
Source organism: Albula goreensis (assembly GCA_022829145.1). Lineage (NCBI taxonomy): Eukaryota > Metazoa > Chordata > Actinopteri > Albuliformes > Albulidae > Albula > Albula goreensis. The sequence goes on from CM040745.1 coordinate 18,038,719, forward strand.
TTTGGAACCAGTTTTGATATTTATAAAACAATTAGAGGGCAGCATTTTTCATGTACTATCAACATAGTTCCATCTCTGTGTAAATTCTGTATTGATTTGGCAAAAAAATGCGGTCATCAAAGGAGATTTACTCCATTGTTATTTCATCATGCATGCCTGTGTTAAATATTTTTTAAAGATTATATACTGTCAGAGGAGAGAAAGATAGCAGTCTAATGAGCTGTCTAGTTTGGTTTTGTCAGATTAACTATACCCTAAGCTACATTAATTTTTCTGGATAAAAATGTTCAGTGTGCATTGACATGGATTTTACAACATTAGGATGTAAATCTATACTCTTGAGTTTTTCAATTTTTGTTCGCACAATTTACCAAGTCACCCTCTTTGGCTTAATTATATTACAGTAAATGATACCTTGGGGCTCTTATGTGCACTATTAGTAGTTTACCTTACAACTGGCTTTTGACATGCATTTCTAATTGCAGCCTCAAAAAATAATTTTAAGCTTAATTTAGAAGTCAGTAAGTGTTTTAAATGGAACCCCAGAGAAAATTTTTGATTGGATGTATTAAGCCTACACTAAGTTGATGTTAGAGAGACTGATTTGTCCTGTAAATGTTTGGCATATCAAATAATAAAAAAAAAAAAACATTGGAGTTACCTTTCTATAGGACAACAATATACGTGTTGTAGGATATTTTTCTCACATATGTTTATTTTGCCATGGTATCTCATTAAATAGGCTGTGCATTCTGAAGTTCCTAAACCCCTTTCCCTTATACCCTTTATTCAAAACATTCACTGAAATAATAATAATAATAATAATAATAATAATAATAATTTGTGACATAGTGAAATATAGCTTTCTACTCAACAATAGTCACATGTTCTACTCATGAAAGTGTATTGTATTCACAATGAGTATGTGCTGAACAGATAAGCAGGATTTATTAAGAGGCTTTTTAATATTCTCTGATAATCTGCTTGGAAACAATGTAATGTAGGACTATGAGGCAGATACAGAGAAAAATGCCTATTCTATTTACAGGTGAAAATGACGCCAAAGGGTTTTGGTTTATTCCATGAATAATGAATAGATCATTTCTATATATATATATCATCAGATGTGAATTTGATGTAATTATTACATAAAATATAGATATTACAGTCTTATACTCAAAATAAAATATCAAACATAAACTAAAATAAGACAAAAGAGTGAGTAGACGTAGCAACAGTAACAACAGTGATGATGTACACTTGTTCAAAAGCTAGCTCAGGAAGCTAGCTTTTTGATGGCATGACTGATTGTTATGTTCACCAGCACTGGCAGGCAGAGGACTGATGGGTTTGATCCTAGGATGTGGAGAGCAGTGAAAGGAAGCAACACACCTTTTTGACATTAATGACATCTGTAAAGTAGTCCCAAACCAACTAGTTTTTGCATTCTGGATTTTATTGGATTTTTGCTGATGTTGGAACAAGAAATGTGAAACACTGATATACAAAAGTAGAACTGCCATAATGTATTTCATTTCTTGATATCGCAAAATTAACCATCCAAATGGCAGGATTGACCAAATCGGATGTTAGTATAGCATGATGAACCAAAGGAGAGGTGATACCTCTGTAAATAATCTTGCATCTCTCTTCAGTGCCATTTCATTGGATAAATGGGGCCTTATTTTACTGTATGGTTTCATATGTATGTTATACACTACAATAAAGCAACAAATATACTCTGTGTGCATGCTCATCAGACACTGGTATCAGCATTGAATATCAGTTTAGTTTGAATAAGTAAAATAGGGAAACCAGCAGACATGCATGACAAATATGAAATACATTATAATATATACATATTCTACAGACAAAGACAGGGTGTTTTAATATTGGCCAGAGGAAGCCAGTTAAAAATGACTTCAATTTGTCTTTTTTTGTTTTTTTTTTTCTTGAGTTTATATAATTCCTAAGTAAAGCTGTACAATATTTTGATACACAATTTATTTATATTGAAGAGATTGATGATGGATGTTGAGGGCTTTTAAATGTTGAGGGCTGGTGGCTTTTGAATGTAGGCATGTAAACCAATCAGAAATTATGTTTTAGCTTGCAAAAGACCTTAGATTTCTGTTTTCATAAATAGGCCCCTGTAGTGTCAAAGAATGGGCTTTGTTGCTTGTAACAGCTGAAATTCTGTGTCCTATGCCCTACATAGAAAGAAATGAAAGTACTTCCAAAAATGATCATAAATATATTTGTTGATTATGCGCTGTCATGCGTGTAATGCCAATTCCTGCTTACCCACAAATGTGGCACAACAATTCCAGTCGGACATGTTGAGGGAAAGGATCGATGAGATTGGACCTATTTGTTGACAAACTAATGGGACATTGATTTGTTTGTCAGCATCTATAAATACTGCAAAGCTCATGGTCAAAGCTGATGTTTGTCACTCTTTATTTTCACAATAATACCCACAATACTGTGCATGCATTAAGAGGAAAACCTCTGTATGCATTTTGTTTAATTGGCATTTTAAAGCTAATTTTCTGTTGCTTCATTTTTTACAGGATAAAACCTTTTCAGACTCAAAGACATTTAAGGTATTTTTGTGTGTTTGAGGTGACTCTTTGTCTATGAGTTAATATTATTTGATAAACAATAAGGTGGGGGTAGAGAATATCAATCAAAATTTAGATGTTCTCATTTGTCTTACTTAATTTCCTCTGATTTGAACATGCTTCCCTGGCTGTATGTTCCCCTAACCTAATGTGCTGTTCCTCTCGGGTCCCCTTTCATGTCTCATTGGCACATATAACTTAATTTTGATTGGCATAAACTGAAACTCCAAATACATGAGATTTTCACTTTAGGAAGGCAATCAACGTTTTTTACCAATAGGATATTGGCTGGAAAGAGAGGACAGATTTGCATATGTATTATTGACATGTCATTTTTTTCAAGGTTCTTCATTCACCCTGCTCTGTCTACTGTCACTAAATTTGTCATTTGATTACATAAAACTATGCACTAAAAACTCAGTTTATGTGCAAGACAACAGTTTAAGTGAAGATATTCCAAACTTCCAGAAAAAGCTACTTTGCAGAATCTGACATATTCTCAAGCAGCTTTGACACTGAAATATTTTCATCCTTGATGATGAATTTCCTTGTGAGGGTAAGACACATGGCCAGTCTTTAAAGGCTTAGACATGCTCTACATTGTAAGCTCAGGGCACCAAATCATACACACAGGGACAGATAAACACTGACTTTATTTATTTATTCATTTATTTAGCCTACAGCCTTTAAGTAGTTACAGCAAAATTGCTACCACACCACTAAAAATCTATTCAGGTCCATTCAGTTTCAAGTTTGGTTTCACATGGACATTCAATGTACAGCTGAAAATGGGGCTGAAATGTATTGAGTAGAACTAACCTGTCTTGGTTTGTTGTCAAATAACTGTACAGCCAGTCATAGTACATTTCTTCAATAATACACAGATACTTATATATTTGCACAGACATGCACATGGAAATAATGATTGCATAAAAATACAATTTCCACTACCTTACGCCCCTTGCACATATTCACTACAACCCTGAACCTTTCCAGACATTACCCGGAGGAGCTGTATGTGTGAACGCAAATATCCAAATCAAGGCATTAAACAAACTTGATCCAGTGAGCTCCCTGGTACAAAGTCTGGGTAATGTCCAGCTGAACTCATATGTGAATAGAGCAGGTCATTTTCTGGAGAATTCATTGCGAATGAGTGGGCATGTTGATGACGTTTCTAGCATGAGACTGGTGCGAAACCGTAAGAATACAAGCAGAAAAGTATTCCTTTCTACTTGCATGTATCGTGCTTTCCACTCTTTCGTTCATATTGCAGATGCGTCCAAATACATGTAGTATTGATATCAATGCCAAATTGTTCATCATTACAGATGAGTCGGTAGCCTCATTTGCTGTCTTCGATGTGCTGTAAACAAAACGATGCGATATCTGCAGCATACTTTTTTTGCATCATGTCTTGCCTCCTGCATTCTCTACACAGGTGCATCCCCTTGCCTAAACCAAACTGATTATTTCCAATAGGTGAGAATGCGTCTGACACAGAAAATCTCCAGTTGTGTGCTATATGTGTGAAAGGGCAACTCTGGAACATGTCCGAACCTGATTCGCTGCACATTTTCCAGAACTCATATGAGAAAACGGCTTTATACTGCATATAAATTTAAAGCACCAACTACAGACAGAAATGAGAACAATGAACAAGTACATGTCCTTAATTACAACAGCATTTCGAAAGCTACCACAAGAAGCTTAGAACGCTTGCTTTTTGGTAGCATGTTTGATGGGTAGGTTATCACCACTGCTGGTGAGCATTGGGCTTGTGAGTTTGATGCCAGGACATAGTAAGCTTTTCATAACCTTATACTCAAAATAATTGTAAGGTGCCATGCATACACAGAAATGAGGAATTAAATCGTTTAAATAATTTTATTTGATTTAAATGCATCAGCACCACTTAAATGAAGTGAGTCAAGCTGGAGGATGACATTCCAATGACAGTAAACAATCTGAAAATGATTTTCTTTTCTTTTATTCATTTTATGTCTGTTTTGTTAAAACTGTGAGGGTTGAAGGCTGATAAATAGGTTTCAGCTTACTGAATGAAAAGTTTTGAAATTGGCATTTAGAGAGGCTGCTTTAGGCAAACCTTTGGACTCTGATATTAGGGAGAGCCTGATTTATTATTCCATTAGTAACATTTTTTTGTTATACATTCTGAAGGGAGATGAAGCATGGTGATCATGAGGATAGTATTCACTGTGGCTTACAGTCAGATTTGTGCCCACTAACCCTGTTGTACATGCGTATAATGACCCCATCTGAAAACATGCTTCCATTACTTTGCTCTTTGACATTCCAGATGTTCTTTTTCTCTCTGAATCTGAGTAAGAACTAACAGACATATCTTGCAACAGAGGAGAGAAGGGAGGGATATAAATTTTGACCTGAAATATTATCACTTTTCATTAGTTGGGACCAGCAAATTATCCAATTCTCCAAATCCGCACATAGCCCTATTAAGACAGATCAGCAAGAAATGTCATTGTAGTTTATACTCTGAAAACTACAATACCCATGAGCATTGTAGCTGAGGCCAGTAAATGAAGACTCCAAGATTCCAATTAGCTGATCCTTCACAGGCAGCAGTAAAGCCACAGGCATTTTAAAAGTAAAATGAACATGCTATAAGGAGTTCTCTCTATGGCAGTCAAAGGCTACACTAATGCATACTGATTAGAGGAATTCCTGAAGTTGTCACTCATTCAAGAGATGGTAAGTGACAGTAAAAATTTGGGGTTCGGCTCTTGGTTCAATCCATAAGAAAAGGGTATATTTTTACACCTTGTCCATAAAAGGTTTTGCTTTTTTCTTTATTCATTCACCCACCTCCTAAAGCAGCATTAATTGTAGTCTGAAAGAGTGTATTTGTGGTTTTGTGCTTTGAAAAATCAAGGCAGCCATACAGTTTAAACACGAAGAGGGGGAATGAGCAGAGCCCTTTTTTATCCTATATTTAGAAATGGTGCATTCTTTCAACAGCCACCTGCTGTGCCTTCTTCAGGAGCAAAAACAACAAGCAAAAATGCTGTGGTGAAAGTGAGGATCCCAGGAACACGAATGCATCTCAGGCTCCCTGCAGTTCATGTTTATATAAATCAGAATATTTGTATTGATTTTCTGCCACAGAATATCGCAATAGGCAGTATTGTACACGGTACAAAGCACACGCTAAAAGCCTACAGCTTGTCTTTCAGAGAGTGAAAGGCACATGTTAAGATGGACGTCAGTGGGCTCCTGGCACAGACTCACCCTTGGCCTTAAAAGACACCAGAATTTGTTCAAAGGGCTCACCCATGCTGGAATTTAGAGGGTCAGATGAGCTTCATCTCCTCCAGTTTAACAAATCAAATTAAACACTGAGAGGAAGTTTGGCCAGACATAAAAATATCACATGCTGGAGCTTAAACATCTCATTCCAACAAGTCAGAAAGAGAAAGACGGTCCCTTGTTTGTCTGAAAGTGCAAAACAATGTGTCACTTATCTCTCCTGGTTGTTAATGGTTCTTTGTTTGTCTGCATGGCTGATCTCTGGACAACCATATGACAGAAATTCAATTCATCCCACATTAAACAGTCCGTTTCCATGTTTTATGTTGTTTCCTGGCTCTTCTCTTAGTTATATATAGGGATGTGCAATCATTCCCTCTCTACAGCTCTTTGTTCCCACAAATGGCAACAGCTCCTCCTGTCACAAGGGGGCAGCAATCATCTTGGGGGGTCTGTGCTTTAATAGGTCAACTTCTTTTTTTGATTATGTGGAGGTGTGTTCCAATGCTTTTTGTCGTCTCCTCATTTCCTCTACTCATCTCCTCCACTCTTCTCGTACTCCAGAGGTATATGAAGGAAAGGAGGGGATGAAAAAAGTGTGGGAGAGGAGGAAACGAGTGGAGCAGACGAGGAAATGAGGAGATGAAACAAAAATTGGAACAGCTAGTCCGATTAGCCCTTTATGAAAGTTGATCTTGGCTATTGATGAAATCGTGTAACTTCGACTGACTCTGAGGATACCTAAACCACTGAAAATATTCTGTGGGATGGTCTTTTAATCTGACTGGCCATGAGCACGATGATGTCACCCAAAAAACTGAAAAGACTTCTGTGGTAGGATACATCAAAATACCCTTCATTTGGAGGATAGAAGCAGGTGAGTGGAGGAGGAGAAATCTCGTCTCCGACCCTTTTGGAATACTGGAGGGAGGGGGACACACAGCTAAGTTTCTGGGGTGTGGAGGAGATGAGAAGACGTGGAACCCACCCAAACTCTCATCCTTCCGAAATTAGTTCAGGTCAATTTTATTCAATTCTGTGGTATTAATTTTGTCATTACTATATACTGCATTATGTACAAGTTTCCATCAAGAAGAAACTGATCTACAGTAATTGTCCAGGAGATGCAATCACAATGTGTTTACTTAAAACATCTCAAATAAGCAGTTTTTGCAATGTCAAGATAACCTGCTAGAGATGAATAGGTAACCTTTGTTTGTTTGTTTATTTATCTATTTATTTTATCTACACCCCTGTTTATAAACAGAATTACTTTTATGTCTGAAAAACATTTGAGATCCAAATTATTGCTAAAGATTTTCTCCGATACCTTAACAAATGGCCTATGCCAACAAGTATGTCTAGTGAATTTAAACAGCTAAATGTAATGCAACAACCCCCAAGGCACGCCTTTTTCAGCAACTACTAACATTACTATGCACACACATAATAACTCTCAGTTGATTAAAAATAGAATTGTCATGGTGCATTTTGACTTTTTACTTCCAAAATAAGTAAAGTGGGAATAGGCAACCTTATCATACCCCCTACAGCCATATAATTGGACATGCGCGCTTGGGGTACTACATTATGAAGCAAGTGATTAAAAGACATTGAGAAAATCTGCAGAGGCCAAGGGGGATGAACCCTCTTTGCAGCACCCCTGCAGTTACTGTCTGTTATTTTCTGCTAGTCAGGCTGTTCCTTGGCTGTAAATTTCTAATGGGTGCCAGGTAAATGGCAACTGTCATTATGTGAAGCAGAGTGAAATTCCCAACAGTGCCTTATTTCATTACCACTGACCTGGGTCAAGAAGGGAGATCTTCCATGAAATTCCCATCATATGAAAATCAATTCTCAGGCTGAGATTTCATTGTTTACATTTCAGAGTGGACCTCTCATTTCTAAGGAAAGATACAGTGACATACTGTTCAGTACCAAAAGAACGACCCCCATTAGATTTGAGCATTTATTATATTTTTGACACAGAGGGACAGATTTACTAAAGGACTGTGACTCCTTTCAGGTATAAAAGCAGCCGCTAAACATACCAATATTTACATGTGAATTACTAAACTGTTGCAATTGGATTAAGATGAAATTTGTGGTGACTACGTCTTTTGTGACTCTCCTGTTGATGCATAGTAAAATTTGTTCATGCACAAGAACACTTGGGGTGCAGAAGCAGGGTGGCGATTTGGCAAATGAGGTCAATTAAGCAATCCATCTAATTTACTGAAGCATGCAGTAATTGCATTAGTAATTAGTAGCTCTTGGTAAATTGGTTGTTACTATTTCTGTATTTTCAATCGAAAAGAGTTGCTATAGAGTGGTTGTTTTTTGCTGTGACCATTTCTTTGCAAATCTGGCGCAAATGGTTAATAGATCCTCAATCAGAACCTGAGTGAATAACTAACACCCAAGGTGATAGTTATTTAAGTCATTTAATAAAGAAGGTAATCCAACACCCAATGTTCTTGTGTGAGAAAAGAGTTCATAGACTCAATAGCTTGTCATACCTTTAGAAATAATTAATCCAACCAAATTCTTCCTGTAGTTATTGATCAGTCTGTCTTTGCATTGTGGAGGTTGGATTTCAGATCCTGTTACTACATATCACTGGAATTTGGGTTGACTATTTCACTCCTAAACTCAACATCTTTTTTCTTCAACAATTTTGATGTATGTTTACTTGGACTTAATCATTGTGTTGCTTAATGCACTTCATTTTCATCTCATTTACAGACTGATATTCTAATGTAAAAGCCTCTAATACAAAACATAAATCATTGCTCCTTTGATAATGACAAGGTATCCAGGTCCTGAAGCACTAAATCATGCTCAAAACTATGACATTGTCACTATGCTTGACTCTTAGTAGAACAGTGTTTGGTTTTCACAAACCATTCTTACCTTCCACACCACACATATGAAAGAAGCACCAAACGTCCACAAAATAGTCGACAGAATATCTGATAAATATCCCTTTGAAAAATGTGTACATTTTCAGAAACTCTGGCTAGGTACATTATTTGCAAAGACTGTACCATATAATGGCAGAATGAGGCCATGAGCAAAAACACAGGTGTAGCACCTGTGATAATGAATTGTATCAATCACTGTGTTTCATTGCAGAGACCTTTATCTTGTTATTGGTTCAGTCAAGGTAATGACAGACACTTCATTATGGCTACAAACATTATAGGGTTTACAAAGACATCATTAAATGAAATGTGTGGTGTAGCTGTATGGGCTCCATTGTTGAAATAAATCTTGGAATTCTGAACGTTTACTCACTTCAGTAAGCATAAGACTGCATCATTTACTTCTACCCTGTAAATCCACTGGGGGAAAGACTGCCCTAAACTTTATTGCACTGCTCAAATTGAGTCAATTATTAGTTTTGACAAAATCCCAAGGCGGTCTTTGGAATGCCTCCAACAATTAAAAGCTGCAATCAACATAAGGGAATTATACGATTAAGCTAATTGCTATCATTTTCACTAAGATATTATGAGTATGCTTTGTTTAATGTAGTAATATCATGTGCCTTGGCTAAAGGCACTTGATGATAATAATTTGTTACATTGTATTATTACAACATACTAGGAAGACATTTTAATGTTGAACAAATATGTCTACTGTGTGGAAAACAAAAGGTTTAGCACTTACTGTTGTTGTAGTTACAGGATGTGTTTAAAAATACACACAGTAAAAATACTCTAAACTGTATTCTCCCCCAGTCTTCTTTTATTTTCGCCCCTACTGTGAGTACATTCCTCCTTTCACTGCCCCTTATTTGTGCTTGAATTCATTTATCTGTTCAATTTGTCAGTCTGGCCATCTGTACACATTTCTCTGTCTGGATATCTACTTTGTCAATGCAAGTGTTTTATAGACATGCTTAAAGTCCTATACCAGTCCATGAAAAACAAATATACATCCAGTTAATTACCTTAATTTGTACTATGTGACAGAGGTTGATTACAAACCCATCTCCAGGTGAATTAAGGGGGCAGGAAAATACTTATGGCTCATGGAAAACGATAAATGCAAAACATTATTGTTTATGTCATAATTAAATAATTTGCTGTACTCAGATTCACAGAATGATTCATTGCATTCAAAGGTGACAGAAGCCTTGGAAGCCTCCAATGTGGCTCAACAGATAAAGTCTTTTTCCACAATTTCAGGCTGGGAACTGCAGCTCAGATATTACAGGTTCAGGTGAACATCTGTCAGCCTAAAGACACCTAGTTCAGATCATATCCCCTGCAAGATATAACAATAGCCTAAATAAAATAATACACATGGGTTCAAACAGGCAATAAATCATTACAAAAGCTGACCAACTGACCAATCATAAATTGAGCAATGAATCCAATTTATGAAAATATAGGAAAATACACATTAATGAATGTATGTGTGGATTTCATTAACACTGACCATGATTTATGGTTATTGCATGACATGTTGTTGGATAATAACTGGTCATAACACACATAATACTACAGTCTTTGTGAATTGTGTTAAACATTTAAACAATCCCTGTTTCATAAATATCTCTGAGTTGTAAGTTGTTGCCGTGGAAACTGGAAGACGAGTATTCTCCTTTCTTTCAGATCCGGATATTACAATATTAGAGCTAAAGTATTCCCACAATACCAATTAGGCCTGGTTGGCTGGGCAGTGAAATTCCAAAACTGTAGTGAAATAAATCTCATTGCAGGCTGATATTTAGAGAAATGCCATAAACCTGCTTAATGGTGACAGAGCAAGGCTCCTGGGCTGTAGTTTAGAGGTTAAATTTTCTTCTTTGACATTGTACCTAATTCTTGTATATAGTGTATTGCCGTGAAATATCCCAGAAGAACAACTATCAATAAATATTATTATTATTATTATTATTAATGTTATTAATAAATGCTTTACAGTTTTGGGAGTATGTCTTACCAGTGAAAAGAAAATGAGTAAAACTTTGACACAATTTATGCAATTCGTATTTATATTGTAATTTCATATTATAAGGGGTCTGTTCAGACTCACACTCAGCATGACTTAAGCGCTTTTTTGACCCACTGCACACCTTTTCAGTGTCTGTTTGTATTCTGACCTTGAACCTTTACACGTGCTTGGGAGACTTGCACGTTTGGGGTGGAGATTCATAGAAAATGGGGTGTTTCTCAGTAAAATACCCTCTGCAGATACAGACTTTGACTTAAGTGGATTTTCATAGGGTTTGTATCCTACGCGCATCGCAACCCTGTATTAATTTGTGCACTCCTATCGGTCAGACTTTGAAATAAATTTTTTTTTCAGTGTTGCCATATTGCATGGAGTAGGATGACTCTTGAAATCATTAATTATTTCTGGATAACAGGCGGACGTAAAAGTATGGCTCTGACCATTGCCAACAATTGTGCTGTTGAATTTGAAACACATGGCTGAATTTTGGTCCATGTACCTCAGTCCGCACATCTCAAATAAGTATAAACTCATTAACACTTTTGGCATGTTGTGCTTTTTAAACTCTGTGAACCCGCATACAATAATTCACACATGTCAACTTACCTGATGCCAATACAAAATTTAATGTAATTGTCAGGTCAATTAAAAGTAACTCTAGAACAAATTTATTATTCACCTTAGATACTCGGTACATTATAAAATATGATAACAAGCAATGTTTATCATTCAACGACAAATGACACTGTAAAAATGCATGCAAGTTAAGTAAACCGTCGTTTTTTATCAAACCCCAGCGACTTTATTTACTTCATTCACCTAAAATCTAATGAAACTTTATGCTAACCTAAAGTAAGAAGCTGAGGTGACACTCAATTTAATCAAGGTAGGTGACACAAAACATAAATCAACGGGGTTACAGAAGTTGTTCAGTTAAAACACTGCCGACTTTCCAGTGCAAATATTCATCGCTTCCCTGTACTATAGTTGAAACTCTCCAGCAGCAGGCATTCAGTGCGATTAACACGTAGTCATCGTGTATTTATCGAATTACAAGATAGGCAGTTTATTTCACATGAGAACTTAACCATGCTCTTTCCGTCTTGATCAATTTTAAAGATGGTCAGAAGTGTTACGCTGATATTCGTGTTTTACCTCATCCACGTTCCCCACTGCCATGCTCTGATTGGCCAAGCAAAATTACCCAGGTTTTCTGGCCAGGACAGAGTGCATACACAAAATGGGTTGTTGCTGGTTCGACTGAAATGAATGAATATAATCTTTTAGCTCGGCTAACTGTTTGTTTATTGGATAGATTGACTGAACGGACTGAGAGGCTGATAACAGCTAAATATGAGAAGCCGTTGTTGTGTTCACCTTCCTATACAGGTCCTCCGACATTTCTACCCTGCATGGGCTGGGCGTGGCCGCATAAGCCAGGTCAGAATACGAATAAGTATTTTCCCCGTAACTATTTCCGTGGAAAATATGCTGAGCCCCCTCAAGTCAGAATTCCCCCATAAGTCACAATGCTAGGACACTACACATGCATTTATGGTAACAATATCACATTTTGTGTTGTGAGGGTTTGTTTCTGGATTTTTTTCTGACACGACTTTGCCAACCTGATCTGATAGTGTAAAACTGATCTGCACCAAACTTTAATCCACATTTGAAAATGTACTGTACAATATTAGAGATATCTCTTCATACACATCAAGCACTACATTTCTCCCCTGAAGCAAGCATCATATCCTTTCCCACTGCACATTAATATGACAGGCTTGAATACGAAACAGAAAATATCCACAGTAAGATAGCTGCAATATTCAAAATTCAGCACCTCACGATCAATAATAATTACATGGCCTAAACTTCATCATTTTTGACAAGCTTGCTGAATTTCCTCCATACTCAACTCTTTTGTCCCTCTGTACTCTATTTTCAAATTGGCATTTTATAGTTTTACTGTGATAGATTTCCACTTGCAACTGAAAATGTAGTCTTTTGTTTGCGTAATCAGATTTCAGAACACTGTTTGCCCCGCTAATTCACATGTCAGTAAGCTACTGCTTCAACTGCTGATACCAGTTACACCCAGCAAGTCCAAAGACAATATTACTCAGACATTTTTTAGCAAATGTGCTCATACATAACTTACATAACTGGGTGTATAGATAGTCCCATTCCACTTTATGCAAGTTGTTCCATTGTCTCATTCAATGATTTTCCTCAAACCATAAACATTGTGCATCCACAACAATGCTTGTGTGGTGGGTGGTTTGCTTCTTTGCCCCATATGCACAGTGTATATATGGATGCATTAATGGCGCCATTAATGATGTAACACAAATCACTAGCATATAATTTAAGTGGTGGTCTGGATGCATTAAATTGTTAATAGTTTTACTGATATGGATGTCTTTATAACCATGAATCTACCAAACTTGCATTTGCCAAGAAGTATCCAATTGGCAACAGAAAAACCACTTCCACAATGATACATTTGTGTTAACATTCTTACCCAAACATTCATTTTCATACATCTTCTTTGCTTTTCCTGAGAGTGCTTTTTCCACTGAGAGTGAGCAGAGTGAATTGCCACAGTGACAGAACTCAGGGGGGTAGCAGAAGGATGGAGTTCTCCATTGGCACAGGAGGACAAGCAAGGGAGATTCAGGAAACAGTGGAGCATAAGTGGAGCCCCTGCTGAGTGATCACAACTCATGGTTTTTTTTGTGGCTGAGTTTGTTGCAGTGGTAAGTTATGCAATCACACATATTTTGTTGCACATATTAAGAGTTATCATCAATAATAATAAAAATAATAATAATAATAATAAATGTGTGTGCTCACATCTGTAAATATATCAAATAAAACAGCCTTGCTAAGTGCATGCACCAAAGTTTCGTTTAAATAGGGAATGACAACCTGCTGGCATACATATTCAACACCTTTGTCTCACATTGTATATAAGCATGAACAACTAAAACAATTCCAATGAAAGCTGTCAGTTATGTGCTTATTATACATGCTCATATTTTCACCCATCATGTTTTCTTGGTGAATAAACATATGTGGAACAGTGATTATAAAGACTGATAATTAACTGATAATTGGGAGGATTGCAATGTGGAATTTAAAACCTGCTGTTAAAACCAAAGCAAAATGATTACATTGTCCTATACAAATTGATTGAAGTCTTTCAGTTTTCTCAAGCCAACTGGACTGGACTGTTAATTTGTGTTTTCTAGTGAAGACTAATCTGTTGATTATTTATTCCACACAGTACTTTGCCAGTTTCAATAATATTTCTCTGAATATAGTATCATATATCATTCAAACATGCCCTTAGTTGCAAATAAATAAATATGCAATGTAGCCTTGTATTTACATTAGTAACCGATTATGACTGCATTTTTTAAATGCATTTTAATGCTAATTTTCTTTGTACATGGAGCAGTTAATGTGGGATTGAAGGGCCAGCACTGGCATGGGCCATGGCCCCTGTAGCAGTGCTCTGACGGGCAGAACAAACACGCTGTCACCCACCTTTTCACAGCTGTCCCAACAGCACTTTCACACAGGTCGGAGGCCAAAACCCTGACAAGCCGCTGATTGGCTCCTCGTTGCTAAAGTGCCTGCTGACCCCCCAGGGAACTTGGGTGCAACTGAGCGTCACAACCAAAAGTTTGTCTCTGGATAACTGCCTTCTGACATGAGGCTCCAGGGTAACTAAACACATTCCCTGCTCCTGTGTGTGTGTGTGTGTGTGTGTGTGTGTGTGTGTGTGTGTGTGTGCGTGTATGTGTGCAACTTTTAGCATCACTGTTGTAGTAAATGAAAATGACATTCATCTCCTCTTGGAGGATATCAAAATAAATAAGAGGGGACAGCTTGGTCTTACATGTTCTGTTGCTCTTTCTCAGAATATAAAACATGTATCCTGAACCATTAAACTGAAAAATCTGTCTAGTCATGGACACCACTCTCAGAGCTATTGCTCTGCTGCGGTTATACTCCCAATATACACTCTCAGTATAAATCTACTTTATATACATGTTTTCTCTTATATATCTTGTTTTTGGTGGTCAACACCAGATGTGGTGCTGGTCCCATCCCCCAGGCAGAGTCAATAGTAGGAAAAACAGGAGAGCTGTCTCTACTGTTAGCTATTAGCTGTGTGGGAACTCATTTGGTTTACAGTAATTCAGTCAATCTGTTAGAAGACTTTGTCTTTAGAAAGTTGAAATATGCATTTTATTTACCTATCATTATAATGTTGATAAAAATGCAACAGTTCTAAACATATGGATTATAACAAGTACCATATGAAAATATACAGTTTACATTTTGTAACAATTGCTTTTCATATGAAATGAGACATTTATGAATGTTGCATAATATTTACCATAACATGGTTTATGTTGATACTGGCTGAATTTTTTTGCATGCTTATGACAAAGGCTGGGATTTAATCATAAAAAGAGCAGTGAGGGTATGGGACATTTGCTAAATAAACATGCTAAGTTAACAGAAAAAAATATAAATGTATCAATACATATATTGTACAAAACAAATTATCTTAGCTATCCAAACAACTAAGCTGACTATTTGGGTGTTCCTTGCTTCTCCTAACCAAGTAACGAAACAAATGTGTGCAACAGTTGTTGAAGCTGTTATTGACTTGTATTTGAGGATCTCATAGCGCAGGTTTATCACCCTCACCTGCCATTACAGGGAAATTTGCTGGCTGCTTTTTTAATAGATTGAAATGATTTGTCTTTGGAATTTGAAATGTGATCAGGTGAACACTCCTCCATTTGGTTGAACAAATAAACTGAATAAGCTGCGATATTTTTACTCAGCCTCTAGAGGCATGTAACTTCTCATGAGACTGCATATTGTGTATGCACTCATGTCTATGCAAAGTTTAATTTCTGTTTATTTATTGTTTTAAATGAATGAATAAAGCTGAGATTGTCAAATGCATCTTTTCAAACAAGAAATGACAATGTCTGCTCTTTATAATTTTTTGAATTACTCATGAACATTGATCATTAACAAAGCAGCCAGCAAAACAAGAAGAAGAATATATTTGCAGATCATACTACATTTGCTAAAATATTTTAAAATTGTAGTACAGTAATCCCCTGCCAGTCATGGGGTTTATGTGTTACCCCCTCTAGAACTTTAACACCATTGTCCCAAAAGAAATGCCCTTGATGTTGTAAGTTGCTCTGGATAAGAGTATCTGCTAAATGCCTACAGTGTTATGTAACATAATGTAAAACATTTTGGTTGGTGAATCTGCAGTTGGTGAAGTTACCTTTATATGGGGAAAATATAAATGTTAAAATCAGTCAGCCTAGGCAACAAATACATACTATTATTTAAGCCTTTATTACACACTGCACTACGATTACGCTACAGTGCATACAAAATCAAGCAACTACTTCAGTTAACAAAAAGCAGACACTGTCTTACCTCGTATTCTTACATCCATCCCATTCATATCCATTTTCACTGGCTTGTTATCACCAGCATTGTTTGCTGAAGGGGAAAGTGGATCATGGGAAGTTGCCTTTTCTGTGTTGCTGCTGGCTGATACCTGATAAGTCATGCTGCGATATCTCTGTTTATCTTAGTTTTCCACTTTCACCTTTGTCATCATGGGTACAAAACGTTCAGCCCAATGCATTGGCTAACATTCCGCTAACCCCATAAATTTGAGTCACAGAATTGATGTACATTTATATAGCTATGTATAAGTGAATTCTGCAGTTAGAGAACCCAAGGTTGGCGAGGGATTACTGTATGATGAAAATATCATATGCTGTATCACTGTACAAATGGCCTATGCTATGCATACTTTGCTTCCATATTTCGGAAAAGTTTTTCCCATACTGTGATATCTACCAAATGCTGTGCTTCAAAGAGATATGAAAAAAGAAGCAATAATTAGTACTAAAATAATTGATACACTTGAACAAATTGGAACTGGTTGTACTACCACCCTCAAAATCAAAAGCAGTCTGTGCTGTCAATCAGTTGGTGATGATGTATGTTCACAAAGCCTGACTTCCTCTAAAATATGAGGCACAGCGTTTTCATAAGCCAAATTAATATGGAGGCTATCACAGAGGGAAAAGTGTTTCTGGTGGAGTTTCTGCATAAGTTTGTATATATTTGTCAGTGTGTGTACATGTGTAGGCCTATGTGAGCAGGTGTATGCTTTATGTGCATGCCACAGCTAATTTGTTTTATTTCCGTCCACCCATCACCACCCAATGATCCCTCTTTGTCTCCTATCATTTGCATTCCTGCACGTCTTATATAACAACGTGACAGCGAGATGTAAATGGATCACATTTTGATTAGCATCCAAATTGGTTTAACCATTAGAGTCCTATAAATATACCCGTAGTATGCAGGCATGTTGCTTGGCTCCCTTCCTTTAGAGCTGTGTAACCAGATCAATTCAGGAGCAATTTAGGCTTGCTGGATGCCAATTTAATTCCTTTTGTCAAGACTTGAGTGCTTCCCACTGCTAAATCAAATAAGTGGAATTAATTCTTTCCAAAGAGACTCCCTTATTCCAAGCTAACAGTAGGAACTGGTGAGTATAGAGTGAGAGAAAAAGACAGAGCAAGAGAGATATAGACGGATAATATTTCCTCTTGTTTTTAAAACATAGCAACAGGCAAAAGCACACTTCTGAAAAAAAAAATCTTTCACCACCGCAAAATTAAGTTGCACATATAAGCATTACACAGAAATACAGCAAAATTAACAGAAAAAAAAAAACACTACATTTGAGGCATCTTACAAGAGAAGTGCCACAGACCACTAGGGGCAGTGTACAGTAATGTAGATGAACTTTCATGCTAGAAGGAACAAACAAGAGTAAGATTTTCATCATACTTTTTAGCAGCAGGAATGTTTTTCTGTCATTTTCCCATTAAAATATTTGTTGTCAGTTAACAGTAATGATTTGTCTACCATGATGATGTTGTTGAGGTAGTGTATTTGGGCTATAAATCATTTAATGCCATGGATATACTGGTGAGACACAATGCAGCTGAAATAACCATAGCACAAGCACTCAAAACACACATGATGTGATGGCACCGTACAACCATTTGGTATATCAGGCAGTGACATAGACTCTCCTCTGTTAATAGCTTAATGTTTCCACTGAAAAGGTGGAAAGTTTCTAAAAAAAAAATCATATATTGTTCAACATTGACTGCTACAGTACCTTTGTTTTAGGAATGAGTCATCCCTACAAATCTCTACTTCCCTCTCTAATAGCCCCATGTAGTCATTTCTTTTTAACCTTAGTTTATCTGTGATACTCCAACTCTTCTGAAGTTATTGCCCTTGCCATCTCAAAGCGCAGTATTGCGGCAGTCTGGACTAAGGTACCATGCAGGCAGACCATCAGGGTAAAGGCTTCTCTTCCTTTGTCCACTGTGTCCATTTCTGTGTCACTGATAGAGGCTGACTGTAAACATACTTATCTCTTCTCTCATTTCACCATGTCTAGCACATCACCATGTCTCCACAGGCATAAATAAAGCCCTGGCAAAACTCCACTAGGGGAAACATAGGGTGCCCCTATGCCGTGCAGCTCTATGGGCAGGAAATTAGTAGCACGGCTTTATCTCCCTGATGGTTTCACCATGACCACAGGCTTTTGCAAATAGAATAATAATTCCATCTCGTGGTGTGGGCTCGGCAGTTGATTAGCAAGTCAAATTACAGCAGTGATCATTACCGTGCAGCTCCCCTTTCAAATAGTGCCTGATTCTCTTTCATTTAGTATTTGTGTGTTATCATATTATTACTGTCTTTCTATTTAATCCCTCTGTTATTGTCTCTGTACCACAATATGCATTGCCACTGTTAAGAAATGCACTGTTCAGCCATATTTCCTGCTGTAATACTTGTTCATTTTGTGTGTATTGTTTCCAAGTTATTTCTGTTTCTTGGAGATGACAGTGGTTTTCAAAAGGGAATGCAAGTATAGATTGTATTAAAAACAGTTGTAGTAAAGACAGTAGTTGTAGGTACTGTATATCAGCAGTAGAAGTAGCAATGGTATTTGTCAAGGTAGTAATACTCGGAGTGATCGTTTCAGCAGTACTTGAATTAACAGTAGTGTTAGTAGTAGCCATAACAGTAGTTACAACACTGAAATGAGAAGAAGTTGTGGCAGCTGAAGTGGAAGTAGCAGGAGTTGCAGCTCCAGTTATAACATGTGGATGAGAGTAAAGGATTGCATGTGTGTTACTGTGGTTATGAAGTAAACAACACACAGAAGCAAAGAATTAGTAGTTGTATGTTGCTTTTTACTCATTAGAATTGCAGTTCTAGTAGAAATGACAGAATCTATTTCCCTCCACTATACTTCCTAAAGACTTATTTTGCATTTACAGACATTCATATTATAATGACTTTGGGCCTGGGTTGCAAGGTGAATTTGTACCTGTTCGCTAAGCAGTGCTTTCAAAGAAACATTAATGAGGAAAAGGAACAGAGAACAAGACAGGCATGGCAGAGAGCGATAGAGAGCAATACTGAAAAATAGGGAAAAAAGTAGACTGCAGTGCTTCAAACCAAACCAGGACCACACAGCTTGATTTTTTTTTCATTCACTTATGAATTGTGAGGGGTTGTGCATGTGTGTGTGTGTGTGTGTGTGTGTGTGTGTGTGTGTGTGTGTGTGTGTGTGTGTGTGTGTGTGTGTGTGTGTGTGTGTGTGTGTGTGTGTGTGTTTGGGGGGTGGGAGTTGTTTATAGTTGCTTGTGTCCAACTTTACCACCCCTTGGTTTCCTCTCCTCCTCTGCACATTCAGAAACAGTTATACAGCCAAGAAATGTGTTCAAGTGTGAAGGAAGGACTCTCTTGCTATCTCTCTTTGCACACTAGTTTTTTATGAGTTATTGTTTTCAATGTATTTCACTGAATGAATGTGCCCACTGTACTAAATATGTTGGGTTGATAAAACAGTGTAAAACTTTCTTTAAGGAAGCAAGATTGTTGGTGATACTATTTTTGAGAGTTGTCATAGTCAGGGCAATATGTAGAATTGGAAATATGTGAATAAAATTGGAATATGATTTGAAATGGGAATGACACAAGCTTTGGCTGATTTTTCTCCATTGATTGTGCATACATAGAGAGGGCTAGAAAAGTCTTATTTGCTCTGGGGTGGCATTATTGGAATCTCATTGTATGTGTCATAAGCACATGCAAAGCAAAAACAGCAACCAGATGGGGACATCATTGCATTTATTTTAATATGACCTTTATTGTGAGTATTATTAGAAATTTAAACAAAAAAAAATCAGTGTTTGACTTTTTCTACCATATAATTTGTGCATGTTAATAGCCTAATTACTGAAAATAGGAAAGGTCAAATCATTTTCTATTCCATGTTTGACTACCAGCATTTGACTACAAACCCTCCATAACATATAGCAGTCAACATGATGTGTGAATTACCATAAGCGGCTGATTATGCAATTCATGTTTATGAAGCATGATTATTAATTATGAATGTCTTTCACAGATATACCAGGTCAACTGGTCTTAGTACGGATACAATATACCATTGGTAGTCAGGGTCATGATGAGCATGCTTGCTAAATTCGAGTTCAGTACGTAAGTGGTAGTATTGGATTCAACAAAAAAAAAGAAAAATATTGACTAAAAATCATTCAATTTATGAAAAAGAGAGAGAGAGAGAAGGAGATGTGGTCCAATCTCATTTCAATAAATTTTCCTGGTGATAGAATAAGGATAACTACTGTATATGGATAATGCTGTAATAAAGCTGCTTGCGTGGGATAAGATATTGGCATGGCATTCAGTATGATCCTCACTTTTTTCTTTTGCTATTTCTTCCCTCTCCCATTACAAGGTATTATGTATTTTCCACACAAACCTGTCTGTTAACATGTCAGGCAGGACTTAAACTTTGACATCAAGTTGTCTGTGAGCTTTCATTTTCAATATCCATCAGTTATTTCCCAAGTGACATATAAATATTAGTCATATATGAAACATAAGTTATGTAAGCATAAAAATTAAGTTTTAGTGGTGCTATTTTTTAAACATTGACTGTGTAATGGAGGCGTTTATTGGCTTAATCATGTTTTGGCTCTTGCCTTTAATGATTTTGTGAAATTATGCCAGACAGCCAGACATGAGGAGATACATTTCAATTCTGCTCTCTTGCATGTGTAGCCCAGCCCAGAGGTCAAAGACAGAAAATATAAAGATAAAAAATTCTTTATACTTTTCTATTCATCTGTTATTCTTATTTAGTGGTAGCACTATTTATCAACATTTATTACAATAATAGTTACAATAGTTGGATCCAAATTAGCTATGTTCACCTGTATAAAGACATTTCTCCATTCATAGCCCCCCCACCATTTAAAATGTCCTCCACCTCCTCTAGTTTCAAGCTGTGTCCCCTGCTTTATTCCATGCCCTGGTTTGTCAGAGCTGCACTGTTTGCCTGTGCTAAGTAGGTCTGCTTTGTCTGTCCTTCGCCTCCTGGAGCAAGGTTTCTCTGTGAGTGATGTCTTTTTGTGGTACTCTCATCTTTTTAGTTGCCTGCAGGACACAAAGAAGGAGACGGGGGTAAAACACAGACTAAAACTCTTCTGGACTTACTTTTAGGCTTTATAAACCGGAAAAGTTATTTTCTGAGGAAAAATATTTACATTTTATGAGCTTTTGATATTCAACTTCTTCAAATAATGGCTTCTCTTGGGCTCTTGGTTTAAAGCAATGAGTAAAATATTCTGGTGTCCAATTGAAATTATGCACCTAATCAATCCCCCTTGTTAGTAATCTGATTTCCTTCCTCATCATCCTCAGGTTGTGAACAGTGTATCGCCCAGGATGGCGTTAGACATCAATAATGGCTGAAAGAGCAATAGTGTAAACTTCACTGCGAAAAGATGCCATGTAAACAATGAGGATACATTTTCTTCCCCACTGCCCCACTGCTGCTGAACTCTCTCTCGATCCAGGAAATTTTGCTTGACTTTGGTGTTTTTATGTTTGTGGAAGTTGGAATCACCAGTGGCTTCACAAGTCCAAGAAAAGACCCATCCGAAAATGTCTTGCACTATGAGGTTCCTATTTGGACATGGAATGAATTGTGGAAAGCTAACTGTGAAACACATCACAAAGTCTACTGACACAGAAGATGGGAGACAGAGGGGTTTACATGACTAAGAGCCATCACTGTTATCTGTGGCATTCTCCATAGCCTTGAGAATGAATAGATTGGACTGGTTCCACAATATGATTGTCAGGCATACAGTAGATGAAAGTGAAAATAACAATTACAACCTTAGATCCATTCATTTCATATTTCCCCAGTAATTGAATTACCTTTCAGATGGTGCACTTCTTGTAAAAGACTAGTCAAAACAAAAGAGCACTTCAGATTACATTACTTCATGATTATTCATTTTTGCCTGAGTTTATATGCTGTACTCTCACACCTGCAGAAGAAATAGGCAGAATAACACATCACATGTTACTTTTTCTAGTTTTTACACACAAGCCGAATTTGGGTTGCTAAGATACTGCTCCTAACACTCTTCAACACAGACACGCTGAAAACATATGTTAAAAAACATTGAATTTTGAGATGCTGTTAAACAGGACATATGCACAATGCACAAAAATATGTATCCATAAAAGGTGCTGTTATTGTTATTATGTTTTAATGCAACATAATGTGTAGAACCATTAACTGATGAGAGAGAGAGAGAGAGAGAGAGAGAGAGAGAGAGAGAGAGAGAGAGAGAGAGAGTGAGAGAGAGAGAGACTCAATCTGATGGGTAGGCTTCCTGGAACTCACACATCTCATATTTGAGGCAAAGAGGCAGATGACATCAATGTAAGAGGAGTTAAGAGTGCTACAGATCACATCATGGTCTGCATGCAACACATCTGATTCAGGACTCAATGCAGGATACTTGCTCTTCAGTTGACTAGTGAAAGAGTTTATACAATGTTCATAGTATTATTGCAACTATATTTTATATAAGTGGACCTGTATGATAACAATAATCATAATAATATACCGTGGCATGGCTGATTTTAAATATTTGCAGCTCCTTGCCTGTATGTTTCCAGATGTGAGTTGTCAGGTGGAATGACCCGGATTCAGCACTGAAATATGGCCACAAAGTCCAAAAGTCCTTGTGATGTGCAAGGCCATATCCTTTTGGACAGATGTAACATAAATCAAGTAGGTGATGTATAAAAAAAAAAACTGAGATAGATTACTCACACTCCTTGCTTTAGCTGGATAAAATTAATTAAATATTTGAGGATGCAGCACCAAATGACCAAGAAGAGACGTGCTTTAACCCTAATTATGTTTCACTGTAATCTTAAAATGATCTTGGTCTGGACTGAGCCAGCACTTCCTTCAAGATTGCGGTACAAATAAATGCAGGAGCTCCTATTTTCCTTCAAAAGTACAATTAAATGTCATTTTTTGTGGTCACTTGACACACTGTAAAACTGTGTTTGTGAAGAACATTATGAACATTTGTATTTAACTACAAGTCAAAGGTAAGAACAAATGGTCAACGTATAGGATAAGGCTGACTGAATCCAGGATTTTTTTCTCAAAAATACTGGTAAAGTTCAGATAGTAACATCACCAGTTACTCATTGAGATGTTGCTTCTATTTTTAAAAAACTAAATACACTTGACTAGGCTGTGCAAATGCAAAGACCTTAAATGGTATGGTGTTTGTGGGAGTGTGGATTTCGTTTTGTTTTAAAATCAGAGTACATTGAGGTGCTGAAGTGGAGCTCTAATGAAAGCAAAATTGAAATGTCTAAAGGTATTACATATATAATAAGTATCACATTAGATTTTGATGCATAGGTATGGTAATGATAAATCGGATGCCAAAAACTGAACGCTGGGTTTCTGTTGTCATAGATGATTTGGTATGAAGACCGTCACTTGTTGTGCAGTCAAGCAGTGACTGGAACATTGAAATCAAAGGGTCTTGGATTTGTTTTTTGTTGTTTTTTTATTATTATTCTGAGGAATAGTATTGTCAGTTCTGCAGTATAGTCCTTCGTCGTCAAAGCTGGTAGGTCTGGGTTGTGTCCTCATTGATATAACGCTTTACTCTTTAAAGAAGGTTTCCTGAAACCATTTAAATACTGTAAATTGAGCTGCTATATATCAAATGTCCGCAATGTACAACCAATGCTTCATTGACTAAAATCTCATTACAATTTGCATCTGACTGTGTCACTAACTGCACACTTGGTTGCAATGTAATGTACAACATGTGAGCCCTCCTGTAGGCTGTGGAGTGAGGGCACATATCTTTGGAGATGCTGTGTTAATGCTAGTTATAGGTGGAGGACACAAAATTTCAAATGCATATGCAAAGCACAATGGTACTTATGTATGTGCATATTTCTATATTTCTATATTTTCTGTGATACATACATGATCACTTGATCATGCACGTGTACCTACATTCACTAACCCAAACCCACACCCATACCCATTTAAACATACACAACATTCATACACACTTACTCAAATTAAGATACAAACATAGGTACAAATAGAATAAAAAACATGATCACCCATAGTGGGATTCCCACCCACCCACACACACACACACACACACATGCACAAACACACACAAGATTCATACATTCAGACACATTTGTGGACAAATACATGCATGAGCAAAAGCATATGTGCACACTAGAGATATACCCCAATACAAATTCGTTATTTGGAGAGGCACAGATAATGTGAATGGAAACGGATATTTCTTCTACCCGAATTTGCTCGTTATTATTCTGGATAAAAAGCCATGATTGACATGTCTGTGCCTGTCTATGTTTCTTCAATTTGATTCAAATCATTGTGGATGTCCACAAGATAAAAATTCCCATTCTATTTGCAGCATAAGACTTTGATTTCACGAACTAGTTGTTTCATTTACTTCACATTATTGAAACGTGATCAGTGCTAAAGTAAACTGCGGGCTTAGAGTTGAACATTCCCAGCTATCACTCAAGGAAACTCTCGCATCAAGGAGGGGGAGGTATCATGTGTGGGAGCTAACGAGACAAAAGTCTGGTGTGGCAACTGGATTTCTTTCAGACCCTCACAACCTATACAACAATGTAAAGCTTAGAACATGTCATTTTTAGCTGTATTTGTTCATTTCCTCCATTTAAAAAACCTAGGTCAGTAGGGGGAAAAAAAATAAAATGTGCAAAAAAAGCTCATATATTATTGTTATGTAATTACTGTTGGAAAGCAGTAATCCACATTTTCCAAGCAAAGTGCAGTCATATTCCCTTCAACTGAAGGATATTTTTTCTATATATCTTAACAGTTCATAAAACTTAGTTTAGTTAAAAATAAAAATAAAAAAAAGAACAAAAGAAATATGGCACAGTTTATAATATAGCATTAATTATATGCCAATATTAAATCAATTTGATGTTTTGACGGCACAAAAATTACATTCCCAATAAATACAACATTTACCCAATTTAATGTGACTTCCAGGATAAACCACGCCCACTTCTGGTCTTCTATCCAAATACAGATACAGAGGCAGATAATTTAGTTGGTTGAACAGATACAGATAATGACGTCTCTGTACACCTCTAGTGCACACACACACAGACAGTCCACCGCCTGAGTCTTTACAGGAAACAAAACAATTTTAAATCAGCCAAACTGAAAAATAAAAACAAATCTCTCATCAACTAACTAACAAAAAAACTCTTCATTTGATCCCCAAAATTTCCTGCAGGGATAGGAAAGAGTAAGTGATAAAACTGACATGATATGCATTGGAAAATTGATCAACTTCACTTTCTGCTTTTGTCATTCTAGCTAAATGGTTCTCAATCCACAAAAGGGTGGACAGAATTCGATAGAAGCCGACAAACGGTGAGGAAGGGGAATCATGGACTTTTGATAAAATAAATAAAACATTTATAGCCCACAGGAAAGGCAATCTTGGCTTAATTGCAGTGCATTTGTACTAATTAGGACAAATAGCCCTAAGTGGAGAGGCAGAGTGCAATTTAGCACCTCATTTAACACCGAAAATAATCAAACAAAGTTAAAAAATCTGATGGAACTGAACTTTTACAGTGGCGTCACATTTCTCCGGTTAATAGTGACCCCATTCCTTGTAAATTTAGGGCTAGAACACAGCAGCAAAAAGAAATCAGTAACATAAATGTACAATCCTGTCTGCCCTGTGAAGTTACTTTTGATTGATTTTTGTGGAAACTGCACTCAATACACATGTCCATCTGAAAATATTTATGCACTGGAAACATACATTTGAAAAGTGGACTTTCTTGTCCAGCTATATTCAAACATTACAACAAAGCCTGATACCACACACATGTACAGTGGTATGCAAACCGTTGGCCATCTCTGGTCAGTTTGCATGTTTTGATGCTTTTCAAAGTGAAAAGCAATTAATACAGTCTCTACAGGGAGAAAACTTCAACATGGCATATTTCTGTAAGTTGTAATGCAAAATTTCTATTTATTTCCTGAATATAACAGAAAAACAAAACAGTAAATGTAGCATGCACAATGATTTTGGCACCCTGCCAGACAATACATAACAACACCTCTTTTAGCAGAAATCACAGCTTCCAAACACCTCTTGTAGCCAGCTATCAACAAATCAACAAAATGTGCAATTTGACCAGGGGTGCCCAACATTTTATATGCCACTGTGTATGCCACTGAGACACATGTTTGATTTGTGAAATTAAAATCCTATATTCATTATAAAACACATACATTCTTAATGATTACATTTAAAAAGCATGCCAAAAGCATGTCTGCTGATTTTATGCCAGTACAACCTATGCAGACCTTACAGACTTCATTTAAACTCAGTAACCTATGATGTCTAGTAACTCACTCATATGATGTTATTTTCTTTAAGCTATTACCAGGAACCAAAAAATCACAGACAAGAATATACTTATATGAATAACATTTCTTTATTAAGTTTATTAAGTATAAAAAACAGTTTATTGTTTTCTGAGTACTCTATAGTAAACACTTCAGGGTCAATTCACGACAGATTTCCATGTATAAAAACAGGTGTGAAAACTTCATCAGATATTGTTTGTTTTTACAGGTTAGCTTAAACTGAGGAATCAGGTGTCCCTGCAATAGTTCAGAAATTGTGGGAGGAGGTTATGTAAACAGATTACTTTTGCACATCTACTACTGAACCTGAAAGCAATTTTGGGGAATTTTTTTGGGGGAAAAATAATAATGCATACAGTTAAGTATCTTCTTCATCTTAAGTATTTGCATAGTCATGAATGCAGACAATGTAATACAATCACATTTAATAAATAGTGTTGAATGTTCTTATTGAATATAATGTGATTTTTTTTAATTTTTAAAATTTATTTTATGTGTGTTATTTTAACAGAAAAAGCATGAAAAGCTTGAAAGATCAACCAATGTCCCTTAATATATCTTAATGCTTTGATTTTGCATTCTTCTTTGAGGTCACAATATGTATATACCATTATTGTGGAGACAGTGTTTAATTCTATTGGAATGTCACTGAAGTTAGTCTTTCACCAGCTGTGGGTCAGCTTACTATCAGTATTGCCAGTACTTGGTTAACAGGCTAATTAGCCATTTTTGTGTCTTCCAAAGCAATGTCACTGTGTGATTCTTTAGAATCTAGGTGTGTTGCATAAAAGTTGAGCAAATCATTTTCAAACAAGCAAACTTTGCTTTTCACACAGTGAGTATCGCACCACTGACAATATTCACTGACATTCCATGTATATTTACATTGTGAACAGACCGGTAGAAACTGCTGGTCTGCGAAAAGGAAATGTTCGTGGTGGCTTGTTCAGATGGAGCACAGCGGGACCACGATGCTGTGTAGGAGCTGCTGTTTCCATCACAGCATCAGCCAAACATCGCTGGGCGCACAACAAACAGCTGGAAGCTTCCCCCTGGGAATAATCACAATTTCTCTGGGCTGTCTTCAGCTATCTGAAAAATCCCAAATACCCTTGTCCCTTTTATCTACATGTTTTTCTTGTCATCTGGTTGTGGCTGAACACTGTTTTGTTCCAGTGACGTTGCCTTTAAGAAAAGAGACATTCTTTGTAAATTGATTAAACTCAATACCATAAGCCTAATTAACAAATTAAGATATTAATATATCATCATGCATATCAATATAATTAATTTTATCATAGTTTGTATGATCATTTATTTAATTGATCATTTATTTATTTCATTGATCATAGGCATAGAGGAAGAGAAGCAGGCATTGCCACTGTCAAACTGATCAGAAAAAAATTACATTTTTCTTTACAGAGAACATGTTTTTATCAAACATGGTGGACTGGTAGCAAACAGGCTGCTCCACCCAGCCTAGGGTTCATGATACCTCAGTATTCTGTAACTGATAGGAAGTGCACTATGGAAGACATCCATTTTATTTTCTTAACATGATCATATTGCTTCATGCTCTACAGGAAATCATACATTTGTTCCAATGATATAAGCCCAGCTAAGGTCTAGAGAGAGGGACATTCTGAATTCACATCTGCTTATGCATGACTCACCATAGTGACATGAGATTCCTTAACTGGATGCCTTTGTTGGTACAGAGCAATAAAAAAAAATATCCACTCAAAATGTCCGACTACAATCTCACCCCAACTCATCCAACTCTTCCTCCTCCCTCTTTGCCTTCATTGCTGCAATGTTTACCACTCCTGCCTCCCCAGTGTTACTGCTGTCAAGCCCATGACAGCCATCTGATTATGCTATCACATTGCCTTGCCTATGCAGATCTCTGCTACCCTGTAGGGGAGCTCCCATTTCATAGCAGCCATTAAATCTTAATGTGGCTGGGGTGGTGGGTGTTGGGTTGTGAGGATGAGGGCAGCTGGGATTCTAGAGGTGGGGGGATATAAGGCCTTGTGCAGCTCACACCAGGCATGGCACAGCAGCAGCAACGCATCTGATGCGAACCTTATCGGAAAGGGTCACCCAGACAATCAGCCCTACCAGCAGAGGGCACTAAAGGATTGTAAGGATGCCCCAATGTCTGCAAGTGAAATGTGTACTGTTCAGGGAAATGTCATGGAAAGGTCTATGAAAATGTGTGGATTTCACAGCCCAAACATTTTTTTAATTGATAAGATTCTCTCAGGCTATATTCTTAAGACAAGGTAAAATGGTTTGTCCTTTTATCTATTTACTTGTGCCATGTTTGTGTGCAGTGGGGGTGGATGGGTGGGAAGGGGTAGGCATATTGTAGTGCTTGCATACATGTATGTGTACATATATGCCTGTGTGCAGGTGAATGTACATCATTGTATCAAATTACATTATCTCACAGAAATCCCACCCTGAACACAAGAATGCATTCTGTTTGTGATTCCTTGCATTCTGACACATGTGTCTGCTGGCACACATGCCAGAGCTGAAAGTGTAGCTCTAATAGTGTTGACGCTCACCAGTCACAAAACAATCCATCACAACCGTAGAAGAAGGAAAAAAGAAAACAAAGTACTTCATAGTTTTAAAAGGCTATTCATCACAATAGCATTCCCTGTCAGCCCACGTTTGGATATTTCCAGAGGAAAAAATAAAGCCCCGGCCAAACTTGCTTACTGCCTCCAAACAAGAGGAAGTGGCACATCATGAATTTGCTTTTTGTGGTAGGAGGGTGGCCATTTTGCCATTTCAAATTCCCAGGAAGGAACAACCATTGCAACCCTGGAAAAGGTTTTTCATTTAATGTCACTTCAGTAAATATGCAACAAGCAAATGGGTAATGTGTAAATCTCCCTCCAAGATGGAGTGCAGTACATTAATGAATAATAATATTCTCCTTTACCAGAGGTCAGCCAAAGGCTTCTGTCTTGGACTATTGTACTATGAATCAATACTTTTAAATTTTAATTATCCTAAAAATGTTGCTGGAATTTTCAGAGTGAACAGAAAGAAAATGTAACTACTCACCCCACCTTGCTCAAATCCCCCTTCTTCCGACCAGCCTCCATCCTTTGGAGATGTTACAGAGAGTTGAAATATTTTAGGAGCTGCTCCCATAATCCCCACTTGTCCTGTCTGCATGGATGTTGCCAATTAGTCTTGGGAGCTTTGTGTGTGGTGCTGGAGGGGGCAGCTGAGTAAGAGAGTCAATGCAGTGAATAAGTGAACACTGATTTGACAGCTCAATATTAATGGTGGTGCCATGTGTTTAATGGAATATAGATTATCACAATCTGCTGTTATACTTTGTTTGTTTTACTTTTATGACAACACTGAGATGGTAAAAATGATGCTGGGAGGTGTAGAAAAAGAAAGTCATAGGAAATTAGTATAACATCATGCAATGCTGAGGGAGCACACATTCTAGTTTTACTGGCATATTATAAAGGCAAAGAATCCTCAGGAAAGTACATAAAATGGTTAGGGTTAGATCAGTGCCAAGTGTTTAAAAGGTGACATGACAGACTTAACTCATACGTAGTCGTAATAAAATTAAGCTTCTGGGTGTATTTCAGTGAATACCAGACTCAGAATTAGTGTTGAGCTATGGCTGAACTAAGTACGCCAGAGAAACCACGTCACTCTGTGTTTTGTCAACATACAAAGAAGTTCCACAAACAAATGCGTTTATTTCACATGGACACTTTAAAGCAAAAAACTACTATACTATATATAAAAGACTGATATTGAAACATGGAATACAGAGCAGGATTTGCAGTGCAGTCAGTGATGTTGGTGAGGAAATGATGAGGAAAGATGTGCCTTTGCATTATTTATTCCTTCTCTCTTTTTTAACTTAAGTTTTCCTTGCCTGATAATGTGGAGTTACATTTCAAGGTGAGCAGACAGCAGTGGTTAGATTTGTAAAACAGGGAACGCAGTCAGTGGATGGCACTGACAGCAAACAATGATTTTAAATATGCGACGCTATGTCCTGTTGTCTCCTGGGAAGAATCAAAAGCACCACCCATACTAAACAGATTTTGTCGGGATACTGCACTGTTGACTTTGTAGAAAGTTTATCCATTTAAAGTAGACGACTCAGCCCAACATACTTTTTAAGTGAATGAATAATGCAGAGAGTTGGAAATCTCCTTGGGCAAATCAGTTACAATAAAACAAACCTACAAATAAAAAGCAGTATTGAATCAAATAAAGACAGTTGTTGACTCACTCGAACCTTACAGCATTTTGCACTGAAGATCCATTTCTGGCAGATAAACAACCTGATTATCATCAGCCATCAATAAGATACAACACAAATCTCTATAGCTGTCTATTTTAGATCAGTCTATTTTAAACCTCTCTATGCAACAGGCAAAAGTAGTCCGCATGTAGCAAATGAAATATTCAGATTGACATTTCACAACTGCTACCTTCAGGGCAAACACACATTAATTATTGCACATACAGAGGGGAGCACAGTGAGAGGTTACCAAAGTCCCAGGAGATTCAGGTTCAAATCACAGAAATTACGTGGACAGATTGGAGCAAAATATATGTATGCATTCCTAAAAGCAGCTCTTTACAGTCTAAATAATTAGGCCTCATTTATGATTGTTTATGATTGTTTTAGACATGTTTTCACATACAGTTTTGGGTTAACATTTGTGTGTGGATGTATTTACATCTATATATTTTAAAATTCCTCTGTGGTAGTAAAGCAACTTTGTCTGTCATGCAAAAATGCATATTAAATACAGCATATACAACAACACATCCAAATATCATAAAATGACATTTTGTAAAATATATTGTTTCTCTTATTTCTTAATCCAGGTTATTGATTGCATGGGTTTGTACATGTTTTATTGGCAAATTCCTGTATTCCCTGATCTGCTGTTATTTGTTAAAAATGTTGGCTTCAGATGCTTATGCACTACATGGCCAAAAGTATGTTGACACCCCTTCTAAATAGTGGGTTCAGTTGTTTCAGCCACATGTGCATATAACAGGTGCATAAAATCAAATATACAGCCATGCAATCTCCACAGACAAACATTGGTCATAGAATAGAATAGAAACATTTCCAACAAGGCATTAGGCCATGCAAGCTTAGAGAATGGAACTGTCAAGTGTCCTTGGTTACAGCACTCACTACAGAGTTCCAAACTGCCTCTGGAAGTAATGTCAGCGCAAGCACTGATTATGAAGCTCCCTGAAACAGTTTTCATGGCAAAACAGCCTTACATAAGCCCGAGATCACCATGTGGAATGCCAAGCATCGGCTGGAGTGGTGCAAAACGCACCAGCATTGGACTCTGGAACAGTGGAAACCTGTTCTCTAGACTGATGAATTGTTTCACTATCTAGCAGCCTGATGGACACATCTGGGTTTAGCAGATGCCAAGAGAATGCTACCTGCCCAAATGAATCATGCTAATTGCTAATTGTAAAGTTTGGTGAAGGGGGAATACATGTTCTGGAGCTGTTTTTCATGGTTTGGACTAGCCTCCCGAATTCCAGTGAAAAAAATCTTAATGCTACAACATACAATAACAATTCAGAGAAATGTGTTTTTCTTATGGGTAGGCCTTGTCTGGTTTCAGCATGACAGTGCCTTTGTGCACAAAGTGAGGTCCA
The DNA here is from genome assembly GCA_022829145.1 of Albula goreensis. Taxonomy (NCBI): domain Eukaryota; kingdom Metazoa; phylum Chordata; class Actinopteri; order Albuliformes; family Albulidae; genus Albula; species Albula goreensis. The sequence goes on from CM040745.1 coordinate 18,071,302, forward strand.
TAAAGACATGGGTTGCTGCGTTAGGTGTAGAAGAACCCCACACCTTTGGGATGAATTGGAACACTGACTGTGAGTCAGGTCTTATCATCCAAATCATTCCCGGCCTCACTAATGTCATTATGACTGAATGTGAGCAAATTCCTGCAGCTATGCTGCAAAATCCAGTGGAACTCCTTCCTAGAAGACTCGAGGCTATTATAAGAGCAAAGGGGGTAGCAAGTTCATATTCATGTCCATGATTTTGGAATGAGATGTTAAACAAGCACACATGTCTGTGATGTTCAGGTGTCCACATAATTTTGGCCATGTAGTGTCGCTCTGGGCCAGGTGTAAGTGATAGAGATATCATACTACAGATAGTGCCATAAGTAATAAATGGAATTTCTTTCATTGTTGAGCTGAATGTTTGGAGGTAGCATGTGGTAGACTGAAATAAATTCATCACTCATTTCTGTATACCTTGGGATTTGTTTCGGGGACAGTGCATTACATTTGGTACAAAGACAAACAAACTACAAACCTGCATTTTGTGTGCTGGTTCAAGTGCTATTCACATTGGGACACATCCCCACGCAGTTGTAGATACTGCCCGAGTAGAGTCAGTGGTAGATACTGGCTGCTACTATGGTATATCTACTAAACCTGAACTGTTTATCAACAGATGGCTGTCTGAAAGGAGGTTTTTTTAGTTCACTGGGCTTTTCAGTCAGCACACTCAACAGCATCCATATGTGCATAAACTTACCATTGTTGAAGTAATTCACCCACATTTAGGAAATACGGAATACTATATGTTTGGGGTTAAACTTTTTTTTTTAAATAATGGAGAATAGGAGAATTAGCTCATTTCTATTATGAGCTTATAGAAGTCTATAGACTTGAAATACTGAGCTGAAGTTTGTAAGAGAAATATATTGGATCGTGCTTACAGTAGCCACTTTCAGGATGTGAGGCTGAAAATGTGCCTATTGAAATTCATACACATACAAATACAAATGTAAAATATATTACTTGTCACAGATTTCTTTACAGATTGATATGAGAACAGGCTGGGTGTTGAAGTGGGCAAGACATATAAAATACTCATATTATTAGGGGAAAAATAATCAATTCTTTGAGTGTATATGTGTACATGTTGACATTTGATAAGAGTGTGACTTCTGAACATTGCTACTCAGAGGCCAGGTGGGAAGCATGATTTCCTCTTTCTGTAGCATAACAGCCTGGGTAATTGCTTACAGGGGAACATGTGATTCTCTCATCCAGCAGAATTGCAGCATAGGTAATCACGTATAGGAGGGTGTTGAGAGTGATGGTCTCATTGGTATGAAAGAACACTGGTTAAAGTCACTGAAAAAAGGTGATTTTAAAAAAATACAAATGATTGGGGAATAAGCTACATATCCCTCTCTCCACACACAATAGACAGTCTTATCTGGATCCAGTCCACTAATCCATGCTGCAAATACTGAGATGGCAAAATAGTACACACATGCAGCAAGATGATACATCTGCACCCACTGGATTGCTAAAAGGTTTTCTATGCTTTGTCTGGATGCAGTAGGCAGTATCCTCCAGTACAAGCTAGAGACAGTATGCTGAATTATAATGACCCTCAGACTTTTTTGTAACATGGTCATGAAATTTTGGTACAGCGTTACTTGACGTTTTATGGGCCAACCCAATGATGGTGGAACTTGGCCACATTTGGAGGCTATTCAGAGAAGGCAGGAGCTCAAGGCTAGGAAGTTAAATTTGTCATCTTAATGCCTAATGGAGTAGAAATTAATCTAGCTGCAAATGAACACTTTTCAGTCCTCACGTTTCACGTCTCATTTACGTTTTGCATTGGATAAATTAACCAGCTTCGTATTGACCATTTGCTAATCAGCAGCAATAATAGCAGGTGCTGGGCAAAGACTTTCAATTAATCCATCATATCTGTAAATAATGCTATCACTTGCTGAATTCCTTTTTGGAGACTGGTGGTTGTTTACAGTAACAGATTGATGACTTTCCATTTTTTTTCTCATTCTTTTCCACCAGTATATGAAAGTAGTCTCCTGACACTCCTCTGAATCTCTCCTGTTTGTTACTGGAATAAATGGTAATGACAGTGATGATGAGAATAATACTGCTTGGATTTTGTTTTTTTATGCTTTATAATTTTGACATTCATATCTGAGCGCAGGTCATAGCCAATAAAAGTATGGCACTAAAAACATGGATCCTCATTTTTATCCATATAATAAAAAAAAAATAATGTGTTCGAATCTGAGAACATTAACAGTATTAACAGTAAGGTAAAAAAGAAATGTCACAGTATGAACACAGGAACACAATAGAATTATTTATGCACACCACACAGATACAATATTATAACAGTAAACAATGCAATATATAATATAATACATGATATACAATAACAATAATGGTACAGAAATGTTCCCCTTCCTTAGGTTCTTAGGTGAGTCTTTGTTGTAGTTGTGTTGATGTGATAAAAGTCTTCAGTATTAGGTTCAATACCTATTATTTGCCCTAGCCTGAGGGAGGTCTCTTCACCCAACAGTTGAGATCAAGAGCAGTAGGCTACATAAGATTGTATAGCACACAAGCTCTCCCTGCAGCATTTGGTTAACCTTTCATAAAATGGCACCGCTATGGTGACATCCCAAGCTAAGTCCTTATGCAGTAAGACTTCACCACTGACATTTTATTTGTTCTAATAACATGTAAATGTATTCATCCATTTCCAGTAAATGATGCCTTTCTTCAGTAAGACCTGTTTACAGTTTTGTTTATTTAAGTTTCAAATAATTTGCCTATGGTCACTAGTATATGGCTTACGATGGTTGTGGAAGACGGCTCAGATTTGCTTAGGCAAATTCTCAGAAAGTAAAAAGAGGGACTTGCCTACAAGTATGCACTCATATACCAGTACCCTGTTCACTAAGCAATCTTTTAAGACTTATTATAAAAGTATAAAAATATTAAACAATATAACATATTAAATTATATGTTTCTTGAATTCACGACTCAATCTCAATGCATTCATGCATGGATGCAGTGTTTAGCCTCCCTGCTAACACAAGACCACCAACTACATAATGTATAATGTTTCTGGAGGATGATAAAGTCAGTATCTGGTCAGTTCGAACAGGTACTTGGCTGACTCTGAGTTGCTGGTAGAGAGTGAAGAGACTAGAAATGAGAACGTATTGACTAATTTTTAATGATTAGACAAATTATAATATATTCACTGATTAAAGGTGACAGTATGTGATATAAACATCTATGTCAAGTAAAACTGTTCTGCATAGGGAGGTTATTCCAAAGACAAATACCAGCGTACTTTTTGTGCAGTAGAAATTTTATTGGTATTGCAAATAACATAGATGTATGACCTTCCAGTAAAATAATATTATAAACTATTTTACAGTCTTCTGTTTTAGACTCAGTCCCTTCAGTTTTGACGGTTTGCTGTGGTTCACAATATGTTGGAGGGCCAGATTAAGGGAGTGGATTCTCCCACCAAAAAAAAGAGCTGACAACGGGATTGGCAGTGCTCCCCCCCAGGTGGAAAAGTTTGCAGATAGACACAAAGTAAACTGACACAGAGTAAAAAACTAAACTAAAGGAAAGTAATTAAACCGGTTCAACTAAACTAAATCAAATTAAACCAAAAACTGTTTCAATAATAAGCCGAAGAAAAGGAATATGGTTACCACATAGCACCAACATTATCACCACTGTCCTCCTTTGAGGCCTAAAATCAACTGACTAAAATAGAGGGAAGGTACTTAGCTACTTCTTCTAAGGACTATACCATTTTCATAAATTAAATACATTTTACAGTCTGTCCAATAATCACATATACAGATACAAAAAAAAAACATGATCAGTTATAAGATAGATAAGTATACTTACCATGAATAAAACCCAAAGCAACAAAATAATCATTTCACCAAATTGAAATTACAAATTACTTCCCCGGGTGGTTATTCATGGGAATTCAGTAATCCCAAAAAAGTACTTAAAACCCCATGAGACTAGAGTTTGCATCTTTTCCCCAGAAAAAGGAAATGGTTAAGCATCCATACAGACATTCTAGGTGAACACACAGAAATATACAATACAGATATTCATCTTGCCTTTGAACTACAGCCAGTACTTTGTTGTACATGCAGTCACAATTGCTCAAGCACAGTTGATAAAATTACTGATGATAATGAAGTTTGCATTGTACACACCACACATAAACAAAGACTTGTCGCCTTAAATGCTGACTTTTACTCACAACCTTCAACATACCCTTATGTTTTGCAGGTGCTGTATTTTAAGAAGACCGATGATGATAGAAGCAACGAAACCATGCCACTTCCCATTTACAGTTAAACATTGCAAATGTCCGTTAAACATTGCAATCAATAAAACTCACATACTAAAACTGTTTGTCTCTGCCCGATGTACGTGTGCACAGTCCCAGAGAGTAATATAATAGAACAGGCACAGAGAATTCGCTACATGACACAGTATCATATTCTTTGGAACATTACCATACCAGTGTATTTTTTAAATTTGTATTCATGTATTTATTTATTTTGCTCTCAGGTTCTGCAGGTGACTCATCCGTGGAAAATGTTGTTCTACACATGAACTGTGATGACTCATAAGGTTTTCCTAAACAAAATCCATGTTGTAACATGATGTGTCACCAGTATGATCATTAGGGCACAAATGTGAAATGTAACATCCAAAACTGTGGCTAATTTAAGATGCTTGGAACATATAAGGTACTGCCATACGTCCCTACATATTTATAAACATTTATGAAAAGGGATTCTTATTCAGTTTTTTGTTGTTGTTGTTGTTGTTTAATATTTCATTATATTTGGAGTTCTGTAGAACCATCATGCATCCTGATGGCATGATGGAAGTGTAGTCTTGATTTTATTTTCAGTATAAATACAAAGCCATTTTTTCTTTGCAGTAGACTCAATGAATGTTATTAAAATTGCCATGAAGTTCTTGTCTAAAAAATGTTCAGAACTCTCCACATTTGTGATCTTCAAATAGTAATGGGCACTAACATTACTGGAATACAACAGGAAATTAGGATGAGGAGTGAAATGAGAAACAGGAGATAGTTTTCAGTAATGATCAATCTGATCGGTGCAAGCAGGTTTTTTCAAAATCTTAAATTGTAGCCTCTCAAGACACACTCTAAGTGGGTCGACATATTTCTGCCCTTAACTGATGAATTGATTGATTTCTTGGTTGGTCTGAATTGGTGAAAACAGATGTCAGTGAATCTTGAGGGTCTTCAGATGGTTAAAACCTGCATCTTGCAGAACCCACAGCATTCCTGAATTCCCCTAACAGCATCATCACAGCAAAGAATCTCTTTTGCCAAGTGCCATTCACATGGAGCTGGAGTGTCAAGGGGATCTGTCAACTATCGCTCCCCCACCTCCACCCTCCCCTCACAAAAGTCACCCCTCTCTGTGCAGCAGTGACAGGGATGAGGCTGCAGCTGGAGACAATCTGTTGGCAGTCATATTTGATCACTGCTGTTGACACTGCCCGCAAATCCACACTCCCATCATAAAGGATACAAGGTGCTGTGGGAGAGACTGAGAGAGCTGACCAAGGATTTTCTGAGGCAAGGTGCCCAGCCTTGTGATGCAATTTTATCACCAATAAATCATCATAAAAAATAGTTCTGGTGCTGCATTTTGATCAGCTGAAACTGTGTTCCAGCCATGCATGTATTCACAACACACCACAGCAAGAAAAAATAAACAATAAGTCATATTACTAAGCATCAGATTGGTATCAATATCGCCATCTGTTATCCAAGCTAGCAGCACTGTTAATGCAGTCTGTCTTAAAATTGATAGATGTAACATCACTTTCAATCACAAAACACAGGTAATGGAGCTAAATGTTGAACATAGAAATTGACACTAACTGGTTGATTTTCACACACACACACACACACACACACACACACACACACACACACACACACACACACACACACATATATATAAATAAATACATGAAGCTTGCATGAAGCTAGCTAACATTAGCTAGTTAGCTTGCTTGTTCGTAACATTTTGGAAGGCTGAACATTATTCAATTCAATGAAAAGCTAGAAATTGCACTTACTTTTACATTTGCACAGCTAGACACTACTATGCTTAAAATATTGATAATTGATGTTAGTTTGCTGAAATGCAGGCCTTGAAGTTAACATGATAACTTTTGAAAATGTATACTTGTATACCACTGCCTTTTTGCTTTGAGAAAAACTGGCTGTCATGGCAACCAGATTTGGTCCTGAGTCCAGGGACGGATCTACTAAAAACGTTCCAGTTATATATAAGGTCGTCTGTACGTCTGTAATTGTAAAGCAATTTTATTAATCTTCTGAATACTAAGGGTCAATACCAACTCCAATATAATTTAATGGCTCTGACATATGGCCCTGTTAGCATCAGAAACCCCTGATAATACCTCTTGTAATTAAAAAAAAAAAAAAAAAAATAGGAAACATAATGGTGTAGGCTTGTTTGAACAATATGTCAATTGAGATCACAATATGACCCATATGATTGCTATGTGTGCAGTTTAACCTAGACTCAAACAACAAATGAAGATATGTAGTCCGCAGTTTGCCTAGACTTTATGGTAAACTTTCCAGATATTAAATATTATTATTATTTTCTCAAGATTCCACTTCTTAAGACAACATGCATATAACACTATCTATTTATACAGCTTCATTTCCCCTGAAATAATAATGCTTGTATATAATAATCATGAATAGCCATTCTCAAGGGTATGACCATGCATCACCAGAGATGTGACCAGCTTGCTCTGACTAGCATGACTCCTTAACCGCTTCAATAGTTGTTCAAATGTTCAAATGCTGCCAATAAGCTGTGGGCATGCTTATGATACAGTGGATGTAAGAGAAACTACAGAAATTCATGGATTAAAGCTGCCTTTACACTGCCTCTTACAATAATTTTTAACATAACGTGGGTTTCTCAAACACGTATGTAGCCAACGTGTGGTTAATTTGAAAGTTACAAGAGAGCTGCATCTGTACAGTTCCATAAAACAGGCTGTCCTGCCAAATCATTGCCACCCCTGCATTGTGGAGAAAGGATATATTGTCATCGCTATATTTAAAAAAATATCAGAAATGCAAATCAGATCTGAGATGCAAAAGAATACGTTTGTTGTGGGTATGAATGCTGCAACAGGTATCAACGTCAATCCATTTGATCACTACACCAATGACAGCACCCTGGTCAAATATTGGCTACCAGAATATAAAATAATATTAGCAGCAGTTTTAAATGTGTCGTAATGCATGACTGCCAGTGTCTAACACTAAAGAAATGGGCTGGCGGCAGACAGTCTCGAATAACAATGAAATGTGCAGATAAGAACTTTTTTTTCTTAATTAGCCTACTTAGGGTATTATTTACCTACCAATATTTATATATTCATTTAATAAATATGCTGTGTATCAACATTTTTAAAAGTATCTAATTCGACAATATATTCTCTTATTTATACACTATATATTTCAGTCTTGATTGGTTAAAATCTATTGGCTTATGACTGCATCAATTTATCCACTAGTAATAATTTAGTGGGGACACACTTCACAACGAATCTCTTTGCAAAGTTCCTCTTAAGAGTATGTCAAACAAATGTGTTTGCGAAACCCATGTGCAGAGAGAAAGTTTGTTGCTGTAGAGCCTCTTTAAACACGTTTGTTAATGCTACGAGCCATTGTTATCTCTCCTGCTCTCTCTCATTCCACCTCTCCTGTGATTTCAAATCCTGTCTAAACTTCTAAAGGCGTGTAACCTTAGAAACGGCACTTGTGGTATTTTTGACCTTCTGTGCAGGCTTTTCTTCCCACCCCCCACCCCACCCCCTTCCTCCCCCCCTGTGGTCACAGCACTCCGGTTTCTGTTTCAGCTAGCGTTGTTGTTTGTCATTAAGGAGAGAAGGAGGACTGTCAGCAGGTATTACGGCATGCGAGTGGCTGACAGAGAGCCAAGTGGGTGTGCTACACAATCTGACATTCACACTTTTACCAGCAATCCCACCAGCTTCCTGTGCCTGGAAACATTCCATCCCGGTGCACTCTGGAGTTTGTCAGAGCAATGTTACCACATCTGGGAGCCAAGGACAGTGACACCTTCGGTTTCTTTGGGAAAACAAGGGCGAGAAAGGAGTTTGGAGGAGAAACGGCAAGAGCAACAAGGCCCCTGTGCACCACAGTTCACAGTTTCTCCTCTGTTCCTTTAGGATGGGTGGGTGGAGGGGAGGGGGGTGCAGGGCAGAGGTGAACAGCATCCTCAATGATTGTTCCTACTGGATAAGACATAAAATGACTGAACACGACAGTAATGGGCCTACACAAAACACCACTCCTCACCTTGTCAGATACAATCTCAACGGAGCACCTGGTCAACTGCATCTTTGTCAATACGGCTCAATGCTCTCCCTGCTTTGCATAGCTGTCAAAGAGACCGTTCACTGTTAAAAGCCTCTTTTTGCAGCAGGAAATTGACACAATTCCAAAAGCAAACAGAAGCTTTAAGAAAAGGTTGCCATCTCAGTTACACAAACAAGACAAGGCAATCCAATTTGTCTCTTTTAACCCCTCTAACACCGGTGATGGTCATATAAGCTTGACATATATGTATGTCCCTGGAGGTAGACATCTGCCCCATTGATTCTCCAAAACAGTGATTTAATATAATGGAATGGCCAGATATTTGAAGTATTTTTTATCATATGAGATATGCAATAAAAAAAACATAGAATTTGAGATTACATTTTTCATGTTGAACAGTGAAGCCCACATGTTTGATGACTTAGTCTGGCCCACCGTGGACTGGAGTGGGAAGATTAGCATGGCTAAATGCCACAATTTTGATTTTTCTCCAGAAAATCTGTTCTGCTCACATGATCAGACTCTGCTGAACAGATTTTCATGAAGTAGAAAAAATAAGCCAAAATGGGCAAAATATTGTGCAATGCAGTCCACACACATGAACATGCTCAGGCAGATGGGCTATAAACACAACAGATAATCAGATTTTTATGTTTCCATCAACAGTGCTTGTAGTGACATTTTTTATTTATTTATTGATTTTATAAACTGACACAAAATTAGAATCACTGTATATGTTATAAAATGTACACAGGTTTCAACTGCTATTGACCATTTTTTCAGCTTTTCAGGATAAACTTTCCAATATTGATTCAATCAGCCACAATATATCAAATGGATACTTTCCAGTAAATGTTGCACATTTGAAAACCGATGGTACCTAGAATTTCATAACATATAGAAAACACCTGACTTGCCCCTGTATCGCCTCCCCGCCATCCTGGTTATCTGCGGTAATGCCAATATTACCCCAGGCACACATTACACAACAGAACATCAATCATCCGCACAATCTCCAGATCACACCGCCCTGCATGGGCATCTCCCATTCCGGTTTCCTGAAACCAGAGATTGCATCTAATTGACATGTTGCAATAGGCAACAAGATACGAGCACATGCTGCAGGACGGGAATGTCATTTTTACCATAAGTTAATGAGATTTTGGGAGGCTGATATGGATTCAAAATCCGTTGTGTGAATGAGTGCTCCTCTTACTTGTATTTATTTTCATCTGGAGATGATTTACAGAGAACCTCTGTGGATTTTTTTCAGAGGTGGTAAAATGGTGATCCCTTCCCTCTGTAAGGCATGCCTTTTAGAAATATTGGGTGGGTTTCCTATGGAAAATCTATAGTTTTATTTAAACTAACCAGTTTCACGCAGCTGGGGCTGCAAGAAAAGGCAAACAGAATGTGGAACCACTGGTAATACCATAATACTATAATTTTATATGTTGATAGTTTCAAGTTAATTTGAATGTAATTAGCATGTAAGTATGTAAGCATGTCAGGATTGTGCATGGAAGTAAGATAATTGGGGCATACAACAATGGTAAATACAAGAATCTATTATGATTGACTCAGTCACATAAGCAATCAACTTGATCTGAATTGGGAGGGAATTGTAACAAAGAGGGTGTACAAAGGGTGTTTCACTTAATTACCTTTTGTAAACCTTTATACTTCAATGTTACTTCCAGTTGTAGTTTTACTTCCAGTGCTGCATTTTCCATTGTTACCCTCATGATTGTAATTTAACTTGCAACGAGTTTCACTGACTCAATTAATATTGCTATGCTGTTTCACTGAGTTTAGTTGGAGTCTGATTGTTAGTTAAATGGTCAATGTATTATTTATTTTATTATGACCATTAAAAATGATTTCTAAAGACTATTGATTCCAACTACAGTTGATCCTCCCACTAAGTGAAGTCGGCATGTGAGCATGTGAGCATCATGAAGCAAAGCGAGCACCTCCAGCTGGGAGGTTCGGGGGGGGGGTGCTGTTGCATCTTAAACCAGACTGGAGTTCTGCGCTGTCTAGTGCTCAATGGTTAGTCAGTTTCAAGGGACAATTACATTTTAAAAGGGAGTTATCCCATAACTTAATTGTTTGCTGCCGACCCACAAAAAAATCAAAGCCAATGATGAAGTAATGAACTCATGTCCCTAGTAGTTAACCTACTATAAAACATTAAGTAATTGGTTACCATTAAAAAGATGTATAAAAATGTATGGTGTGTGTTACCAGGAGAGGTAGAGGGAGAAGCAAGTGAGAGAGAGACAGAGTGTATATTTGATTGTGTTAGAGAGAGGTGACATGACAGTTTGATCAGTTTGAAAGCTGTTAAGGTTAAACTGAATGAAGTCTGCAGCTCTCCATTTTGCTGACTCACATAATGGCAGTTACATTTCTAAATCACAGCTGAACGTGACTCATCCCTTCCCTGAGGCAACCCCTAATAGAGGCTGACTGCAATCAATGACTGACTGCAGCAAACATGACATACTTTAAGTCCCTGGCACTGTGTAACGATTAATTACTACAGGTAATGATTTCCATGATTTCTATTGAGTATGCATGAAGTTCATAAAATTGCAGATGTAATGAAATACTTTTTATATTTCCTATGTAACTTTGTTTTACATTTGTTACGTCTCCGTGTGTGTTTTATTGTTGAGTTGTTGCATGTCCCTCACAGTCTTTCTCCCCTCAAACGTTTGCCGCTATCCCTCCCCCCCTTAGAAGTCCGCTGTTGCCGTCCTCTTCTCTATCATCCAGCCCCTGCCATTTGACATTCTTGCTGTCACTCATCGACATCCTGCCAATCAGAGAGCAACATGACTTTTAAATACCCCTTCTTCACCGTGAAGAAGTCTATCTTGATGGCTTCATGTCTGTGCTGGTTGTGTGTGTTCGTGCAGTGTTTTGCCCATGTTATCCCTGCTGAGTGTTGTAGTGTCTGTGGTTTCTGGCATAGTGGCATCCTTTTTTGTTGTACCTCCTGTTGTGCTCTTTTTTCGGCCACTTCGGGGCTAGGAACAGGATAGATAGGGGTCCCTGTACACCGCATGCAGTGGGATACTGGTCTATAGACACGCTAGGGTAGGAGTGATTGCCACATCTTGTATTTTCCGTGTGGTTCATTAGAGTAGTTAGGTAGGTTTTGCTTTGTGTTTTTTGGTAGTTAGTTAGCCTGCTTTCGTTGTAGTTAGATACGTTTGGTTTTGTTCTTTTCATTCCTTTGGCAACACTCATAGTTCCGACCCCTCGGTCATGTGTGTGTCTGTATAAAAATACTGTAAATACTGAACTAAAGATTGTTGTCACCTGTGCACCTTCATCACTTGGTCACTTAAGAAACACTCTTCACCATACGTGTATGTTGTGCTGTTGTTCTCCCTACTCGTTTCACTGCAGTTATTCCTCTTTCATCCTGTATACATGTTACGTGCCCTTTCCCAAACCCCTAGACTGCCAGGGTCATCAACAACATTGATCATAAAAAGTTGTACCTCAGTCTTATACATTTATACTGTGCCATATGTGGTAAAATTAGTGTCAATAATTTCTCATTAATTTAAAAGTTTAGCAACATTCTCTAATATTATGACTGGTGCAGAAGTTTTTGAAGTGTAAAGGAAAGATGCTAAATCTTAATTAGAAACTGAATTCAAGTTGCCATAGCTAACAAGCTAAAGCTTGCCTAAATCTAAATTTTAGAGTGACTTGGTTGAAAACTCAGTATAGATTATGCATGATTGCCTATCATTGAGTCAAAATGAATCCAAGAGCAAAATTATCAGTAATACAGTATTCAAACTACTTCATGAACAAGCTGAAAGATTTCTCAAATAAGCATATAATTTCTATACATATATTATATATGTACATTATCAAATTCACAGCCAATGCAATTTTTTTCGGAAATTTTGAAAGCACAACCTCAAATCATGAGAAGCTCAACCTCATATTTTTCATTTGCAGCAGTTCAGTCTCTCTGTAATCACAAGGCTGTGTTTTCAAATCCTGCAACAAATTCAACAGTATGCCTTGTCTAATACCTATCACTGTGTTTCTAACAAAGCTGCTGTAGATGTATTTGTCTTATTTTGAAAGATGGTTAAGACACAGTGCGGAATTCACTCCCTGTTTGCATACAGCTTGTCATACAGTTTATGGGATTGTATCAAATGTGCCGTTAATCTATATAAGATCCACCTGTATATAACCTGTGCAATCAGTATGTAAAGTTGGTGCCTTTTGCCTCTGTCTCAGTTGACTAGCCAGTGGGTTAAAATACATTCAGAGGCAATGATACTAAAATAATTGTGTTTGAAATCAAATTGAGTTTAGGGAGTGAGGTGTCCAGGGAAACTAATTTAAGAGAGATGGGGTGGGGGAGCTCAAATGAAATGGATTTGAAAATTAATTGAAGTCATAATATTGGAGACATTATTTAAAGTGTTTTAAGTCTCCATTTCAGCGTCAAAAGGAATAAAATTCGCTGTAGGGACTTTTCATTGGCTTCATTATTGCCCTGTGTTGGAAGGTTCAATAAGTGACATTTAATTTAAAAATTTTTTACTTCAGCTTTCCTTTGGTGTCTTCTTTTTCCCCTGATATTTTTGGAATGTGTTTTTTTTTTTGTGTTTCTGAGAACTGTAATTCCAGACATTCAATAAGAGCCTTCTCTATTTTCTTTTAGAGCCAAGAATTGTTCGCTTAATTGGATTCCGTAATTCGACAGCATTCACTCTGTGACTTCCTGCTTTAAATATTTTATATCTGACCTGACAAACTTAACTCTTTGTCTGGGTAAAAAAGCAGTTTGTGAATGATGGTCCTGCATAAGTTCACAAGCCATAAGTGACTGTTTCTCCACTCAGTTGAAAAAATCTTCATGTTAAATGTTATTTATTTGTTTGTTTGTTTGTTTGTTTGTTTGTTTGTTTGTTGTGTACTGTTAAAAGAAAGTAGTCTCATTCAGAAATGTGAGAAAAGAAATGTGTCACAATCATTGTGTTTAAAAACACTGAAAGTAGTGTACCAAACTTAAAATCCTGCGTTTCAGCAGTGATTGCATACTAACACAAGTTGGGTGTTTCAACTCATTTAAGAATGGCCCTCAAACAGTATAAAACAGTTTCTACCCACTTTCTGCAACATCTCAGTAGTTAAACAGTTAAATATTCTCCACATCTTTTAGAAGACAGTCGAATCTTCATAGGGCTGAATTTGGCAAAAAGTAAGCTTAGCTCAAATAAACTGTGGGTTCTGCTTTAAATTCATGAGGAATTACCATGTGGGAAAACATTCACTAATTTGATTATTCAATTGATTATGAGACTCTTTGCTTGTTAATCTACTTTACAGAGGAAATCTACCAACCATACACCCTCATATGTGTAGAAATCACAAAACTATCATACTCACATCTATTACAGAATGATTGAAATTCTATACTGAGGCAGAAACGACCCTGAATGAATAATAATAATATGTGACCTGACGTGAGCAAACCCTCCACATTTCGGCCACGTCAACTTTACAGGAGAGCACAAAAACTGCGGGTGGCCAGTATTTTGTCAAAAATGAGATAGTGGTGGATTTGAATTCCTGAAGTGTTTATGTATCATCTCCCTTCTTGTTGAAACTGAAAATGACTCGTAAGTGCAAAAGACAGAAGTCAGTGGGAAGAACTGGTGAGAAATTCATTTCTTGAGGTGAAGGATAAGATGCACCATGTACTGTCAGACTCAGAAGATGAGGACTGCAGTGATGAAGAAACCATTCCCGACTTGGATAAAGTACTAAATGTGAAAAGAGGTCATGAAGCGGATTTTGAAGAAACAACAGATGAAGATTTTGCAACCTTCGCTGTTGTCGCTAACGAAGATACAATGCAGTTAGTTGACTTTACTGACTCTGACTGTGACCACAAACTCACAGAAATTCTCAATTTCATCTGCAGCTGCCGTTGCGGTTGAATGCGAAAAGAAAACTCAAAGCTTGGCCAGGAATACTGTACAAACAAACTGCCTCATGAATGCATCGATGAGCTACGCTACATGATAAATGCCTTGTCACAGCCAGAAAAGGACATGTTCACTGCACATCTGCACTTTTTATTGTACCTTTTTGTATCTTATTACAAACTACTGTGTTGTACTTGTCAATAAAATGGTTTCTTGTTTTACAAATTCAGTCTCATGGATTCACATGTATTCAGACTCTAAACACTCACTTCTCTGTCATGTGCCTAGGCAATCACTGTAGTCCCCTCTGTTAGTCCTCCAATCATAAAAATGCAAATAAACCCCCACACCACTCCTAAGAACAATGAGAATGATTTCCAGGCATCATCAGCCATTCGTCCTCCAGCCTTTCAGATGCAGTAGCATCCTGGGATAGCTTTTTGGTCAGAGCTGAGTCGTTGAGAATGAGAGCAATGCCACTTTGAACAGATATTAATACAGTGAATTCGAATTTTACGCGAAGATGTGGTCCTGAAAAGGCTCACGTACAGCAAAATCGCGTAATTCAAGTCAAATATCCCCATTTAAATTAATGGAAATGCTCAAGATGTGTTCCGCGGTCATGTAATATGGATGAATATCTTTATCAAAACAGTTTCTGCGTACTATACAGAGAGAGTGTCTGTGTGACTGAGTGAGTGAGTGAGTGAGTGTGATGCTCAACCGTGTGGTGTTAGTACAACAACGCGTAGTCTGTGATAAAGGAACAGAGAAAGTGTGTGTGTGTGTGAGTGAGTGTGATGCTCAACCGCATGGTGTTAGAGTTTGTATGTGTATGTCTGTGAGTGTAAAAGTGAAGAGAATGGATATAGCAAGAACTAGTGGGAATCTATGAGAGAGAGAGTGAGTGGATATCCTATTGGTAAATTGGATATCGGATAATGCTAATGGTACAGTAAATTAGTACATTTCTGCTAAATATATGCTGTACACTACTTCAAATACCACTCGTAATTTCCTTTGTCAATTCAAATATTATTAAATATGAATATTAAATAATATTATTTTAAAAATACCACTCACGTTAAAGTGCATAATGTCGCATAAAGCGATACTTTGAACTGTATTTCAAGGGCGTTAAAGCGAATTCGCGTATTTTAAGTTCACGTAAAAAAACGAATGCACTGTACTGTCTTAAATATAAAACAATAAGTGGAGAAACTGCTAATGTACTGAAGTCACAGAATGATTAACAGACATGCAAAGATAGGCAGAGAATGCTTTAACTTGAATGATGTTTTCCATATTTTATATAAATTGATGATTTTTTTTTCCAACACTGCAAATTCAAAATGAACTTACTAATTGAGTAAAGCACTATCCTAATCTAACAATTAAAAGCACCAATTACTTTTTTAAAAGTGTATTATGTGCTGAGAAGGTATGCAAAAATGAAAAAGGCTGTTTTCTCAGAACTGCAGTTTGCAAAAGTATGTTCTATTTAACATTATGGCCAAAGTATTTCTTCAGTCTTGAAAAGTAATACCTACATTTGTAGCTCTAAATCTGTGCTTTAGTGTCATGTGATAAAATAAAAATGTGAATTTTGCAAATGTGCCCCTGAATTGTACACTCGGTATGTGTCTAATTTTATTTCAATCTTTCCCATTCTTTTAGGTTGAAGTATACAGTTGGCTCCGCACATGCAATGGCATGGGAAGTGGATTTCTCATCTCGTTAGGCTATTTTGATATCTCAAAATATTCTGTAGACTAAGTGTTTGGTTGAATGTCCCTGTAAGGTGAACTAAACATTATCCAATGAGACTCCTGATGAAACAATATGTGTAATCCAGATATTTTCTTCAAATGCTCCCATTGAGGAGAGTGCAAATACACCAAATATTGTGTTAAGATATTCTCTATTTAGTGACATACCGTAAGACACCTAAAGAGAAGTGTTTCCAAATCTCTAACACATGGTGTATCAAGGCACTGTGACTGTGCATGAAGCCTCTCATTTACTGGA
The DNA here is from genome assembly GCA_022829145.1 of Albula goreensis. Lineage (NCBI taxonomy): Eukaryota > Metazoa > Chordata > Actinopteri > Albuliformes > Albulidae > Albula > Albula goreensis. Next base: position 18,087,796 of record CM040745.1, read on the forward strand.
AACTTTCAAGAAGAAGAGTATACAAACATATGTGGCGTTTTAAGAGTTTCAATTCACCAAACATTTTGTGCAGCAAAACACCAGCTGGTATTTCAAATCACTTCACCGTAAGTGACTTGATGCCCCATTGACTGAATATGAAACATGCAATGGCCAATGTGCAGATACTCTTCTACTTTTTCATTTAACAACAAAAATAGTGTTTGGAAACCCTTTTTATGGTGGCAGCATATTTGCCACCTGGTGCAGTGTTTCAAGACACATTCTTTTAACAGTGTGGGCCACCATACATTTTTTTAATCCTTAAAAAAAGTTTTGAGAATGGCTCTGTTTCTTGCTTTAAAAAGTTGTAGGTTAAGCATTGTTGTGTTTTTGTGTGCTTAAAATACTTCTGGCTGCATACAGAACTGCTCACAACAACTTACTTTAAATTACTATGAAGAAAAAAAATGTCACTGACAGAGCATTTCTTCAGCATTGTCCATCTTTTCTAGAAACTGTCCACACACTCTGAGTGCTCTTAGAATGGTCAAACAACTAATGTTTTGAGAGATAGAAGCTTCTTTTGTGGAAAATCATGGAGAAAAAATTGTTTCTTGAAGAATCGTCCAATATCACACCCAAAACAGTTCAAAGCTTGATCAATGTTCATATATTTTTTGGTGTGCCCATTATTTTGTTTGCTCCCTGTATGTTTGCATTACTTTTAAACCCAGATTTACCCAACATAACAGTCTACTTATTTGTTCATGTGTCTCTTTGGTCTCTTTTCCTGTGTTTCCAAGGAATTTTTGTCATCAATATCATCTTTTTAATCATTAATCATCAATAATATTAAGCATTTTCAAGTCTATTTTAATTGCTTCATTCCAAGGTCCAACACCATTTTCCTCACAATTTATTCTATGATTATGTGAGCTTGGACTAAACATTTGTTATGGACTGGTATTCCAGTTTTTGGGTAGTAAATGGACCCTCTTCAACAAATTTCACAAATTATGCAAACCATTATTGAGGTAGTGTTAAAATATATAAAGTGGATGTTGGGAGGATAGTGACATTATGGAGCTTAACAGAACCACTCAAGGTCTATTACTGACCTACAGTCAACACTTTTTAACGCCTTCTAAGAGTGGTTCTGAGTATTTGCACAACATTTGCATTTTCAAGTTACTGCAATCCCAGGTGGGCAATTAGACATGTATAAGGACTATTTAATATAAAGTGTGACTGATAGGGGTGTACTGAGCTTCCTAATCAGAACAATTACCCTGATATACTCTGTACCTCTGAAATGAATTTTGTAGATCAACCTATTTCAGAGGCACCTTTCACTCACTTTCCAAAAATAAATAAAAATCACTCCTTGTTCAGCAAGATGGAGGCACTTTATTATCTGACTACAAAAGAGATCACCTGCTCCTTCATCACTAACAGTGGAGATGTCATACTGTGCTGTCTCCATGGTTACTTTGATCTCCTCTCCAGTTGGCTTTCCTTTTTTTTTTTTTTTTTTTTGCTGCTGGAGAACCTGTCTTCACTTACATGTGAAGACTTACATGTGAAACTGCCCCCCCCCCCCACCTGCTTGTTCACTGACATCATAAAATGAACTTTGAAAGGTGTATCTGTATGAAGAAAAATGTGTGTGTGTGTGTGTGTGTGTGTGTGTGTGTGTGTGTGTGTGTGTGTGTGTGTGTGTGTGTGTGTGTGTGTGTGTGTGTGTGTGTGTGTGTGTTTGGGGTCCGGGGGGGTGGGTGGGTTGTTTACCCAAACAGGTGGAATGGCTCATTACTGGGCACAATGTGTGGGAGGTATGAGTTTTAATTGGTGGAGAGTTGAGAGATGTGAACAGTTCTATAGTGAAATCCATATGTGGCATAATCTTTGGCATAGAGGCACAGTGTTACTCAGGATGACTTCTGCCTCTGCTGAGAAACTGAATAAGATGTAGCAGCTAACTGGGCAGCCCACCAGCTCGTGGACACAGACACACTGAGCCACAGAGGGATGATGAATTCATTATGGCAAAGTGCATGTTTTATGTATGGAAGACCAAGCAGGGTTACCATCTTATGGTGAGAAAGGGCTTCATCCACCGACGTTCAACTGAACAATAATCAGAATCATACTTCAGAGGGAAGTCAAAGTCAGACGTGGTATAAAATGCTGTCCCTGGTTACTCAGTTAAAGTTAAAATTTAATCTTATCCTAACCTTACCATAGTCTTTACATTGATTCACAAAGTTTTCCACAAGGATATAAATTCTTCTGGCTTAGAGTTCTTAGAAATAGTTACAGGACAGTACCAGAGCAGTTTCAAAGCTGACTGCTGTAAAACCATCATAGTATAGAATTTAGTGTAGTAATTTGTGGTGTTCATTTGAATTTCCAGTCAGGTAGTGTTTGATAAACCCTGCTTAACTTTTTTTTTTTATTTTCACTGGTTTTTTACACTATTAATGGTTCTCATAGTAAATCCAGCCACCACACGCATCCACCTGAATGTTCAATACTCATGACAGCTGCTAACAATGAAAACAACAAATGAAAACAGACTGGTCAAATAACAACAAATAACAAATTGTAAAATGTAAAAAATGTAAGAGATCTATATTAATAGTATCAGTGGGCACCGATAGTAGTACTTTGCCAAAAGCAATAATTGTGACCAGGCAACCCTTCATCAATCAGTGGCTGAAACAAAATGAATAAATACCGTGCCCCTAGCCACATAAGGCACCCCTAACCAGTAAACATACAGAATGCCAATATGATATAAAGTCCAAACAAACGATATAGTAGTAAGGCACATGGAAAAGAGAGCAGTCTGTTTGTAATTGAAAATCCCATGCAATAGGCTTCTGAGGAAAAACATTTTTTTCAATAAAGGCCATTTGCATTTTAGTCTTGCAAATCTACTTCAGTTAATTCAGCAGCAAACTCATTGCCTACATCTGGGTAAAACACTTTCCCTTACATGCACATTTTTGTAAAACTGTCCCAGAGAATCATTTGCCAGGCCATAAAAGTGTATTCTGGGTCCTGGCAGATGAGAAAATTTTGCCCCTGGCCCAAAAGATTAGAGGCAGAAACCTGATCAAAGCACTGCTGACGTCACAGAAAGAGCTGAGATGTTTCCAGGCAAATGTGCCACGAATCTGCTTATCAACAACAACAAATACTACCCCCTGTTGTCTCATTTGCATATAATTACCTTCCCTCTGGGACCTAACGAGCATGTGTTAGTGACTGTTTAGCACATGCGGCCAGAAAAACTGCAGTGAATTAGAACTGAGAGATCTGCTCTCCTTGGATGTCTGGGATCTGGTGTTCTGGGGCTAAACAAGATCATAGCAGGGTTTCATGGTCATACCTATACAGGCATCACAAATGAGGGCAGAGAGCTTTCTCATGCTCCTCTTTCATGAATCCTACAGAGCCGCCTTGCTTTATTTATTCATTCATTTATTTATTTATTTATTTATTTACTTATTTGTTTATTTATTTATTTATTTATAGCATACAGGCCTTAAAACACTTTTAATATTATGGGAAAATGTGGGCGTCAGTGTACTTACTGTACTGGCCTTCTGAACAAGAGGTTGGAGATTTAACACTGGGAGAGGAACTGTGATTTTTAACTTTCAGTAATGTACCGTGTTTAACCTCAACTGATATGATAAATATAAAAATAAACAACGAAAAGTAAGCCTTGAAAACATGTCCTATATAATGATTTAACTTTAATAAATATGGTAAATTCTTGGCTGGAATATGGAAAATTCATCTTGACTTCATCATGCTTCAGCATTGCCAGAATATTACAGCATTACAGTGGATGATGTAATTGCAATGTAATTACACAGGCATGGCATCTGTCTAACTTAAAATGTAAGTAATATTTCTTAAGCCAATAGCATTTTGGAGAGATACATATTTTACAAAAGCGTACATCAGAATTACAATGAGTGATAATTTGTGGCACACTGACACCAAAGAGCTGTCATAAATAATAATATCAGTGTTACCTATTCCACACACAGCATCTTATTGGCACATAAATTCACTTAATCTTTCAAATTAAAATCATAAGTCAAGGTATTGCTAAGCTGAATGCTGTATCTTTGCTCATATTGTATGTGGCATAGTGACAGTTTTATTGCACAAAGAGATGTACTGCAGTGAACAAATATGTTTCCCTTTATCAGGTGGAAGGCAAGGTAATTTTGAAGGCAATATATTTTTTTCTATACTTCACTACTGAGAGTAAAAGTACAGCCTTTTCTCATGGAAGGTACGACATATGATTTTCTTCAAGTATCTGCTGGCTGGAATTCATAAATAATTACCTTATATGTGTCTTTCTATGGTGCTTTGCTATCATGTTACCATTATTCTAACGGTCATATTATAGTATATAGCATATTAGAACATTATAATAATATTATTTCTCCCTCTTCTCTCTGAAATACTGTAAATCCCAGAGTTGAGGACAAACACAGCAAAAACACAGTGGGCCACATTTATCAATATTTTCACAACACGGTGTGTAAATTTACGCATCAACAGATATGAACTAACAAATTTCGCCAGATTTATCAAACATGAGTAAACACAGCATTTGTTCGTATTCCATGCATATGTTGATAAATACCAGTCAATCGTAAATGAGAAGTGCGTTCACAAAATCTTTGATTAGCATAAATTGATGGCCCTGAAATACTATATAAGAAGCTTGAAATCTCATTGTTGGCAATGTAAAGAGATAGCAGACTAAATGCAAAAGAAAAAAAATGGTTCTAAAGTGTTTCGAAGTTTTGTTAATGGAAATTAAAAAATACAGACTTGTAAGTTGTGGAGTGTCAGGGCCATGGCCTAAATCAACATGGAACGAATCCCAAGTAAAACAATTTGTTCAGATTTGAACTATTACGTATTTAGGATCCTCCATAATAATGTGCCCTCCCTTGCCTTTCCCTCCACTCTGCAGTCCCTCTCCTTTTCAAATACAAACTCAAACGTCATTATACCTTGTGTAAAATAACGACAACAATTGGAATATTTAGATGTATTTTTCAAACACAGGAGAAAATTAGATCACAAATTCCACAGTAAGTGGCCCATTCAGCTGGCTGTCTTAGTCCATAGCATAAGAACATATGTTTATTAAATAAGAACGTAAATGTACTATGAAAGTCCTATTTCTGCGCTGTTTCAGAGATGTGTTGACGGCTTAAGTTTTTCTTAGAGCTAGAAGAGTGAAGTCAGCCATAGCAATGCAGACCTTAGCAATGGTTTCTGCTCCTTATTTATAGCAAACGAGGTTAACGTTTTTTATGGAATTCATGTAAAATTCCAAACCAGAACGAGATATAGAGTACGAGAAGAAACTCTGTTTGCTTGAAGAGGGTTTTAACAAAATGTAGGCTACCCATTACAAGTTTTTATACACTAATATACATATTATTAGTATATTAAAACTTTTAGTAGGTACAGTAAGCACTGAAGTAGTACAAGCAGGAGTACTAGAAGCAGTCAAAGAACAGCAGAACCTTCTGTTCAAAACCTGAAATTGTCATTTATTAATAATAGTAATTAATTATTATTATTATTATTATTATAAGTAGAAGAAGAAGAAGTAAAGATTCTGTAGAAGAACAGTAGTTTGCGCCTTCGGCAAGCAAACTAATTAATTGTATTAATCAGGATTACACGAATGAAGCATCATTTTATATAAAACTTTGAACCATTATAATATTACTGTATTACTACCAAAAAAACAACGCGAAAACACCCTTTACAGCTGTGCTTTTCCATTTATGCACACAAATTTCTTCGGATCCCACGAATGAACTGTTATATGAAAACTTTGACAAATCACACATTTTTTGCGTAAATGCATTTACTAATGATTTACGATCAAATTTGTTTGGCTCACGTTTGATAAATGAGGCTCAGTGTGTTGTGTGATATGAAATTAGTTTTCCAATTACTTTTGATTGGAGCTAGGTAGAAATCCTGGAACCTCCACACACATCTAGTCATTTTGCTGTTGAAAAGAGCAGTCTGGTGTATATGCTTAAATAATACAAAAGTCCCATGACAGATGCATAAAAATTAAATCATACTGATTGGTTGTTCTACTCTTCACAAGTAGACAAAAGGGCTTAATTGCCAAATTAGATTTTCTACATTTTAAAGTTTCCCTTTAAACATATGCCCACAGGTACAGTGCAATTGATTTGAAAATATAACAAAGTGTACTGGTAGTGTTTACCTTTTTTATGGTTTCAAATTATGGATTGCCTTAATGTCACAAGAAGCTATTGACATACACTCTATTAAGTATAATGTAATAAGACCTCCAAAAGTATGGTGCAACTAGTTTGCAAAGCAGTTAGACACAAACGTGTCCATTTTGATTGTGTTAATTTATTTTCAATATAACATATGTAAGCAACTCCATGTCAGCCTTCATCAAGTGTTATATAATTTAATTACAAAGAACACTTGGTTAATGAAAGTGTTATATATTTTTTATGAAGGTGTTAAATGACTGAAGAAATAGGTTGGTGAGAATAACCAGAACAATACCATAATTAGAGTATTTATTGATGTAATTGTAGCCTGAGGGCTGAAGAGGAGTAGGGCAGGGTATGGTGAGGGCAGAAGCACAGGGGAGGGCCTCTAGCTGTCATTCAGTGCAAGGCAGTGTTTTTGCTTGTTTCATACTGACACCATTGAAATTTTAATTGTTGAGCACCCATGTTTAAATAGAAAATGAATTTGCACCCAGCTGGATGTTTTGCTCATAAGATCAGGTGTGATCAGTCACATTGTTAGTTCATTGCTATTTTGAATGCAACTGAAAGCAATTTGGCTTAGATCAACTTAATTCATGCCATAAGTCATGTCACAGTTGTTTATCATTATTTTAAGGGTGCAATATTAAGATGGTAATGCGTGCCAATGTACCTGGGCATGCAATGCACATATACCCACTTTGTATGCGCCCCTGTGAGTAGCATACACACAGGGGCGCATACAAATATAAATAAAACTGAAAAGCCAGCAATGTGAATGGTAATTGATCAATATATTAAGACATCTAAAAATTGCATGTTATATTAGTTGGCTATAATATTGATTAGAATTAAATCACAGTTATGACAAATGAAACTGTCTAATTATTGCATCTGTCTTGAAAATATCACTATTTAAGTGTTATGAGGCTGACTTTCGACATAGAAAATACTGCAGGGTCACAAATCAAATTCTACAACTCTTTTTAAACAATTTTATTCCACATCATTTCAAGACCATGGAAGTTGAACAAAACACCATCTCTCACCCATTCCTTTGGCAAAGAGGAATGCTGCCGCTAAATTACACTTATCCTGCGAGGCTGTAACAGACATTTGTCTTCTGGCAGATAACGGGCATTCCAGTGAATATGTTCAGTTCTCTGTAATGCCTTTCAATCAACAACAAGGATATAACAGTTCATTGCAAATGTTGGGTTGCCTCACTCTGTCACTCCTGCTATTATCCCAGAGTATATTTCCCTGGAGGGGTGGCTGTTTGAGAACAATTGCTATGTTAAATACGTAGTTGATGACACCATATATTCATACCTATAAAACTCTCAACTATTATTCTAGCAAAAACTTGTATTGTAATAAAGAGGACATTCGGAGTGCTGAAAATGCTCCTCAGATGTTTCATTGCTTTATCTATAGCCTGGTAAGCAAACAGGATGGTTTATGTGACTAAGAAAATGTCCAAACCTTTGTCCTGTGAATATTGCATTTATTTGGACATTTTAAATCATGGAGGATACTCTTCACCTCAGTGAGCTGCCTACTGTTTCCATACATTTTCTGCTTTCATCTCACACACACACAGGTCTGTGTCCTCAGCAGTGAGTCTCTCATTTCTTACACTTGCTAATTCTGCCATTATATTAGCAACACACCATGGTGCAAACACACATGGCTGTTAAAGGGAATGGGAGAAGACATTTTGATTGGTTTATTGGTTTATATGATTAATTTAAAGCATAAGGTTCATCATTTATTTTGGATGTGCCTAATCCAGTGGTTTTGGCCATACCCCATGTGCTCAAGATCATCTGTTAAAGTCAAGCAATTACATTGTTAAAATATATAAAACGAGGCCTGAGAATGGATTTTGGTAGGAAAAACTATCCAATCATAAACCATTCAGCATTCAGGAGTCACTGTAATTGAAACATTTCCACTCAGAATGCACAGTCCCTGTGGTGCAGAGAATACATTTGCCCGTATACACCTGAAAGTGTTTTAATCAGTGAATCCTTCAATCCTGTAGATAAGAACAAAAACAATCAATGAATGCATTAATTAAAAAACAAACACAAATGTAATACTTGGTATATTTAGGTCATAATTGAATCACAGCAATTGATTGGTTGGCTAGATACTTCTGTTTAGTGATATGGTGCCCTTCATGCACAATTTTGGGATACACTGCCTGTAATTAATTTCACAAAGGACACAGTGCACTCTGCCCAACTAATACCATAATATCCTTATAAACTGCAATTCATGCATATTATATAATAGCATACTGGCAGAGAGAGGGGTGCATCAGTCTTACAACTGTGTGATGTGCTTGTCCCCAATATATCAAATGGAGAAAGAACAGAGTTTTTTGGAAACCTTGACAAAGACAGTGACTGCTTTCATCTTGCAGGTGAAGCTTTGATTATTTGGATTATCTCCATCTCTCTTGCCCCCCTCTCTCCTGCTGTTCCCTTTGAGTCTCTTGCTCTCTCTCTCTCTCTCTCTCTCTCTCTCGTTTTCTGTCTGTTAAAAATATCTGTTTTTTCAGATATCTCTCCTTGTGATATAAATCAAAAGGCTCAACATAAAGAGCTGCATTTATTCAGAAGTGCTTGAAAACGCATGTATTTTTTTATAGAATCTTCAATAATACTTTACTTTAAAAAGTCTTATATAAGTAATTCATAATACTTTATCTAAAACACTTAAATGGCTTTATGAGGGTTGCAAAATGTGAGGTTTAGATCCCATTCAAGTACAAATGATCCCTCCAGTGGTCTGATAACCAGCTACAGTCATCAGCCCGGGATCCAGTCCAGTTTTTTCCAGCTCACTGTCACCGTTTTCTGTCCCTTAATTCCAGCACACTGCAGTGCTAGCAGCTGGGTCCACACTGCCTGGTCAGGTTCACCACCACCATCACCACTGGCCAGTGTCAGAAACCAGCCAGTCAGCATCATGGTTCAACCCTGTCCTGGGACCTGATCATCCATTGGATTGCTTGATTGGTAGGTGCTGGCTTAGAGGCCCTGCCTTGCTGACAGTCTTTGTACAGGCAAGAACCAAGTTTAAAATGTCTTCAGAGGGGTCATTGCTTTTTTTTCTTTCTCCTGAGACAATTATGTGACATTCTATTTTATAGCAATGTAAAAACAGAATGGTCTTTGAATAAATGTTTTATATGACTGCTTATGCAATTCTCATGAATGTGCTATGGAAGCTTCAAACCCCACACAAGTAAAGTGTTTTGCATTTTCTTCAGGTAATTAGTTTGTGCTGTCAGTAATGCAGTATATTTAAAATAAGTGGGCCACCATCCTCATTATTCTAAAATAATTGGAAGGCTTGTAATAAGCTATGGCTGTTGTAGAAACCAGGGAATGGACAGGAGTTTAGAAGGTAACCTAGAGTGACTCACAACAAAGTTAATAAATATTGTAAATAAATTACAGAGTCATCAAAAATTAGTAGGTAGCTCCTCCTATATCCCAGCATTTGAATTATAAAAATGACTCATGAATATAGTGGGGACCTCTCCCTTCACCCACAAGAATTTCTGTGTTGGCAGGAAGCAGGAGGGTGTGTGTTAAGGGACAGCGTGAGTGAAAGAACTCACTTTTCATATGAATGAACACAAGGCGAGACTGCAATCTCGTGGTGCAGACTTCAAACAAAAGCTTAACCCACAAACCCACGTACACTGTTATAGGTAACAGATAATTCTGTCACTGAAATGAAAATGACAATGATTAGCCTGACAGGCTGTGGAAAAGCACTGCGTTTATCATGTGCCTGGGCAGACCTTTCCTTGCTGCTCAATCAGAAAGAGAACAGGGAAATGATGGTCCTTGCTACAATGGTGATGATTACAACCATCATTCAATGGTCCTTTAAAATGCTTTATCATCCAAAAAGGCCTCCGTATTAACTGTGAATGCAATTAGTTTCTAAGTTGATTTAGCATTGACCCAAATCCATCTGAACCCATGCCTCTCCATCACCACCCAATAACAGGGGATCATCACCAAAGCATTGCCAGATCAATGAGCATCTTTGTACTCAAGTCTCACATTTTTGTTTAATCAGAAGACCTCCTGTTCCACATCGTGTCACATGTATGCAGTATCAATCATGTTTGAAACCAATTCACAAGATGAAAGACTGCATGATAGCTCTCAGACATCACACATTAGTGTCTGATAATAATAATAATAATAATAATAATAATAATAATAATAATAATAATAATAATAATACTGCCATACTGCTCCAGTATGTGAGTGTCCTTGAGGTAGCTGCCCTGTTAGAAAGTGAAAGTGCAGGAGGCTGCATCCATGTCCCTTCACTACCCCCATCCTACTGTCCCAGCAGCATATGCCGATTTCCTCCACCCTGCCACTCTCACTGTGTGCCCCTCTTGTGCCCCCCACCAGGACTCTGGCCTCTCTCCAGCACTTCATCCCTCCCCTTTGCCTCCCTCACCCATTACACTGTCATCTCACTGTGACCCTCTGCATCACTTTACCCTGAGCTGGTCTGAGGTGAGGAGAGAGGTCAGACAGGTATCAGACTCTGCAACGCATGGCTGCACTGCAAGCTCTGTGCTGTATATGACATGCATCCTTTGGAGAGACTATTTCATATGTTCATGCTTCATTCCTCAATGAACTACAGGAGAACATTACACTATGACAGCACATATACATATATACATATACATAATATATATAGTTTTCTGAGGAATTAGTCCAGTGCCCTTTCCAAAGGTATTCAAGTAGCATGCCATTTGTCAAGTCTCATCTGGAATAGCTTCAGGGCTTCAGAACATACATTTAATGTCAGAATAGTCAGTCTTGGAAGAATCTTGATATGCAAACATAACGGCACAAGTTTATTACAAGTGGAGAAAGGTCAAGAGGTCATAAAAACAGTACTATTTTATTCACAGTTTACCACAACTTATAGCACAACCAAACCTTTTCACAAGACCTAATAAACTTCCATTAGTGTAGCCTGTTACTGCACCTAATATATGTGTTGAGAAAATGGTGAAGCATGTAAAATTAAAGCATTACCCAGATTTAGCTTTAAAGGGCATTCCAATCAGTCGCAAGGCAGGTGAAACCCAGAGGATTGCTTGTAAGTACCTGTAATAATTAGACCCTTTGTTCATTTAACGGTGACCTTTGGAGCCAGTTTCCAGATCACAATGTCCCAAAAGCAGACCAAAAAAGAACATCGGAACAGACACGGCTGTGTTCATGTTGTCTCAAGTGCTTTACCCAGATTTATGTCAGCTAACTTCAGTTTGGCCTCGGTCAGAGTGTGTGTGGGCCAAGGATAGGAAAGTGAATGTTTTTTGGAGAAAAAGTAAAAAGGGGGATCCACTGTTCTGTGCAAGTCTCTTGCTCTGCTCTCTCCCTCTCTGTCTCTCCCTCTCTTCCTTGCTCTGCATGGCCCAGAGGATCATCTCAAAGCAGGCAGGATTAGAGCAGATCAGAACCCGCTTCGAGAGCTGCCAAAGGGAGACGGAGAGAGTCAATGGCAGTAAATCCTGCTGGGGTGCTTTGCGTCAAACTGTGCCAAATTTTCTGGACGTCATCATCAGCTGCCTTTCAGGGGCCACTGGCGACACCCCCAAGTTACAGTCCTCATCTGTGCTACCCTGGATCCCCCCCCGCCAACATGCTTTTTTCAGGGGTTTTAATATTGTGGATATATGATTAATAGTTTGAATTTGTAACAGTGTGTGTGTATATATAAAAATATATATTTTTTATATAAAAAAGGGTATATATAAGGGTAGGGCCTCCCTTTGCTCTCAAAACAGCCTCATTCTCCATGGCATGGATCCCACAAGCTATTGTGGAGATTCTGGTCCATGTTGACACGATTGCATCATGCAATTCCTGCAGATTTGTCAGGTGCACTTTCATGCTGTGAATCTCTCGTTCTACTACATCCCAAAGGTGTTCTGTTGGATTCAGATCTGGTGACTGGGAAGACCACTGAGGAGCATTGAACTCATTGTCATGACGTGAAACCAGCTTGAGACAACTTTTGGAAGTAACCATTAGAAGATGGGCAAATTGTGGCCATGAAGACATATGGTCAACAACAATACTCAAATCAGCTGTGGCATTCAAGTGATGCTTGATTGGTATTAACGGGCCCAAAGTGAGTCAAGAAAACATTCCCCACACCGTTACACCACCGCCCCCAGTCTGGACTGTTGACACAAGGCAGGTTGGGTCCATGGATTCATGCTGTTGGCACCAAATTATGATCCTACCATCTGTGTGCCTCAGCATAAATTGAGATTCATCAGACCAGGCTATGTTTTTCCAGTGTTCAACTGTCCAGTTTTGGTGAGCCTGTGCACACTGCTGCCTCAGCTTTCTGTTCTTGGCTGATAGAAGATGAACCTGCCGTGGTCTTCTTCTGTTATAGCACATCCATATCAAGGTTTGATGTGTTGTGCATTCTGAGATGCTTTTCTGCTCACCAAATTGAACACAGAGGTTATTTGAGTTAGCGTAGCCTTTCTGTCAGCTCGAACCAGTCTGGCCATTCTCCTTTGACATCTCTCATCAACAAGGCATTTCCATAGAATTGCCGCTCACTGGATGATTTTTGTTTTTCGCACCATTCTGAGTAAACTCTAGAGAATGTTGTGCTTGAAAATCCCAGGAGATTAGCAGTTATAAAAATACTCAAACAAGCCCGTCTGGCACCAACAATCAACGATCACTGAGATCACATTTTTCCCCATTCTGATGGTTGATGTGAACATTACCTGAAACTGCTGGCCTGTGTCTGCATGATTTTATACATTGCACTGCTGACACACACAATTGGCTGATTAGATAAAGAATGAGTAGGTGTGCAGGTGTTCCTAATAAAGGCCTCAGCGAGTGTGTTTATATATATATATATATATATATATATATATATATATATATATTATATTATATATTATATATATTATATTTTCCATTAATTTCAAATCTGTCTTACTTGTTTATCTGTGATGAACAGATGAAGAAGGAATGATTGCTTGTGCAGCACTGAAAATGGCAGTGTGTTAGGATTTTCAACAAGTGAATGGACACTGTGTCGGGCAGTGACCACATTTCTCTAGATTTTACAATTATGAGCAGAAGCCAGAAGACCAGCTATCAGTTCATCTTTCCAGCGTCATAGTGCACCACAAAAAACGAAAACAAAACATTTTACTTTGACTGCTATTGTGTGGAGATTATACTTTTATACATACAGACATTTCTTTACTCACAGAGTGTGGCACAGTTGTAGAGCAGCTCAGAGCGCTGTTGTATAATTAATGATGCTGTCATGCTGGTTCTAGAAATTTCCTGTAAAATAAAAAAATAAAGCAAGGGAATGAAAATGAAAATGGATGCATGATAAATGTATGATTGTTGAAATTCATAATTTTGCTCTGCTGGGTTGAACACATTGTCAACACCGAATAGCTTGGCAGAAATCACTGTCCTGGTTATCAACAATCAAAAACATAACTGCATAGCTTGTACCCCAACAGCTATCCATTTTTCAATTTTGCTTGCCGCAAGTTGTCTTTGTTGTTCTCCCTTTTGGAAGAACGTAAGAGCCAGACAGCTGTGCTTGATCAAGGCTCACAAACTCTCGGTTAAAGATCAGAGCATGTCGATTCACATGGCCCTGGCATTTCTTCCCTATTCTTCTCACCTGGATTACTACTCTCAGCCTTCAGTCATTGGAGGAGGCTGACCTTTAAGAACACCCCCTGGGGGGGGGTGTCAGCGGTGCCACAGAGCACAAGGTAATCTTTTCCCCAACTAGCATTTGTATATATTGGGGTATATATATATATATATATATATATATATATATATATATATATATATATATATATATATATATATATATATATATATATATATATATATAGTATAAAGGGGTATACATATATATATCGATCAGGTAGTTGTGATCTGCAGTCAGTTGACTTTATTTTCATAAGTGCCCTCAGAACTTGACTGCAGATGATCGTGCAGTGGGATGGATCTACAAGCTAAGATGTCATTTATTAGAACTGCATGATATGCCAGTATATTTTATTTCAATACCCTGCATGAAATTCCACAGTTTCTACATTTTGTACTGAACCTAAATTATTGTTTAATATTATAATCCTGTGAAAATTTACATAGCCAATTTGTAAAAATCCAAGAGTCTTAAGCAGGTATATGCTTTCAAAAAATGTAAATAATCCCTACTTCAGTATGGCTCTCAGACTGCACTGTACAATAAATGTGATGTTTTCAAAATATATCAGCAAGCCATCTATGTAGACCAAACTCAGTGGTAGATATGTGGAAATCTGCATCATTACACATAAAGAGGAACTGTCCAATGTCTATGTTTATAAGAGGCACCTCAGAACATGTAATATCAAAGATTTTTGCCTGAATATCCCCCTGATGGGTGTGGCATAATCCATCCAATTCTATACCCAGCCATACTATCTATTTTTGATATCACCCTATGGGATATTCATTCATTCATTCATTCATTGTGGTCATAGTGAAATGTTGACTATTCTCATGAAAAAGTGTCAATGCAGGCTGTTGTTAAGTATGCATTATGTATACAGATACACTGCACTATACATACATACATACATACATACATACATACATACATACATACAGTATTTTTTCTTCTGAGTGCCAGCACCTCATGAGGGCGTTGGGCCTATGGATAAACTGAAGAGAACTGTACGGTTCAGTTCTAATTGAAGCAGGTCACTGTGCTCGCCTGAAGCTATGATATCACATCACAACATCCATGTTTAGCCTTAGAGCTGTATACATCTCAAATAAAAACATTCTAATTCATCCATGACTGTGTTCTGGCGGAAGCATCGTTGTTCTTCCTGCAAATTGAATGTGTGTTCTGAAAATATGTTTTGAACAATCTCTGGTGATGCATGAGTTAATGGGTTAATGAGTTTAAAGTTTTTGCACAGATATTATGTTAATGTAATGTTGAAAAATAAAATCCTGACTCCTTGTATATATATATATATATATATATATATATATATATATATATATATATATATACTTTTCATGAACATCAGCACTAGTAATATCAAAAATGCACTTAAATGTACCAAATCTTATGAATTCCATTGTTTAAAATGTATCAAGCAACATTTGCCCCCCAAAGATGCATCAGCTCAAGTGAGTCTTGGACCACTGGAGTCACGGTTACTAATGAGATCCATTACTTCGGTTTTTTTTTTTTTTTGCCATTCTACCCAAAATAAACTGAAAACGGCCAGACATTCAATTAAATAAACAAAATGTGTGAACTCTAATGGAAGGTCTGCAAGCCTCCATGGATAAAGGCACTTGTTCAGTAAATAAAATGATAATACAAACCAGACAGCTCAAAACAAAGAAGAAGAGCAAGGTAAACATGGGGTTGAGTGTTTCAGTTATTTTCCTTTCTTTTCCCATACTTGCAGGTCCAAGGGCAGGGATATTAAGACACGTGGACCGAAGTGGCCACTAATGGCCTGGCTAATGATAGATCCCATTACCCGCAGCATGCACAAGGGGGGGACGGGTCTAACAGCTTTCAGGAGGATGCCCTCTCTCCGCTCCGGCACAGAGTATCCATTAAGCCCCGAGAGAAGGGAAATCATTTCTCATTTTGGAAATATGAAACGTCCGGCTATCCGAACCAAACTTATTTTGTGCCACCAAAAATAACATCCCTGCTGTCTGAGCTTTTTTCATTTCCCCTCTGTTTCCTCTTCTTGCACATTTGTACAAACAATTGCTTTTGTCTGTGTGTTTATTTCACTCTTACTTAAAGTCTATATTAGAGACATGTAGGAAATGGCTTCTGTGGTATATTTAGAAACATAACACTGGAAAACTAAATAATAGTGTGACTGTTTGAGTAAGTGAGAGAGATGTGCGTGTGTGTGTGTGTGTGTGTGTGTGTGTGTGTGTGTGTGTGTGTGTGTGTGTGTGTGTGTGTGTGTGTGTGTGTGTGTGTGTGTGTGTGGATTCTCTTAGCTTGACTCTTGATGTCAAGTTCACTACCAGTGGAAAATCAAATTCATTTCCAAAAATATAAGTGGGAGAGTGAGGTTTCATTAACCAGATAACGGGGTAGAGAAACAGTGAGCTGATGTGTTTGAACCAATGAAATTATTTTTCTCCCCATGGTGTGACAGAATGCTTGGTTTACCATTCACATTAGCCAGGGAAAGCATATGGTAACTCCAACTCTGATTTACTCCATGTTACTCAGTCCAAATATCCTGTGGGCTACCTCTTCCAAATTCTTAAAACATCAAACAAATTTGTATACAGGGCTCTGCCATAATTTCATTATAACTCCATATTTATATTTGTATTGTATAAAATGGATCTGTATGTTGTGAAAGTGCATAATTTTGTAAGATTTATAAAAATAGATTTGTAAGGCACACCATGGTGTTCAGTCTGTTGGTGGATTGTGTTCCATGGGGTTCTAATTACTGGTCACCAGTGGAGAGGAGCCAGTGACACAGCAATGTTACCGTCCAAACTGAAATGTTAAACCATTTGTTATTTGTTTTCCCCTCATTTCTTATTTATAAAATCCTGTAGCGTTTTACCAGCTGTTCAGATTTAATGTGGATGCCATAACTAAGGCTGCTGGAAATGGATTCTATCTCTGTCCATGGTACTGAACACACTCACTCATTGGCCTGTGCTTCTGTTGGTCTCTTGTGTGAAAGTAGAGTTTGACATAACTTTCTTTTCATAACTTTGTTTGGGGTGCTTTGTTATGTTATTATTAGTACTGCTACCAATAATAATATTAAAATTACTGTTTGATTTAGGGCATGATTTCAGGTTTTACTGCTTTCTGTCTTTACTGCCTTTTCATTTCAGTACATTTACAAAGACATCCAAGTAGCAATCATTTACAAGATCTACTCTAAATACAGACTTGTCAACTGATGAATATCAGTCATCCTCTTTTCATTAAAAAGAATGACAGACAATTATAATTGAGCACAGTTATCATCTGCATTTCAGTTCAGTTGCACCACTCAGTGACATGTAAGGCACTAACCTTGAAGTGGGATGGGAGGATCTGACACTTATGGGCCATAAAGGGCCTCTAAAGTATGTCGATATTCCATTGACATCATAGCTTACCAACTCTGATCACATCACTCATACACTCACAACAAACAACACACACACACACTCAAGTAACGCAGCTGTGAAAAAGACTACAGCACAGTCGAAGTGAGCTGGCACATAATGCCCTTCTGAGCAAAAACCATGCCACAGTGAAATAAACATCTGATAACCTTACTGGATCTTTAAAAAACAAGTTAAAAATCGTCTTGCCGAGAATAGACATCACATTAAGCCTATTGTTTTTATGAATACATGTCTTTGTCTGTGCTTGTTAGGGCAGGAAATAGAACATTTAGCTTCATTAATGGACTTGGCTTTCATCACCTTGTCCAAAGCTAGCCTGAGGAGCAAGCCAGTCTCCCCGATTATATGCAGCAGGGCCCAGAGGATCAAATTGGGAGAGGAAATTGAATCAACCCGGAACATTCCTTTGTGGCAGACAGGGTGGTTTTTGAAGATCGCTGCAGGGAGTTTCCGATTGGCCTGCATCCACTGGGAGGACTCGTCATCTTGGATTTTGTTACCATGGCCATACCTCTAAAACAACCTCATCCCATATCCTGGTAGGAATATAGGGAGTGCTTTCAGGGAGCAACATTGCACCCTGAGTTGAAACAAGGAGGGACAGCCATGTTCCCAGAGGCCTGTTAAATTGTTTTTAATGGCCCCTCTTCACAAAGACATCCTGCTGGAGAACCTGCTGTTTAAGGCATTTTCAATTTGGAGGGTAATCTCCCCCCAACCCAGTCTGCCTGCCCCAGTGCATCTTACATCACAAGAAATGTCACGTGTTTCAGATCCCCTACAGTGAGTCTGTCGATAGTGTGCTAATTGAGGATGCTCCTAGTAGTTTGTAAGGAGCATAAGTGAGCTGGAGGCAGCCTTTGCCCCTTGGCACTCTGGGAAGAGGAAATGTCCTCATTGTTCATTCCAACTTATGGCTCCTTCTGAGTGAAGCCTTGCAGAGTGTGATAACATCCCAGAATCTCTTGCCTTCTCTTTTTTACTACTTGTAGTTGTTGAGGTAGTGTAACACACACAGTTCATGTTAACCCTATAATAAAGACAGCTGCAAGCAATGATAACCAAGATGCAGAGAGTAAACAAGCCAGCTCATGTGATTGAGTACAAGTTGTTCAAGTTGCCTGGGGGCAAACAGGCCAGAAACTTTGTTATGACACATAACTTACCTATCACAACCCAAATCCATCATGAAAATGCAATGAATTGAATTTTAAAATGAATTTGATCAGATTTTTATGGTCAGGGTGATTTGTTGTCATTTTTAGGTCTCAAAGAACATCAGTATACCCCCAACCCCACCCCCACCCAATGTTGTAAAACACTGACTGCTTAGTGACTAAATGTAGGTGAGTTGTTTTTACTTTTATTTCTACTCACCCCATTCAGCCTCCCCTCTGGCCCATATTAGCCTTTGACCTTTCATTGACTGCAGGTGTTTCTCCTAAAGGGACAAGAGAAATGTCAAGATTCAAGTAAGGGTTAATCCTGCAATGAAAGATGACCAGAGAGAAACACAACAATAGTTGCCCTGTCTTCACCTCATCTTCAGGGCCTGAAATACAAGGGCAGGCTGTGTCAAGGGACTTTAGATGGATGATTTGTCCTCTGCTTGAGGAAAGGGAGAGGAAGGTCACTTGATCTTGCCACCAGACCTGATTTCAAAGGGAGCAGAATCCAGCACTTCTCCTTCAGCTCTTTCTGGGTGTCCTCATGAGTCCAGATATATCAGAGGCACAAGATTATACTCAGCATTCAAATAATTTCTTTAGTTGTGCATACAAGAAATTTGACTAGATTTTAGTAAAATATACCTAATATTCCTTGCCATGTGCTAGCTTTAAAACTAGCTTGAAAGGAAACCTTTAGAAGCCTTAAAATTGGAGGTTGATAAACTGTTTGGTGATTTGGATTATTTGAAACTCCTAATTATTTGGTTTTAATCACACCTTAAGCTATTTACAAATACGGAAACACAGATAAAACCTGCCCATCTTAACAGGGTACAAATACATCTGCTTCATCTTTGATACAATGCAGCAGATACTTGTTATGGAGCTATATATCTTGTTTTAGATCCTCTATCAATCTCTAGTTTGTTCACTGAGACTAACAGCCTGTTTATTACAGTAAAACACATTGCAATGCTGAGCTGTAATTTTTTCTTAAATGCCTTGGAAAGGAAACATCTGTGAACAGTGGGTTAAGTTTCTTATTAAACTTTTTGTCTTGTAAGCATTATTTGCAACAAAAAAAAATATGTTGAAAAGTAAAGCAGACTCAATTGGTACCTCTGTCAAGCAAGTGGTTTTAGTGGAAAAAAGCTGACAACTTGGGAAAGGAAAAAGGGACCTTGGGGATGTCAGTCTGGCAACATAAACCCTGAAAGGCTTATAAACCACCACAGTTCACATAGCATGTACCTCATAGCATGCACCTCATGGAGCAGCAGAGTATTTTCACATGTTGAAATGGAACAACAGACTAATGTATAACTTGTTAGTTGGGCCGTGTTTTTAATGCACAGCATGCCTTCTGCTGATTGTCCACCAGGCGTCTCTTTAGCCACCGAATTTTGATTAAAATCTTTCCACCATGTGACTAAAAGATTATTAATTAGGCACCTTAGCTAGGACATGGGAGATTGTATGATGTTCTACAATTATCAGCTTCAAACAGGTTTTTCAAATCTATTTACACTGCACCATTTGCTGAAATCAAAATGCATCAAATAGATCATACTGTGTCCTGAAATGTCACATATATTGACAACCTTGAGGCTAAAAAATGACTGAAAGCCCTGCTTAGTATGATTAGTTACCCATAGTGTTTCATTTATTTTTTTACAGTTTTCAGTTTGAGAGGAGTCATGCATCTAGGCCAAACTCTGCTGGAGCAGGGAAACAGACATCTGTCCAAACCTGTACTGCCTGTGTGGAAATGGTGACAATTATTTCTATAGAGAAAACAAAAAAACAACAACATACATGTACTGTATTCGTACACATGCTGTTTACTATGACTGGGAACCAATCAAATTTACTTAACCACATGGGCACACTCAATCCAATCAAAGCTTTATGGCACATTTCTTTTTTGTTGGAGATAAACGTGTCTTTTGGAATGCTCTTTTCATTATACAGTGGAGCAACATGTGCTTAAAAAGACTAAAGCCTGTTCTGAATGCACTGGATGTGTCTTTAAAATGATAAAGTGCATTTGATTGAATAACAGGTTTGATTGGTCCTTTCTTACTGGCTTCATTTTTTAAGTCTCACAGGTCCTCTGATTCTATTATTAGTTTTTCTTTCTTTTACTGAGTCTTATTAGCTCTCTTGTTCTTTATTTCTTACTCCATCCTATTCTTTCCCTTTTGAGGTGTTTCTTGACTTCCAACACCTATGCTATCATAGGATGTGATATTACACAGGAGTCTCTTGATGTTGGCACATCTAAGCATCTCTCTGAAAGGCCTCAGTCATCTCTTTGAATGTGCGCTCGATTACTTGAATGAGCTTCAATGCCCAGGGGTTTCAGAAATATGTCCTTTGGCTCTGTTATACAAGACAAAGCACCTGCTCTTGTCTCCCACAAGGAAGAAAGGTTATATAAACGTCCATTCATTCTGAGGCTCCTGGCACACGTCTCACATTTTCACATTTTGTGTCATTAATCCATGCCGAGGCGGGATGAATGAGAAGCAGCAGTGCTAATGCCTGGTCTGAATGGACAATCGCTCACTGCTGTACTCATTGTTGCCTTTAATTTAGCATTCCAATAATATCTGTGTCCATCAATAAGATTTTGTACTGAAAGAATCTCTCCCACCAAAAAGATAGTTTGCATCCTCAAATGAGTCCCTTCAGGTCAAGACTAAGGCTATATTTCACTGACCTTTCTGACAGCAGTTCTCAACACATTGTCCCTGTGCACTGGGGAACCAGCGGTAATTAAAAATAACAAGATAATTTGTGTCGGCGAGATGTCCTCTCTAAAGCCTGGCGTATAATGCAGGGGACAGACTTAAAAAGCTCAGTCTGACAGGCAGACAGCAGAGAGGGCTTGTTAGAGGCAAGCTCAGTGGCTCTTTGTGGATGACGGTCTCTCTAATGCAAAAAAAAAAAAAAAAAAATGGCTGCTTCAATTAGCCCACACCGAGTGGCTGCTCCAATTAATGATTCATAATGCTGGTGTTGCGCTGCTTGCTGTGAACAAACATAGACACCACAGATGTGCCAGGCGGATATGAAGAAGTGCATGTATTTATAAATGTGGATTGAGGGAGGTAAAATGCTCACTGACTCTGTCTGGATCCAGCCCAACATCATGAGAGGCATACATTTGTTAAGAGATGTGACGTGCATGACAATGATGTGCAAAAACAGCACTTTAAAAAACAAAGTGATTTCATTTATTCTGCAATATTGTGAATCTTGCATCAGTGCTTAGTCCCTTGTACCCATGTAAGGGAGGACTGCACCTAAATTGTGTGCTCCTCTGATGCACTTGCCCACAATTTAATGGTTACATTACATTTTAAAATCAACAAAATACTACAGAAAAGTACAACCTCTGATCCGAGGTGATATGTCTGTTCGTGGATGGAACTAATCTAAGGTCAAACACATCTGTCACATCAGACCCAGGATAATGTTCAACTAATAACACAGCAGAGGTAAAAACCTGTGACTCTTGGGCCCAGCCTGTACTTGTACCTGTTTTGACTTCCAATTTCGCCACTCAGATGATGAACATTTTATATGGTGTGAAATAGTTCCTCCAAAGAATGACATCTTAACTGTGTATTCTGATTACTTCCTTCAAGCAATATAACAAACTCCACTTCAGAAAAAGGCTATTTTGCACTTTGCATACCAGCAATATGATGAATGAAAGTGAAGGCTGAGCAGTTGTGCATATACATATGATCGTAGGATGGATGACTGAAACGTTGTGCTCTTGCTAAGGGGACAGTATGGTTATGGTGGGCATGAACTTCAGCAGGTTTGCACAAACAAAATGAGGCATTTCACTAACTGCAGAATTGAGCATGGATATCACTCTGCACTGACTGGCCGAATTAGCCAAATTCTCCACAAGCTGCCTCTGCTGCAACATCATTTGTAATTGGTCAAAATATCATATGATTTGTTGAGCTACATCTTGGATGAACATACCATTTCTGTTTTCTGATCTTTTTTACTAGGCTAAATAGGTGGGCTAAAAATCAAAATAGCTTCCAGAACCTTGTCTCCCTCCTCCAGCATCCACTGCTCTTTTAGTGAAGCTATTGATGTCAGAGATTTTGTATTGTTGTCACTATTTTTGCTATTACTTCATAGTTACATTTACCGCACTGGTGCCTTTCATAACTTAAACAATGTGATTCTGCAAAGACTGTACAGACAGTTGCTTGCAGTGATGTGTTCACTGATTTTGACTTAGTGTGCCCCTGCCTTTAGGATAGGGGCCACACACATCTCTCACATGCATTGTTTTCATGAGCATGAGCTGCTCAGTCATTTTACAGCCAGTAATAACTTTGCAGTAGATTTTCTACTGGGCTAGTCATAGACAAAAGCCATTTCCTACAGGCCAGGTAAGTCTACTTTGATTCACTGTTGTATTGGGGTTGGGGTCTGCCACAGCTTTTTTTTGTTTTGTTTTCCCTTCAGGATACTCACCTCACCTTAAGTTAGGTTTGGCCTTGCTCCTTACATAGAAATAGACATGTACCTATTTTCCGATGATGTGAGAGTGAGTGTAGTCAAAGGGCAGCTCCAAAGCCTATAGAGCCCAAATATGGAGAGATAAAAAGTGTAGTCAGAATAAATTCTCCATGGCTCTTCTGGTCCCTCCATAGGTAGGTACACACTACACTTGAAGACAGACCGTAGGGCTAGACTCAGAGGAAGATTAGAATGAGGCAGCCTGTAAATATTCAGTGAGAGCCTCAGCACTCTTCAATGCACTGTCTAGCAGAATTTGGGAAAGAGTTTTATAGACTGCAGAGGAGTAAAAATGATATACCAAATTAGCAGGTCCAGTGGAAGCAGTGAGTCGTGTGGTATTAGAAGCAGCATTAATTTCAGTGAGAATTCATAAGAGCACAGCTAGTTCCAGCCTTCCTAACATTCTTGTGTCTGCTGATGAAAATGCCAGAGGGAGAGAGACTATCAGTGATTTCCAAGCAGAACTTGGCTGCTTTTCCCCCTGTACACATATTTTTGGATAGCAGAATGGGATGAGAGCCCACCATTGCACCCAAATCCAGCCAATGGAAAGTAATGAAAATGAAATGCTAAAAACATAGCTACTTTTCCTTTGGCTGTTTTGTGTACTTACAGCAATGAAATGTTGGTGCAGTTATGTATACCACAGACCAAGATCACATTTTGACCACACCTGTCCTGACTCCTGAGCTAAGTGTGTGTTTAGGGCTCTGTCGTCAGCGTCGTCAGTCCAAAAGGTAGACAGGTATGGACTGCTGATAACTGATGTCACATTCTAATGACTTCAATGTCAATGGTTGTTTTCAGAGAAGAATTTGTAGATAGCCCTTTGTAACTACTGGATTAATACAATCCAATGCTCTTGAAAGTTCATTGAAGATTTTTGCATTTCTTTCAATGGTTAATGTGATTCTGCTACCAATCTGTACTCAAAGTTTGGGACTTTTGCTATAATTTATTTGTAAATGTAGCCAAGGATATGAAGTTATTCATTGGGACATTCTAAATAAAAAAATAATGTATATGAACGGTTGTATTGCTATAGGGGATAAATGAATCCCAACCACTCCAAGATAAATACTGATTCTAGTAAAAACATTTTATAACTACAAATCTTTTTTAAAAAAATCATCACATTTCATGTAGTAGTATTCCTTCATCAGTGTAATGTTAAGAAACACAAATCAGGCAATAAGTGATCACCTCTCAGTCAAATAGTTTGACAGCAAAATTGATTTGTAGAAACAGCCAAGAATGATCTGAACTGGAGATGCGAGGTTGAGATTTAATGATAAATGGTCAAACAAACTGGATTGAAGAGCTCACAGGCTCATTTTGACAAAGAAAATTTGCACATGAACATTCAGAGAAAAAAACACATGAAAATCTTTCATGATGTATTTTCTTCATGCATTTGTCAATGGGGATTTCAGTATTCCAGATTTCTCTTCTCTTGCTGCATTGCAAACCACTGCAAAGCTAAAAGATGTGGGGTTTCCAAACGCTTCTTTGTTCTTGAGAAAGTTCTCACAAATGGAAATAGTCTCAAGTGCTTTTATTCAATGAACGGTAGGTGAGTAAAGGGAGATGCTGCCTACTTTGACTGTTGTCGAGGAGTGTGCTAGGGAGAGAGACAGCTGTCAAATTACACAAGAGGCAAGCTGATTTAGAGAGACAAACAATACATCCCCATTTGATTATTTATTTATTTTAAGATTTACATTTGTCACCTCTTTATCATCTATCTTTCTGCTTTCTGTGTAATTGAGTGAGTAAGAGCTCACCTTTTCCTGACAACCTGCTGCTGTCTTTCCTTGTTAGAGATGCCTCAGGGAGAAATGTAGAGTTGAGCGGCTCTAATGAAGTATATGGTAAACGATCAAACAGCGTCTCTCTTTAAAACTGTGCCCCGTATACTCTTTCATTTTTTAAGTTCTAACGATATTTCAGTGCTCCTTAAGAATAATGTACCGCCATTCATGCTAGCCATAAAAGTATACCATACGTACTCTTTCAGTACTTTTTTTGGTTGCCTGGCTGCAAAGCATGCTAGTCTACCAGATGAGAGAAGAATGTCAAATAGACTTAAATGTTACAAAAAGTAAATAAATAAATACATAAATAAATAAAAATCCATGCTAAGCATGCATTGTCCAAATGTGGACATGAAAGCTTTTAATTTTAAGTGTGTTGTATGGAAATTATTATTACACATTAAGAATAACTCAATTCAAGAGGTACTGGGGGAATGCAATCCATATCCCTGTTTAACATGATTATGCCTATTTCCACATCATTTGTATGCTTCACGGTGAGAATTTGCATATTAAGAGGCTGCTGATGAAACTATCTTCCTTCTATAGGGACAAAACGCATTAACATCATTTTACAGCTGATTGACCATGCCGCACAGTGTCAGATAAAGTAGCACACCAGAAAATAGTGCAAATTTCTCGCAGGAGAATCTATAAGAACAAGAACAACATTATGAGATACGACATCTCTTCTTATTATTCTTACTCTTTTTTTTTCTTCTGATTTGGTTGATTTGCAGTGATGGAGATAATAATTTTGGTCATTCTTAATCAGCAGAAAATCAAAAGCATAATGCTAATATCTTGCATTGCATTTCATTGAATTTAATGGATTGGGAACATACCGGTTCAAAAATGTTGGACTATACTATATGTTGCTCTGTTTTAATACTGCACTATTGAAGTTGAATGAAAGGGTCGAAAACGCATTGTTATACCGTCTTTGTTATACAAAGTATAACAGTTTATACAATTGTGAAAACTGACATTGGTATGAAGAACATTGTACTATTCTGCAAAGAGAGCAAGGTTCTGTAGAAAAGGGCCAATCCAATTGTTCTACCATTTTAATTGAGAGATGGGGAAAGCCTTTGTTTAAGACAAAGCAGCAGAGGCTGCCGTGAATATTGATGTTTAACAGGGAAATGTATTTCTGCATTGCATGCTTCAACTGCCTTGTTATTGTGGGCACAAACGAACTGGCAGACAGGAAAAGGAAAAAAGCCCAGAGAAAGGAAGCCTTTGGATGAGTTTTCTCTTCAGCTGTCACTGCCTCTCCTGTGCAAATACATAAACAAAAGCCAAAACATGAAATGTATAAAGAAGACAAAACCAAAAAAGGCCTAATCAATTAACTCACAGGTTAGTCAAAATGTATATTGATCTCTGTTATGGCAGAGATTCTATATGATTTTACACTGGTTTCTTGTTATTCTTCTGTTATTCAACTGACATTGTAGTTCACGTTCAAATAATCCTAAAAGAGGTTCTGTCATTGCAGAAAGTATACAGTATTCAAATCTCTGTCTTGATTAGAACTGCCAAGAGGCAGTTATTTTTATGACTGAGAACGGTCTCCAATAATTGTTATACTTTTTTCATCTTGCATAAAAACATTATGTATTCATGGTTCTCTTTCTGCTAACCTAGAGGTTTGCAGACAGGGGGTGAGACACATTTTATATCATAAAGATGATGAAGACCAAGAGCATTTACTTCATGCTGATTGGTGAAGTAGATCAGTTGGAAGTTGATTAAGAGCTCTGATTCACCAGCATGACAAGTCTCATTGCAACAGTTTAAGAGACACCGTACAGGAGGGACCCTTCAGGAAAATAATTTAATATGTCACTATTTCTCAAAATGTGTCTGGTTCAGGTTCCGATAGAATGTGTTTTAAAATTCATAGTTCATTCCCCCACCAGCTGAACTACAAACCCCAATTAACACAGTAAATGCTTGGAAGCCATCCAGTATAATGGCTGACAACAAGGCAATACCTTAAAATGAATATATACTGCCTCAAACAGGGGGTTTGGATGAGATTTTTTTCTTTGTCAGAAAAAGAAAACAAATGAGATTCAGGGCACAGTCACACTATGTTCTTTTTCTGATTACATTGTGATTTTTAAAGCCTTTATCTGCAAATCAAAATCACTCCACACACTGTGTACCCACTCTTTTCTCCTAAGAGTCTTGGCTCAATATGTCCCTACCCCAGAACATTTTTTTTTACTTCACACTTTCCTCACTCGTCAATTGATTTTAGACATGCTTACGTCTGACAAAGGCTCCCTTCTCAGCAATCAATTTGTTCAAGAGAGAATGGCTTTATGTCACAGAAAACTAAATGATAAAATATGATGACAGACAGATCTACATGTTGAATGCAGGATGCTGGTGTTAAAGAAAGCTTAAACTGAAACAGAAAAGCAGTCACAGACCATGTTTACCCATTTTCCATTTCCGAGTTTAAAGTAGTGTGGTCTTTGACCAAG